>SJXQ01010354.1:319758-473744 GCA_006408695.1 Aepyceros melampus
TCAATCTGTATCAAGATATATACATATATATATATATATATATATATATATATATATATATATAACATATGCATAACTATGTATATACATTATACATAATGGAGTACTAGTCCAGTTCTCTTGACTAGAAAATGCCATGGATGGAGGAGCCTGGTTGGCTGCACTCCATGGGGTTGCTAAGAGCCAGACACGACTGAGTGACTTCACTTCCACTTTTCACTTTCATGCATTGGAGAAGGAAATGGCAACCCACTCCAGTGCTCTTGCCCGGAGAATCCCAGGGATGGGGGAGCCTGGTGGGCTGCCGTCTATGGGGTCACACAGAGTAGGACACGACTGAAGCGACTTAGCAGCAGCAGCAGCAGCAGCCATAAAAAAGAAGGAAATCTTGCCATTTGTAGAACATAGATGGACCTCAAGGTCATTATGATAAGTGAAATGAATCAAACCATGAAAAACAAATACTGTATAATTCTCCTTATATGTGCTTATATTCTCCTTATATTATCCTTTTGTTTTGATAAACAAAACAAAACTCATAGATTCAGAGACCAGATTGGAGGTTGCCAGAGATGGATAAGGAGGGTGGGCAAAATGGGTAAAGAGGGTCAAGAGATACAAACTTTCAGTTATAAAATAAATACACCATGGGGAAGTAATTGTATAGGATGGCAACTATAATCAGTAAGATTATATTGCATATCTGACAGCTGCTGAGAGTAAATCTTAAAAATTCTCAAGACAAAAAAATATAACTTCGTACAGTGACAGACAGTAACTAGACTTATTGTAATCATTTCACAATGTATACAAATATCAAATCATTACATTGTATATATGAAACTAATGCAATATTATACATAATTATATCTTAATAAAAATGTAAATAAAACACTGCCTCTTTTAAACCATCATGTCTCCATTTCACCTATGCTGATTAGGTGCCTCTTTTTCAAGACTTATAAGAAAGTTTTTCTTTCCTCTAATACACCTATCCAACTTCTATTTTAGTCAATTAAAGTTATATATTCAGAACCTAAGCCATCACTTTTAACACAAAAATAGATAATATTCATCTCTGGATACATTTTAAAACACCTTTTTTTAACGTTACCATCTTTCTGTAGCCCATCACTTCTCCATACTTCTCTATCACTGCAATCTCTGAAAAACATTCACTAGACAGTATACCAGGTATAGGTCAATTAGTTCTCCAAGAAGAGAATCAAAGAAAAAGAAACCTTCGGTTCAGTTCAGTAAATGCTTGTTAGTGTGAAAGCACAACAAACTTGGGGAGTTCTCTGGTTTTGTTTTTCTTTTTAATAAACTAGAGGTAAGGTCAGCCCACACTGGATGTGAATTTGTTTTCTAACCAAGTAATGAGTCACTCTAAATAGGAACACTCATTTATTTGTACTTATCAGGGTGAGAAGGTGGAGAAAGGTGTATCACCTAAAAGCAAAGATCAGGAGGAACTTTTATAAAAAAGGTTAACACAGGCAACCCTGCTTTATAACTTTGCCAGCGATAAAAGTTTGGGAATTTTTAGTCAAATGTGAAGGGAGAAAACTTAACTCACTTCTTGTTTTATTTATACCTAACCCAGAGACAGGGGAGCCTGGTGGGCTGCCATCCATGGGGTTGCACAGAACCAGACACAACTGAAGCCACTTAGCAGCAACATAACAAATGGCTCCTGTCATGATGGTGAACCAGAGAAAGGGCATCACCAGGGAACCTGATAGAAATGCAGTTTCTCAGGACCTACTTCATACCTACCAGATCAGAAACTCTGGGGAAGACTCAGAATTCTGTGTTTTAAACCACCCCCCTACCCCAGGCAAACCTTATTCATTATAAAGTCTAAGAAACACTGCTTACTGATTCTACTTTTATAAAAAATGGAGTATCAATCAACCTTAAAGTGGTTAATTAGGTGTGTGCGGCTTTGTCTGGCCAGCATTTGCAGCTCTGCTGATTCTTAATAAAGGATGTGCAGCCCACCAGAAGGTGATTAAGCTAGAAAGCTCCATGATGGAGCCAGGGCCACTGAGTTCAACAATATGACCAGCCACCAGATGGCTGTTTCAGCCTTCCAACTTCATCTGACAGCATCCACGACCCATGACTGAGAAACTCTGAGAAACATCTTCACATGCGGGCTGCCTGCCAGCCACCTGGTTTTGATTTTGCCATGGAATAAAAATGAAGCAATTAGCTTCCTCTTGCTAAATGGACTTCTCCTGATGGTTCTTACACATGTATTTTTCCCCTGTTGAGCCTTGCTGTGATAAATTTGGAGTTTCATTGTCCCACCCTGCAATCCACAGTCTCAATAAATACAAAGATGGCTCTGTTGGAATGATCTGAAGCTACAAACACCACAGCACCGTCTATCTCTCCAACACTGAACCCCCCAGATCTAATATCACAGTCCACAAAACACAAAAATAAATCTCTCTCAAGTTCTTTTCCATTTATTTATTTAGTTACTTCTCCCAGGTATTAATTCTTTCTGATCTGTTTTATTTATGTTATGATAAAGTAGTCACTCTTGTAGAAGAAAAGGTTGATACGTATTTCTTCAGTGGGATAGAGGATTGGGAGAATATGGACACACACTTTTTACTGCTTTATCTCTCTCTCTACTTTTATCCATAACATTCAGAAGCAAAAATATTATCAATATAGCATTTTTGGAATAGCTATATTCCAAAAAATGTTACGTTTGGTCCTTAAATATGCACTGACTTAGCCTCTCTCTGGAATTTTCAGATATATCTCTTTTTCCCAACTTGTTGACTCTTAGATTCTGACTGTTCCTGCCTTTGCAGCATATTTCAATGCAAAATCATAACTCTAAAATGATGAAACCATCTGCTGTGGTTTATATCAGAGAGTGTTTTCCTATGTTTTCCTCTAGGAGTTTAATAGTTTCTGGTCTTATGTTTAGATCTTTAATCCATTTTGAGTTTATTTTTGTGTATGGTGTTAGAAAGTGTTCTAGTTTCATTCTTTTACAAGTGGCTGACCAATTTTCCCAGCACCACTTGTTAAAGAAATTGTCTTTTCTCCATTGTATATTCTTGCCTCCTTTGTCAAAGATAAGGTGTCCATAGGTGTGTGGATTTATCTCTGGGCTTTTTATTTTGTTCCATTGATCTATACTTCTGTTTTTGTGCCAGTACCATACTGTCTTGATGACTGTGGCTTTGTAGTAGAGTCTGAAGTCAGGCAGGTTGATTCCTCCAGTTCCATTCTTCTTTCTCAAGATTGCTTTCACTATTCAAGGCTTTTTGTATTTCCATACAAATTGTGAAATTATTTGTTCTAGCTTTGTGAAAAATACCATTGGTAGCTTGATAGGGATTGCATTGAATCTATAGATGACTTTGGGTAGTATATTCATTTTCACTATATTGATTCTTCTGATCCATAAACATGGTATATTTCTCCATCTATTAGTGTTCTCTTTGATTTCTTTCACCAGTGTTTTACAATTTTCTATATATAAGTCTTTTGTTTCTTTATGATAAAAACCCTCCAGAAAGCAGGAATAGAAGGAACATACCTCAACATAATAAAAGCTATATATGACAAACCCACAGCAAACATTATCCTCAATGGTGAAAAATTGAAAGCATTTCCCCTAAAGTCAGGAACAAGACAGGGTGCCCACTCTCACCACTACTATTCAACATAGTGTTGGAAGTTTTGGCCACAGCAATCAGAGCAGAAAAAGAAATAAAAGGAATCCAGATTAGAAAAGAAGTAAAACTCTCACTGTTTGCAGATGACATGATCCTGTACATAGAAAACCCTAAAGACACCACCAGAAAATTACTAGAGCTAATCAATGAATATAGTAAAGTTCCTGGATATAAAATCAACACACAGAAATCCCTTGCATTCCTATACAAAGAGTTGAATCCTTGATGATCATGGTCTTTTGATTCCAAGAGATCATAACAAAGTCCTATCAGCTTTACCCCATTCCCATAAGTCTGCTGAAGTCAGTTAGCAAAGGAATCATATAAAAAGTGCATGAGAAATTAGCTGAGAACATAAGGTGTGACATTTATCTGGACCTTTCAATGGATTCTGGTCATGACTTTCTCCACCTTATCATAACACAGGTCTAAGGATCCTATGAAGAGAGGCTTTAGACAAGTTGTGATTTTTAAATTAATCCACTTTTAGGGAGAGATGTTCCTATAAAATATTATTACTATTTTCATTTCTGGTTCCCAGTGAAAAATAAGACTAGTTCTCTCTGCACATACTTCCAAAACATGTAAGATGTTAAGAACTTCCATGTTCTAGACTACAAATTTTTTAAATATATATAGAGATACCTATATATTATATAGACAACATAGAAATTTAGAGAGAACATTATTGTTGGAGACAAAACTCCTGGGTTTGGATACCCATGATGTATGATGGGAGCAAAATTTTGAGCTCTCTGAGCTTTAGTTTTCATATTTATAGGAACGCTTCCCATTCCCATTTGGTTTGGTTGTTGCAAGATTCTAATAATGAAGAATAACCTGTGAAATCGAACTATATCCTATAGAATGTATAGAAATAACAATCTTATCATGTTTATTTCTCACTTGTGTTCATGTTTTGTTCATGTAAGTGTCAGAATTTTTTACAGTACTTGTATGTCTCTGACTTTGTTGTTGATTAAGCCTTATTTAAGATTCTCACATTAGAGTATATGATCAATTACTAAAACCTTTGGTAAATCCTTTATAAAGCATTTGCTTATTTTTAAATTTAGTTTTTCTCACACTCTGTTTGCTTAATGCAAGATTTGCTATTAAAGCAAGCTTCCTCACCTCAGCACTATTGACATTTTTAGTTCAGTTTCTCAGTCATGTCCGACTCTGCGACCCCACGAACCACAGCACTCCAGGCCTCCCTGTGCATCACCAATTCCCAGAGTTACCCAAACTCATGTCCATTGAGTCAGTGATGCCATCTAACCATCTCATCCTCTGTTATCCCCTTTTCCTCCTGCCTTCAATCTTTCCCAACATCAGAGTCTTTTCAGTGAGTCAGCTCTTCACATCAGGTGGCCAAAATACTGGAGTTTCAGCTTGAACATCAGTCCTTTCAATGAACACCAAGGACTGATTTCCTTTATGATGGACTAATTGGATCTCCGTGCAGTCCAATGGGCTCTCAAGAGTCTTCTCCAACACCACAGTTCAAAAGCATCAATTCTTCGGTGCTCAGCTTTTTTTATAGTCCAACTCTCACATCCATACATGACTACTGGAAAAACCATAGCCCTGACTAGACGGACCTTTGTTGACAAAGTGATGTCTCTGCTCTTTAATATGCTCTCTAGGTTGGTCATAACTTTCCTTCCAAGGAGTAAGCGTCTTTTAATTTCATGGCTGCAGACACCATCTGCAGTGATTTTCGAACCCAAGAAAATAAAGTCTCTCACTGTTTCCATTATTTCCCCATCTATTTGCCATGAAGTGATGGGACCAGATGCCATGATCTTAGTTTTCTGAATGCTGACATTTTAGTTTAGATCATTCATTGTTGTAGGGACTGTCTGTGTATTGTACAATTTTCAACAATATTCCTGGCTTCTACCCAGTAGGTGCCAGTAGCAACCCTCTCCCTGCCAACACACACCCACCTATGACAAACAAAAACATCTCCAGATACTGCCAAAGGGTATACCCAGGAAGCAACATTACCCCTGCTTGAGAACCACAACTCTGGAGACACAGTATGTAGAGAAAAGGGGGGGGGAATCAAATAGGATTCAGGAGTCCTGGATTCTAATCCAACCCCAGCCCTGCTTCTGACTCTGCAAGCCTGAGCACTTGACCAACTTTTCTGAGTGTGTTTCCACATCTACACAACACAGTTGTGCAAATAACCTTTAAGGAACCCCCCATCTCCAATGTTCTACAGCTTTTATGTACTCATTTACTGATTTTTTCCCTACTCAAAGATAACACTCAAAAATGAGAGACAGGTAGTCCCTACCTAAGAGTCTTAAGAGCTATGAATTACCCACGGTGATCCTACTTCAATGATAATAAAACCCTTACCCAATCTGACCTCAGACTCTACCGCTATGGTCCCTCTTTCCCTTCTCTTAAAGTTGCCTCCCATTGCTATGGCCCTTTATTCTCTGCAAGAACATTGCCCTAGTAAGGATTAGAAGGCCAGAGAGTAATAAACCTCCAGCCCAGGGAATCTGCAGGGAATTATGATTTTCAAATTCTAGGCTCTGGGTAATTCAGAGATCCAAGGACATGCAGCAGAGTAATAAGGGTTGATTTGTTTGGGCTACATTGTGGATTCCATCATGTCTGATAAGGGACTTAAGAATCTAATTTCTACTTATATAATTTGTATATAACTTCTACTTAGACAATTTATAAATGATATTATAATTTTTAAAATCTATGAAGATTTAAATAATAATGTCCTATTTTTATTTGACAGTAATAATTTGTTTTGAATTAAATATATTTTTTAATTCATACAGAAAAATTGGGCTTTAACCTACAAATAAGTTTGGAAGATGTTTGGGTTAAGCAAAAACTCTACTTTCAAAATAGCTTCTAAAAATATACCACTGGGGAATGTTAAAAAAAAAAAGAAAAGAAAAGAAAATTAGTTTCTCCTATTTCCCTTTCATGAAGAGCTAATGTAATTTTCCTTTATAATGTGTAACTGAAATGCTCTCAAGAGTAGTCACTTCACTGGACAGTTTCCTTTTACATTTAAGACTATTCCCTCAGATTAATCTTGGGAAAGTGTGGCTTATTTTCATGTGCAATGACAATTACACCTTACTGTGCTTTTGAGATGTACTTACAAAGAGGCCATATGACTGTCCATTTTCAAATGGAGTAACACATTTTGCCCAGATTTTACCATATTATTAGACATCAGGTCATTAGGAGTTATTAACACAAACTTTGCCATATTAAGTAGGAACCAGTGACTAGAAGCTAACAGTGTCCCCTCCTTAATGTTCTGGATAAAATCCTCTCCAGATCTGTGACTTCTCCCAGTGGAATCAAGTCTCACTACCCATAAATAATATAGGCTTTCCAGGTGGCTCAGTGGTAAAGAATCTGCCTGCTAATGCAGGAGATGTGAGTTATATCCCTCAGTCAGGAAGATCCCCTGGAGAAGGAAATGGCAACCTATTCCAGTATTCTTGCCTGGGAAATCCTATGGACAGAGGAGTCTGGTGGGCTACAGTCCAGAGGATCATGGAGTCAGACACAACTTAGCTACCAAAACAACAATTTACAAACAATATAAGTAGTGTCTGAGGAAATATTCATTCAAGGTTCTCAATGGCATCTGCTGTGACCTGCAGTCCTGCACTTTCCTATTCATGGCCTCAATTGCTAATTATGATCTCCTCTGGCCCCTTATATTATAAATATATCAATGCTACACGTGCCGATTTTGGTGAAAAAGCATCCTTAACATTAAAGGGTTTCCTTTCTTTTTAGATTACACCTTTATCGAGCAGATGACATGACACCTCCCAAAGAAAATGGACTATTTCATTCTACCCCAGTGTGATAGGCAAGAATCAGTTCAGTGCAGTTCAGTTACTCAGTCACGTCCAGCTCTGTGAGATCCCATGAACCACAGCATGCCAGGCCTCCCTGTCCATCACCAACTCCCGGAGTTCACCCAAACCCGTGTCCATTGAGTTGGTGATGCCGTCCAACCATCTCATCCTCTGTCATCTCCTTCTCTTCCCACCCCCAATCCCTCTCAGCATCAGGGTCTTTTCAAATCAGTCAGCTCTTTGCATGAGGTGGCCAAAGTATTGGAGTTTCAGCTTCAACATGAGTCCTTCAAGTGAACACCCAGGACTAATCTCCTTTAGGATGGACTGGTTGGATCTCCTTGCAGTCCAAGGGACTCTCAAGAATCTTCTCCAACACCACAGTTCGAAAGCATCAATTCTTCAGCATGCAGCTTTCTTCACAGTCCAACTCTCACATCATACATGACCACTGGAAAAACCATAGCCTTGACTAGATGGACCTTTGTTGGCAAAGTAATGTCCCTGTTTTTTAACATGCTATCTAGGTTGGTCATAACTTTCCTTCCAAGGAGTAAGTGTCTTTTAATTTCATGGCTACAGTCACCATCTTCAGTGATTTTGGAGCCCAAAAAAATAGTCAGCCACTGTTTCCACTGTTTCCCCATCTATTTGCCATGAAGTAATAGGACCAGATGCCACGATCTTAGCCCTAAGATCATGATAAAATTATGATATAGATAAATATCTTTAATTCTTGCTTCCCTTGTACACCTTTGTTCCTTCTGTAAGTGATTTCTGCTTCTAGCATCTCTGTATTCTCAATTAATCCTGGTCATTCTGCTACAAAGTGAAGTTGATGAATGTGCTCATATTGAAAAATCCTGTATATTTTATGATACAACCAAAGTTGAAAGTTTTAAACACAAAGGAATGAATTGGTAATGGTGGAATTTCAAATCTAAACTACATATTACTTGAAAATCTTTATTTTTGCCTTTCAAATTTCATCATCTAGATTTCACCTCCACATAAGTGTAGCAATGATTTTAAGATGCAAGCAGGCTTCCACACAAAATCTAAAAAAGCAGCTTTCAAGATTTTTTCCCATCCTACTAAATTCAGTAGCAAGAAACAGTCAGGAGCCTATGTCAGTCCTATTCCTCCCTATCAAGACCTAAAAGCTGAGTGGGATCTGAAAATGATGGGAAAGATGGTATGATTTTGGTTCCTATCATGTTTTCAACAGTAAAAACTCTATATTCTGCAGTCCCCCTTAGATAAAGTTGGATAACACAGGGAGTAACCATCATGTGGCCAAAGGTCTCCAAGAGAAGGTAGCATTTGTGCAGGACTCTGCTTGATGGAAGAACATGATTCTGCTGCAAGAGAGAAGATTGCTGTAAATATTATCAATGAAGGGATGAGTGAAGAAAGGTGTGAGAGTTAGGGGAAATACTTTTCATGCCAATCTTCAGCTTTTAAGGAAATAAACAGAAGATCTAGGAATCTGGGGCCAGATAGATGCCTTCTGCATCTAGATTATAGTATACCTCATCTTTCGTGAGTAGGGAAACAACAGAGGAGTGGGGGAATAGGTCACCCCATCCTGTCAATGAAGAAAGCCAGAGAGGACATGGCCTGTGCCAGCACTCAGTGTTCTTCTATGCCAGGGCAAATTCTGCTAAATCAGGGGTATTTGTTCCTCATTTGGGGAACAGAAAACTGACTGGAGAACTAACTGTACCTTCTTATTGTTTTGGCTGCCCAGAGAATTTGAACCAAGTTGTTATTAGCTCAGTTACAACAAATAATCAAGATTTTATACCTTCTTATTTATACTATTTTCTCTCAATCTTGACTACTTATTCAAATTGTTTTTAAATCTTTCTTGTTTCATATTGTTTGCTTGCTTATGTTGTTTTTAAATCTATGTTTACCTTAAGGCCTTTCCACTTCAAGTCTCGTGTAATAGAGCAGACGAGGTCAGGCAGGATAGGTCTAGACACCAAGATGATAAGACAAGTCATCCTCTGTCTCCATAAGACGGCTCTGCTCCTTATCACAAAGGTCTAATGGTGTCTACATCAAAGCATGAGCTCATGATCACCTTCAAAATCCATGAGGGATTTATTTTAAATGCTGATTTTCTGTTTCATTTAAGATACACTGAATCAGAAACTCTTGGGTAGGTCCTAGGAATCTAAAGTTTTAATAAGCAGCCCTGAATACATTTATTATCATTCAAGTTAGAGAACCAATGATATGAGGGGAAAATAACTTTCTCTAAGGCATGTATAGTATGTCATAGACAAAAGTTAAAGCAACATTAGTTTAGGGCCCTGAACTTGAATTTGGAAGACTGGTTGTGTCTTACATTGCTTTACCATTGAAATATCACGGGAGTCCTCAATATTAGCTTAATTAAAACTCCAGCTTCTGACTTCCCTGCTGGCTCAGTGGTAAAGAATCTGCCTGCCAATGCAGGAGACACGGGTTCAACCCTGGTCCCAGAAGACGCCACATGCTGTGGAGTAACTAAGCCCCTGCGCCACAACTATTGAGCCTGTGCTCTAAAGGAACCATAACTACTAAGGCCATGTGCTGCAACTGAAGCCTGCACACCTAGAGCCCATGCTCTGCAACAAGAGAAGCCACCACAATGAGAAGCCCTCGCACTGCAATGAAGAGTAGCCCCCACTCACAACTAGAGAAAAGCCTGCATAGCAATGAAGATCCAGAACAGCCAAAAATAAATAAATGAATAAAATTATTTTTTAAACACTCCACCTTCTACAAATTCTTCACCCCAACTAGTACCGAGATATTAATAAGAACGAAATGGTAAGCTGAATATTACACACATATAAAATTGAAATGACTCATTTTTTCACCTGTCAATGAAGAGCACATCTATGTTTACAAAAAATTCAAGAGATGTCAATGTTCTTGGCCAGACTATCACCCGTTCCACTGCTGGCAGGTAGAGATCATCTGCCAATGTTTTGCCTATCTCCAAAAGCATTTCTTCCTAGGAAACCATGTCCATGTTTCATCTGCACGATGCCACATCAAATTAGTTCCAATGGTGGTGACGGTGTGGTACCATTATTTGCAAGCCAAGTGTTTTTAGCTCACCTGTCTTATAAGGACAATGAATTTCTGACATTAGAATTAATTAATTCTAATTTAGACTGTGACACCCTACCAAGAACTGAATATTTATACTAATTATGTCTTCATTTTCATTTTGTGTTTAGATAACATGAGTGAGAAAATGTTTACCTGCTCCCAAATAGATACACAAACACTAATTACAGAGGAAAAGGTGAAATGTTATTTCAGTCAAAGGCTGATTTAGTCTAAGAACATTTAGGGCATTTGTAGCTAATGGATTTATCTCAGACTAAGAATGCTATTATTTTAAAATCATATAATGCTCTTATCTGCCAGTCATTCATTCATTTGCACTCTGTTAACACCAACTTGATGATCTCATTCAAAGCCAGGTGAATCAGTGCCTTGCAATTATGCCAGAAAATTCATTCTAATCCAGTATGCTAAACTTATTCATACTGCTAAATCATCAGTCAGTTAACAATCAAACTTTAAGCGAAAGAGCAGACTAGAGTTTATCACTTTGAGAGTTCTCTATAAGCTATCAAGGTCATTTTTAGGCTTTCCTCAAGGACCAGAGTGGAATTCAGTACTCTAGGTGAGATCTGGTGTGTTAAAGGGTTGTCTGAGGAGGCCTTACAAATAGCTGAGAAAAAAGAGAAGCAAAAGGCAAAGGAGAAGAGGAAAGATATAAACATCTGAATGCAGAGTTCCAAAGAATAGCAAGGAGAGATAAGAAAGCCTTCCTCAGTGATCAATGCAAAGAAATAAAAGAAAACAATAGAATGGAAAAAACTAAAGATCTCTTCAAGAAAATTAGAGAGACCAAGGGAAAATTTCATATAAAGACAGGCACAATAAAGGACAGAAATGTTATGGACCTAACAGAAGCAGAAGATATTAAGAAGAGGTAGCAAGAATACATAGAAGAACTGTACAAAAAAGATCTTCATGACCCAGATAATCACGCTGGTGTGATCACACACCTAAATTCAGACATCCTGGAATGTGAAGTCAAATGGGCCTTAGGAAGCATCGCTACGAACAAAGCTAGTGGAGGTGATGGAATTCCAGTGGAGCTATTTCAAATCCTAAAAGATGATGCTGTGAAAGTGCTGCACTCATTATGCCAGAAAATTTGGAAAACTCAGCAGTGGCCACAGGACTGGAAAGGTCAGTTTTCATTCCAATCCCAAAGAAAGGCAATGCCAAAGAACACTCTAACTACCACACAATCGCACTCATCTCACATGCTAGCAAAGTAATGCTCAAAATTCTCAAGCCAGGCTTCAACACTACCTGAACCATGAACTTCCAGATGTTCAAGCTGGTTCTAAAAAGGCAAAGGAACCATAGATCAAATTGCCAACATCTGCTGGATCATCAAAAAAGCAAGAGAGTTCCAGAAAAATGTCCACTTCTGCTTTACTGATATGCCAAAGCCATTGACTATGTGGATCACAACAAATTGTGGAAAATTCTTCAAGAGATGGGAATACCAGACTACCTGACCTACCTCCTAAGAAATCTGTATGCAGGTCAAGAAGCAATAGTTAGAACTGGACATGGAACAGCAGACTGGCTCCAAATTGGGAAAGGAGTACGTCAAGGCTGTGTATTGTCACCTTGCTTATTTAACTTATATGCAGAGTACATCATGAGAAATGTTGGACTGGATGAAGCACAAGCTGGAATCAAGATTGCTGGGAGAAATATCAATTACCTCAGATATGCAGATGACACCATTCTTATGGAAGAAAGCGAAGAAGAACTAAAGATCCACTTGATGAAAGTGAAAGAGGAGAGTGAAAAAGCTGGCTTAAAACTCAACAATCAAAAAACGAAGATCATGGCATCTGGTCCCATCCCTTCATGGCAAATAGATGGGGAAACAGTGGAAACAGTGAGAGACTTTATTTTTGGGGGCTCCAAAATCACTGCAGATGGTGACTGAAGCCATGAAATTAAAAGATGCTTGCTCCTTGGAAGAAAAGTTGTGACCAACCTAGACAGCACATTAAAAAGCAGAGACACTACTTTGCCAACAAAGATCTGTCTAGTCAAAACTTGGTGTTTCCAGTAGTCATGTATAGATGTGACAGTTGGACTATAAAGAAAGCTGAGCACCAAAAAATGATGCTTTTGAACTGTGGTGTTGGAGAAGACTCTTGAGAATCCCTTGGACTGCAAGGAGATCCAACCCACCCATCTTAAAGGAAATCAGTCCTGAATAGTCATTGGAAGACTGATGTTGAAGCTAAAACTCCAACACTTTGGCCACCTGATGTGAAGAAGTGACTCATTCGAAAAGACCCTGATGCTGGGAAAGATTGATGGCAGGAGGAGAAGGGGATGACAGAGGATGAAATGGTTGAATGGCATCACCGACACAATGGATGTGAGTTTGAGTAAGCTCCAGGAGTTGGTGTTAGACATGGAAGCCTGGTGTATTGCGTTCACAGGGTTGCGTAGTATTGGACACAACTGAGCAACTTAACTGAACTGAAAGAGTCCTTAAGCAAACATATCAGCCTCTTCAAAGATTTGATGGTGAGAAATAACTATAGAGTCTGCTAAAGGTATCCTACATGTAAGAAAAAATTCTGTGAAATTTCTGTGTTCTATCCACTCTACTCCTACTTGGGCAATTTCCATTCTTCCATTCTATTAGTTTTACTCACATCCTTTGTAGTTTGACTTTAGTTAGCTTACAGGCTGGGATCGTAAAGAATAATTGCATTGATAATTAATATTTGGGCCTTCAAATAAAGACAAATGGAGGTAGCCTAAGCCCAACCCACAATGAAAAGCCAAGCTCAATCACACCTACAGCTTCAAACAGTTACCCAGCCAAGTTCAGCCTTGATCCTATGGCTCCTAGCCAATTCACAGACATGTGAAAATTAATGAAAGTTCTTAGATTTCAGCATTCAAGTTTATTACACTGTAATGCTGACTGATACAGAGATCTTCTAAAAAGTACGGCAATTTGTCTACCAGTAGATTTCTCAACAGCCATCATGGGATTTGACTTCAATCAGCATCATCTGCTAATTCATAATATATGATGGCCAGAAGGAAAAGGAGTTTTCTGAATATGTACGGACCCTCCCTGTACCAAAAGGTTTGAGTCATATTTGGCCTAGAAGCAAGGAGTGCTCCCCAGACTGTAATAATGGCTATAATTAAATATCCAAGAACTGTGAAAATTTTGTCATCACTGAGTTATCACTTTAAAGATTAGGAAATATCTCACAATAGACAATGTAATCACTTAACCTCTCTGGGCCATTTTTTGTCAACTGAAAAATGAGATCAACAATAACACCTACCTTAGAGGACTGTTATAAAAAAGATTTCTATGAAAAGTTAAACACACATCTACTGTAAAATCTAGTCTTTATACTTTTAGGTATTAATCCAAGAAAAAATGAAAATACATATCCATAAAAGATTTGTACATGAAAGTTCAAAGAACTTCTGTAAAAGCCAAAGCTAGAAACAACCCAAGTGCCCATCAACAGATGAATAAAAAACATTGTATTATATCATGCGATAGAATACTTCTTAGCAGTAAAAAAGAATGACATACAACAGTACAGATAAATCTCAAAATAATTATGCTAAGTGAAAGAAGCCAGATTAACAAAGCATGTATTATATCATTGCATGTATATAATGCATTAATCCTAGTGACAGAAAGCTGATCAATGGTTGCATGGGGATAAGGCTGGGGGGAGGTGCTGAAGAGAGGAGTGTGAAAAAAGTAAAAGAAAAGGGCAGAAGGAATCTTCTGGTGATGATGGATATGTTCATTGTCTTGATTATGCTCATGGTTCCACAGTGGAAAGTTCATTAAACTTCACAATTACACCTCAACAAAGCTTTTTGAAAGAAGACAAGTGCTAATGGGATAATATGATGGAACAATGGTAAATGCTGCCTCCTTAGGACAGCCAAACTAGTGCTTCTCAGTCTTTTTAACAGTGCACTCAAGTCACCTGGGGATCTTCTTAAAATGCAGCTTCTGATTCAAAAGACTTGGGGTAGTGCTGCCCATGCTTCTATCAAGGCAGATGGGTGGATAGATGGATGGCTGCCCATCTTGTGATCAGGCAATCAGAGTTTGAGTAGCGAGGCTTCAGAACCACATCTCAATATGATTGTCCATTATAATCACCTGTGAGGCTCCAAAAAAAATCATTGATGCCTAGAGATTGAATTTAACTGATATAGGGTTATTCCAAGGAATTGGTATGATTTAAAAAAAAAAAAAAAAAACTTCCTAGGTAATTCTAATATGCAACAGAAGTGAAAAACCACTGGGTTAAGCTGTGATTGAAGCTGTTCAGAGAGCAACTCCATGAACTAAATTGTATGCAAAAGGGGTATATGTCACTTTCCTAAGAGGTTAATAGCCTTGAAATCATAATAACAATATACTTGAATCAACTGACTACTGTTTACAAAACCAAAACTGGCCCATATCTATTAGGTATTGACAGTGCCATCCAACTCCATGGTTACAAAGGAATTCTTCATAGCTATCCCAGGGAACTCTGCAGCACAGCATAACTCCATTTTCCTTCCCCTTTCTTCACCTTAACATACTCCCAGAGCCTCCTGTTGTCTCATCATCCTTAGGGTTCCCCATTATAGCCTCATATCAGTGTCAAGCTGATCATTTATCACAATATTCCCTCTTCAAATAAGATGAACATTTCAAGCACTTCAGAAGACAGGAAATGTTCTGTGTATCAATTGGAAATCAGTCAGAAAAACTGTAATCATTTCACATTTTCTAAATTTGGAAATAGAGGCATATATAGCCATTGAAAGTGTTGAGAGAACAAAGGCATAGGAAAGCTGCCACCAATGAGCTCAACTGATGGTCCTTTTGTGGAATGTGGCTATGAATCTCCAAAACTTCTGAAATGTTCCCACCAGCTATTACAGTCTTCACCATGAAGTGGATGGTTCTCAAGGAATTTCCTAGAAGCTGCTTGGAACTGCTTATTTGGGAACTCATGTGTCCACCACTGTGTAGGGAAAAGAAAAGTCTCTCACTTTTCCTCATCCTTCTAACCTCCCACAAGTGGTTTTTATCATCAGACCAAAATTAAGAACCCTACAGCACAGGGGATTCTGGGAAACGTGGACCCTTGCATCTAGAAGATAGCAGTGGGGATACTGACTTGATATGATGCAGCACATGCTGAGTATCTTCCATCTGTGTTTCAGATTCAAGGTCCACACCTATCTACTTACCCTAAGCCGTTGGAGGCTCCTTTGTCTCTGACTGCTAGTTGGACTTGGCTATTGGAACTACCAAAAATCTTAGGGAGAAAGTGAGGCCAGCAAATTTCTTGCCAGGGGTCCTCCCAGATAAGCTGTGACAGGTTGATGTGTCCCTGTCCAGGAGGTCCCAGCTTCTATCAGAAGTCCCTCTCTACATAGTAACTTTCTCTGGGTAACAGGTAAATGATCCCTCCCATTGCTTCTTCAGTCAAAGAAAGGTAAAACACTTTCTGGTTTCCTTAAGCCCTGGCCACATTTGTTCCTTTTACTTAAATTACTCCATATGTTTCCTGCTAGGTCTCTGACTCACAGATTAAGGGCTAAAATAATAATTGATAAAAGAAAGAAATAGGTGAAGTGAGGGAAGTCTTTCTCAGTTTAAGAAGCTGCTGCTGCTGCTTCAGTCGTGTCCGACCCTGTGCGACCCCATAGACGGCAGCCCACCAGGCTCCCCCGTCCCTGGGATTCTCCAGGCAAGAACACTGGAGTGGGTTGCCATTTCCTTCTCCAATGCATGAAAGTGAAAAGTGAAAGTGAAGTCGCTCAGTCGTGTCCGACCCTCAGCGACCCCAAGGGAGTTTAAGAAGAGGGAAATCAAAAGTATCAACCTTCCATCAGAGATGAAGGCATCAAGATTGGACATATCAACTTTTATGTGACAGCAACAAATTTCTCTTTGAGGACAGAGTGCTCGACGTTCATCTTTGCCTTGGTTTTCCATCTTGTTAAAAATAAACAAACAAAATTATGGTTTAAAAAAAGAACTGCAATTTATGCTTCCAGTTTTAGGTAATTACATTTACGTTTCAGCTTCTGTCAGATTTCTGACAGTTAATAATTCATGTATTCTTTAGACTCATCAGGGTTATCCTCTGGGATATGGGAGCAAAATAATCTAGGAAATGCAAAAACTTATGCAAAGTGTAATAAATTATTAATTTTACATCATTTGATTAAATGACACTATTAAACATTATTTCTAGCCATATGTATAATATGGTATTTTACATGCTGAAAACATTCAAGTGTGTGTGTGTATACTCAGTCATATTCATCTCTTTGTGATCCGATGGGCTGTAGCCCACCAGCCTCCTCTGTCCATGGAATTTTCCAGGCAAGAATACCGGAATAGGTTGCCATTTCCTCCTCTAGATTCAACAAATGGGTATTAGAAAAATTAATATGAGTCAATATATTAATATAAAATGATGTCCATAATTGTAGTGGCTCCAAAGTACAATGAGTATTGAGTTATCTTCTGAATCATCAAAGAAGAACCAAACATAACATATATGTTCCACTAGTCAAGATATTCATTGTCAGAGAATCTTACATTCTAACCATTGCTATTACAGAGAAACTGATACATATAGAATTTTGTATTGAGTAATATATATTTGGGGGCAGAAAAATCAGACAAATCGTAGTCCTGACAAGTTTAAAAAAAAACCTCATATTTACAAAATGTCTGTTTCGGTCATCTTGAATCATTACTTTTGTTATAGGAAGCACAGCAAACTGAGGCATATGGTGATACATCACCATATATATATATATATATATATATATATATATATATATAAAACAACCCTTTATTTCAGCATATTCTCTGGAACATTTGCCATCTCTAACCCCAGTGCAGAGGTCTTCTCTACATAGTAACTTTGTTTGGGTAATAGGTAAATGCTCCCTCCCATTGCTTCTTCAGTCAAAGGACTGTCCTATGGGCTTATTAGAAACCAGCAGTAATGCCTAAAGAGTTGAATCCCTTTCATTCATTATTCAGTATTGGTGTATTTCGGTATAAAGAATCATCTGCATTTGAAACCTCTCTTTGAAATGAACTCTCTTTGAAATGAAAAATATCCAGATTTTTTACAAGTGTTCAGCTATTCAAATGAGTACCCTTCTTAAGAGATTTAAAAGTAACATATATAAATTAAACATTATCTTTCTTAGATTTTTCTCTCTTTGGATTATGTTTTGTTAGCAAAATCCTTGGATACTGAATTTCTGTTACACTCTGCTCCAATTACTTAGCTCAAATAGAACATCCTTTAACTTAAAACACAACTGGTAAACTAGAACACAGAAGTTCTATAACCTGGAAATATTAATAATATTGCTACTATATTTTTCAATGGATTAAAGTAGTAAGGCAAGTAGGGTCTGGGACTCAATTAACATCAAGGGCCAATATGTAAACACTGCTATAGCTCATAATGGGAAAATAGGCAATGCAGTCTGGCCTTCAACAAACAGATATTACTTTCATGAAACTTACATTTTTTTCTTTAAATGTACATATTGACAATAACTTTGACTCACTATCAGTTATATACATATATATATGTATATATAGTTCAAATGTCCAAAGATAAATAATTTTGTAGGTGACCAAATAATCATTTTGCAGATAAGCACAAGGGAAAAAATAAATCAACCCAAAAAGCCAAGGGTTGATTATCATTTTTCCTCTGGAAAAATAATAATACTGAAAATGTTAAATAAAACGAAATTCTGCTTGGCTGTCTAAAATAAATGATATTAATATCCAAGAGAATAACTAGCAAAGAACTCATTAGTCATGTTTACATGTGCCTAAAAGAAGGCAGATTCTGGGGCAGAGAGTAGGAGCAGACACTTAAAAGAAGACAACAGAAATGAGTTTCCTGAGTTCTAAAGCCTTTAGTTTAAGGGCAGGTCCCTTTCACCATTGTGCTGATTGAAGCCTGCAGTTCTACTGGCTTACTAAAGAGAGGTTTCAGGGCAACTGTAGCAACTGGAAAGTGAGGAGAGAAATTTCAGAAAGAAGAACCAGAAAAGTGATAACCCCAAATCTGATATAAAAACTCTGCCCATTCTCATTATCTTGAAAGACTCCACATAGCTCAGCTAAGTTTAAAAAAACTGACCTGAGACTTAGATTCTACCCACAAAGAAGAAATTGTGTTTAAAAGCATGAGTTCAGGTCATTTAACTGTCTGCTAGAACAAAATGGAAAAAGAGCAAACAAAAAAACTCTGCAGAGAAACATAGTAAAATGTAGAGTCTTTATGATAGACAATCACAATGTGCTAAATACAATCCATAATCACCAGAATTATGAAAAACCCAAAAAATATTAGCCCAGGGCTTCGCTGGTAGCCCGATGGTAAAGAATCTGCCTGCCGATTGAGGAGACGTGGGTTTGATCCCTGAAGATCCCACATGCTGTGGAGCAACTAAGCCTGTGCACAGCTACTGAGCCTGTGCTCCAAAGCCTCGGAGTTAAACTGCTGAGCCCACTGCCGCAACTACTGAAGTCCATGTGCCCTACAGAGCCCGTGCTCTGCAACAAGAGGAGCCACACAATGAGAAGCCTGTGCACTGCAACTAGCCTGTGCACCCCCACCCACTGCCACCAGAGAAAAGCCCATATGGCAAGGAAGACCCAGCACAGCCAGAAAAAAAGGCCCATATCCAAGGAAAAAGCAATTACCAAAGACAGACCTCCTAATAATCCAGATATCTGAGTGAGCAGAAAGCGTTTTTCTTTTAAATTAGCTCTTGCAACTATCCTCAAAAAACAAAACTTATCAATCAAGACAGTAAACTATCAAATATAATTTGTTGTATCTCCTCTCTTGAGACGGAGAAGGCGATGGCACCCCACTCCAGTACTCTTGCCAAGAAAATCCATGGATGGAGGAGCCTGGTAGGCTGCAGTCCATGAGGTCGCGACTGAGCGACTTCCCTTTCACTTTTCACTTTCATGCATTGGAGAAGGAAATGGCAACCCACTCCAGTGTTCTTGCCTGGAGAATCCCAGGGACGGGGGAGCCTGGTGGGCTGCCATCTCTGGGGTCACACAGAGTTGGACACTACTGAAGCGACTTAGCAGCAGCAGCAGCAGCCTCTCGAGAAAAATGCCTTCACTATGGTCTGAAAAACCAGATTCAGATTTAGAATTCTTGAACTCCTAAAATTTACAGGCCAGAATTCAACAGCCAGCCCCCAGGAGAACATAACAGTACCCTGGTTGCATTCAAGCCACCTCCTTCTTATCACCCTCAATTTCAGCTGGCACCTCAAGCTGCCCCATCTGTCCATTTGCGTACACACGAGCTCACAAGCCCACCTGGAGTGTGCACACCATGGATGGCCCATGCTCAGGAGGATATACTGGGTATCAGCCTAAGGAAGTTTGGGAAGCTGGCTGGGGACTCTGAATGCAGAGAATGTCAAGGCCTGGAGTAATCCAAGTTGTGGTATAGAAGAGGTCACAGGCTCTGGGTGAGCATGTCCCTCTGGCTCCTCAGGCTCTGGCCGTAAGGAAAGGACACACCAAAGCAGGGTCAGAAGAGATCCTTTTAAGTGTAGGATGCAAGGCAAAGGTCCACAGGCCTAGGACCCAAAGTGGTACTGGTCACATCAGATCTTGGACTTTAGATTAAGACAGAATAGTTCCCAGCTCTGGGAATTCTACTTCCTAGTTACATGAACTTGAGCAATTAATGTAATCTCTATGCCTCCACATCCAAAAAATGTGAATAATAAACATCCAAATGTTTATCTTATTTAATAAACATTAAATAAGATTATCTTCTCTGTGAGCAAAATAAACTTACAATTAATTATAGCTATTATCATTACTTTTGTTTTTCTTATAGTTATTGTTATTAGAATTTATTACTGTATTTTCACAGATCTGTACAATTTACATATCTGAATGGTTTTAAAGTATACGTTTTTACTTTATAAGACTATTTATCATCTTTTTTTTTTAAGAATCACTGTGGTATTTAAACTGAAAGTGAGCCTTTCAAATTATTCTCAGCTTCAGATATTGAATAATGCACAGGTTCTTGCAATCATCCATAATGAATGAGAATGCTTATATCCATTGCATGTCTATTAAATGCCAGGCTTTGGACATAAAGTTCCAGAGAGAATATTTCATTTAATGTCCTTAAGAAAGCTGTAAAACAGAAATTTTTCCCATCTTACAGATGAACAAACTGAGGTTCAGAGGGGTTTAACATGCTTATGGTCTCATTGTTAATAAGTAAGCATCAGTTCAGTTCAGTTGCTCAGTCATGTCCGACTCTTTGCAACCCCATGAATCACAGCACACCAGGCCTCCCTGTCCATCATCAGCTCCCGGAGTTCACCCAAATTCATGTGCACTGAGTTGGTGATGCTGTCCAGCCATCTCATCCTCTATCATCCTTTTCTCCTCCTGCCCCCAAACCCTCCCAGCATCCGGGTCTTTTCCAATGAGTCAACTCTTTGCATGAGGTGGCCAAAGTATTGGAGTTTCAGCCTCAGCATCAGTCCTTCCAATGAACACCAGGACTGGTCTCCTTTAGGATGGACTGGTTGGATCTCCTTGCAGTCCAAGGGACTCTCAAGAATCTTCTCCAACACCACAGTTCAAAAGCATCAATTCTTCGGCACTCAGCTTTCTTTATAGTCCAACTCTCACATCCATACATGACTACTCAGATTCTGCAGTCTTCATGATTTTTTATTCAAGTCATTTGAAAACTGCTACCTGTTGCTAGCAAATTACCCACATCCACTGGATCATAGAAAAAACAAGAGAATACAAGAAAAAACCTCTACTTCTGCTTCATTGATTACACTAAAGCCTTTGTATAGATCACAAAAAAAAAATAGAAAATTATTAAAGAGATGGGAATACCAGACCACCTTAACTGCCTCCTGAGAAACCTTTATACAGGTCAAGAAACAACAGTTAGAATTGGACATGGAACAATGGACTGGTTCAAAGTGGGAAAAGTAGCATGTCAAGGCTGTATATTGTCACCCTGCTTATTTAACTTATATGCAGAGTACATCATGCAAAATGTTGGGCTGGATGAAGCACAAGCCAGAATCAAGATTGCCAGGAGGAATATCAGTACCCTCAGATATGCAGAACCCACTCTAATACCCCTGCCTAGAAAATCCCACAGATGGAGGAGCCTGAGGTCCATGGGGTCGCTAACAGTCGAACACGACTGAGCGACTTCACTTTCACTTTCTTGCATTGGAGAAGGAAATGGCAACCCACTCCAGTGTTCTTGCCTGGAGAATCCCAACGATGGTGGAGCCTGGTGGGCTGCCGTCTATGGGGTCGCACAGAGTCGGACACGACTGAAGTGACTTAGCAGCAGCAGCAGCAGATATGAAGATGACACCACCCTTACAGCAGAAAGTGAAGAGGAACTAAAGAGCTTCTTGATGAAAGTGAAAGAGGAGAGTGAAAAAGGTGGCTTAAAATTCAACATTCAAATAACTAAGATCATGGCATCTGGTCCCACCACTTCGCAGATCACTGCAGATGGGGCTCCAAAATCACTGCAGATGTGACTACTGCAGCCATGACATTAAAAGACACTTGTTCCTTGGAAGGAAAGTTATGACAAATCTAGACAGCATATTAAAAAGCAGAGACATTACTTTGCCAACAAAGTAATATAGTCAAAGCTATATACAAAGTCTGTATAGTCAAAGCTATGGTTTTTCCAGTAGTCATTTATGGATGTGAGAATTGGATCATAAAGAAGGCTGAGCACCAAAGAACTGATGCTTTTGAACTGTGGTGCTGGAGAAGACTGTTCAGAGTCCCTTGGACTGCAAGGAGATTCAACCAGTCCATCCTAAAGGAAATCAGTCCTGAATATTTATTGGAAGGACTGATGCTGAACTGAAGCTCCAATACTTCGGCCACCTGGTATGAAGACTGACTCATTAGAAAAGATCCTGATGCTAGGAAAGACTGAAGGGAGGAGGAAAAGGGGACAACAAAGGACAAGATGGTTAGATGGCATCACCAACTCAATGGACATAGTTTGAGCAAGCTCCAGGAGATGGTAATGGTCAGGGAAGCCTGGCGTGCTGCAGTCCATTGGGTTGCAAAGAGTTGAACATGACTGATGAGGTGAACAACAACAATAACCTGTTGTTAGAAATGCCCTTTATCACATACACAATTTAAGGAAAATAAAGCTACTCTGCTTTTAGATTCAGGCCATGCTTTTGAGGTCATAGAACATGACTAAAATAGTTTCCTCTTACACATTATGTAAAGATACTAATTACCTTCAAATGCACAGCATAGCTCTAATTCTTCCTATGTACATAAGGTCCAAGGATAAACTTCAGAAATCAGCAGATCATGAAAAGAGGAGTGATATCATCAAAATGGTGACGTTGTTTGTTCCTGACTTCAGTCTCTCTCACAAGAAGATCAAGAGTTGCTACTCTTCATAGACAAAATACCACTGTGAAAATCCAACAATCTGAGGATGAGGCTGAAGCCCCCTGGACCACACAGACAAAGAAGGACTGCCTTAGAATGGAAAGAGGAGTGCACTTTGACTGTACCACTCTGGCCCAAACCAGTACAGTGCCATAGGAAGAAAGGCCTACCTCAACCCCGGCCTAAGGTCTCTCTAGGGGAGAAAGTAAGCCCAAAGTGGACAACCAGGTTCCTCAACATTGTGGGATGCTTCCCTAGGAGGCCCACTCAGGCCCTTACAGGGAACACTAGGGGAACCTGAGGAGCTCAACCGCTGGTGATCAGATAGAGACAGAGAAAGGGCCAGAGCTTACGGCAACAATCAGATTATGAGGGACAACCTTCCTGCTTGCAGTAATGCCAAAGCAGATTTCTAAGCCAGCAACTCTGCCCATCAGCAGAGCTGAAATGATGGACCTGTCTAGCCAGGGAGCTCGGCTGACAGTTCTGCCTAACTTGGATCCCCAGCCAATGAGCTGTACCAGCTATGGAGCTGCCCAGCAGCCAGCAGCCCTGCCCAACTGTTGAGGTAACTTCTAGTCTCACATAATCAGCAAGCCCGAACAGTGATCCTGAGCAGCACTGGAGTCCAGCCTACAAACCTGACCCTACAGTCAGCCTAATTTCTGCGCACAGCTTATGGCTTTGTCCAGGGAGGGTGACTAGCCCGTGAACTCACCCAATTGCAGAGCATAGCATGAAGTCCCACTCAACCAGGGAGCCCAGACAGTGACCTAGCCTGACCACAGTTCAGCCTCCAGCCCCACCCAACTGGACGGTACAGTTGGAGGCCCTACCCCACCAGAGAGCCCAGCCAGCAACCTTTCCCAACTGTGGAGCACAGCCTGTGGCCCTGCCTGATCACAGAGTCCAGCCTGAGCCTCTGTCCAGCTGAGGACCTTGATCTGCAACCCTGTCTGAACATGGAGTTTAGCCCAGTATCACCTAGTTGAGGAGAACACTGTCCCATGCATTCATCCTTTATAAATGGCACCATCCTCTATAGACGGTATAAATGGTTGTACTTTTGTGTGCTTTACCGTATAGTACTATATGGAGAACAGTAGTACACTGTCTTTATTTCAAGCCCAGGATGTTCAGAAGCTAGCAAAAAGCAGTGGTAATGTAGCTGGCACTACTGTACTTTTCAAGGTACTATATTGTGAGATTAAAAATGTTTTTCAATTTTTTGTGTTTGTTTTTTATGTATTATTTGTGTGAAAAGTATTGTAAATCTATAGCAATATAGTACTATATAACTAATTGTGTTAGTTGGGTACCTAGGCTAACTTTGTTGGACTTAACGAACAAATTGGTCTTACAAATGCACTCTAGGAATGGAATTTGATTGTACCTAAGGGACTTCCTGTAATCAATATGGTAAAAAACACATAATGTGTAAAACTCACTGGAAATGGTAAATATATCATGAAGTCACATTTCCTAATATTGTAATAATGGTGAATAAATCACAATTCTGGCTTAAGAGTTAAAAAATAAACATTTTTAAAAACTACATATTAATTATGTATTGGATACACAATATAAATAAAAGAAATATTGTAACACCAAAACCTTAAATGTAAGAGGGGAGAGAAGAAAAAAATATTGTTTCTATATGCTATCAAAGTTATCAACTCAAAACAGCATATTATAACTATAAAATATTTTAAGTTTCATGATAAGCACAATGGAAAGATCTGTAATAAATAAATAAAAGATTATGATCAAAAAAAATCAAAGCATACTACCCCAAAAGTCTTTAAATGACAAAGACAGTAAGAGAAGCAGAAAGGAATAAGGGATCCAAAAACAATAAAAATGCCAATAGGAAGTTCCTACTATCAATAATTACCTTAAATGTAAATCAATTAAATTTTCTATTCAAAGACAAAATGGCTGAATAGATTTTTTTTTTAATTAAAAAACAAAATCCAATGATTTGCTGCCTAAAAGAGACTATAGCTTTAAGGACACATATAGGTTGAGAGTAAAGGGATGGAAAAATTTCAAGCAAATGGTAATCAAAAGACAGCCTATAGCAAAAAAACACACAAAAAACCTTTAATAATGGTCATAAGACACAAAAGGTCATAATATAATGATTAAAGGATCAACTCAAGAAGGTATAAAATTGTAAATATGCATGCACTCAACATCAGAGGACCTAAATATATAAAACAAATACTAACAACTAAGAAGAGAAATAAACAGCAATACAATAATAATTGGAGATTTTGATACTCTGCTCTCAACAATGGACAGATTATCCAGACAGAATCAATAAAGGAACAGCAGATCTGAACAACATCATATCAAATGGGCCTAACAGACATACAAAAAACATCTAACAGCAACAGAATACACACTCTTATCAAGAATGTGAAATATTTTCTAGGATAGATCATATGTTTTAGGCCACAAAAACAAATTCAAGAAGATCAAACTTATTTCCAGGATCTGTTTTGACACATGATACGAAACTAAAAATCAATAACAAAAAGAAAGTTGGAAAATACACAAAGACATAAAAATTAAACAACATTCTTCAACAAGCAATAAATGCTGGAGAGGGTGTGGAGAAAAAGGAACACTCTTACACTGTTGGTGGGAATGCAAATTAGTACAGCCACTATGGAGAACAGTGTGGAGATTCCTTTAAAAATTGCAAATAGAAATGCCTTATGATCCAGCGATCCCACTGCTGGGTATACACACCGAGGAAACCAGAATTGAAAGAGACACATGTACCCCAATGTTCATTGCAGCACTGTTTATAATAGCCAGGACATGGAAGCAACCTAGATGTCCATCAGCAGATGAATGGATAAGAAAGCTGTGGTACATATACACAATGGAATATTACTCAGCTATTAAAAAGAATACATTTGAATCAGTTCTAATGAGGTGGATGACGCTGGAGCCGATTATACAGAGTGAAGTAAGCCAGAAAGAAAAACACCAATACAGTATACTTACACATACATATGGAATTTAGAATGATGGTAATGATAAACCTGTACGCAAGACAGCAAAAGAGACACAGATGTATAGAACGGCCTTTTGGACTCTGTAGGAGAGGGAGAGGGTGGGATGAATGGATAAGAAAGCTGTGGTGCATATACCTTTTTGAATTAGTATTTTTGTTTTGTTTTTCTTTTTCAAATATATACCCAGGAGTGGAATTACTGGATCATATGGAAGTTCTATTCTTAGTTTTTGAGAATCCTTCACATTGCCTTCCACAGTGGCATACCAATCAGCATTCCCACCAACAAGGTATGCAAGTTTCCTTTTCTTCATATCCTCATCAACACCTGATGGTTAGCAATGTTGATCATCTTTTCATGTGCCTGTCAGCCATCACATGTCTGCCCTGGAAAAACGTCCATCCATGTCCTCTGCTCATTCCTTAATCAAGCTCTCTGTCTTCTTGCCCTTGAGTTGTATCAATTGTTTATTTAGATATTTTTATTTTTACTTTATTTTATTTTACATTACTATATTGGTTTTGCCATACATTGACATGAATCCACCACAGGTGTACATGTGTTCCCAATCCTGAACCCCCTCCCACCTCCCACCCCATATCATCTCTCTGGACCATCCCCGTGCACCAGCCCCAAGCATCCTGTATCGAACATAGACTGGTGATTCGTTTCTTACATGATAGTATACATGTTTCAGTGCCATTCTCCCAAATCCTCCCACCCTCTCCCTCTCCCTCAGAGTCCAAAAGTCCGTTCTATACATCTGTGTCTCTTTTGCTGTCTCGCATACAGAACTTTTTACAATGACTATATTGTATGTGCAATGATTTAAAATATCAGCTCTCAGACTGCCCTGGGCGTTCCAGTGGTTAAGACTCCACAAGGGCTCCACGGCTGGTGGGGGAACTAAGATACCACATGCCTTGAGGTGTGGTCAAAACAAAAAGAATGTTAAAAATATGTGTATAATATATCAGTTCCCCAGGTTTCTAGATTTTCACCTACATAACATAAGATCAATGTATTCATGGAACTTTCCAGAGAAGCAGAACCAATACAAGATATATAGACACAGGGAGATAGAGATGGAAATAGAGATAAAGAGAATGGATTCAACAAGGTACAGAGACTGACAAATCCAAAATCTGCCGAGCCAATGACTCAGTTTGAAGGTCCTTAGGCAGGAGAATTTTCTTTTACTTGGGGGAGAGTGAACCTTCCCCCCGCCCCTGCCCCATTACAAAGGGGCTGCAGTACTACATGGTCTGTGACTGGGTGAATCTCGAATGTAGAACCGCCTGACTGGAGGGCCAGCTACAAAGCTACACTCAGATTTTAGACTGGTGGGGACAGAATTAGCACCATTCATCCCGACATTGCTCATTTTTCAAGGGTCATCTGTATAGAAAGCAAAATCTGATTTAGCATAAGTTATATACTTAAATTGTTACATTTGACAATAATATATCAGAGTGTTTTACAAAAATGGAAAGAAAATATGACTCTAGGTGCCCCGCCACCAGTTTGTGAATTACATCTATTTTGTGAATTGTTAATTTAGAAGATCAAAATTGAATAAGGCAATTTGTGCAAGCCAATGTTCCCTTTTACTTATTAAAACTGTGCTCACTTGCTGTTGTTCAGTCGCTCAGTCACGTCCGACTCTTTGTGACCTCATGGATTGCAGCTCACCAGGCCTCCTCACTACCTCCCGGAGTTTGCTCAGATTCATTTGCACTGAGTCGGTGATGCCATACAATCATCTCACCCTCTGTCGTCCCCTTCTCCATTTGCCTTCATTCTCCCAGCATCAGGGTCTTTTCCAATGAATCAGCTCTTCACATTAGGTGGCCAAATTATTGGTGCTTCAACTTCAGCATCAATCCTCCCAATGAATATCCAGGGTTGATTACCTTTAGGATTAACTGATTTGAATTTCTTACTGTCTAGAGACTCAAGAGTCACTCCCAGCACCATGGTTTGAAAGCATGAGTTCCTCAGTTCTCAGCCTTTTATGGTCCCACTCTCAGATTCGAACAACTACTGGAAAAACCATAGCTTTCACTACACAGACTTTTGTCAGCAAAGTGATGGCTGTGCTTTTTAACACTCTGTCTAGGTTTGTCATAGCTCTTCTTTCAAGGAGCAAGCATCTTCTAATTTCAAGGCTGCAGTTACAATCTACAGTGATTGTGGAGCCTAAGAAAATAAAGTCTGTCACTGTTTCCATTGTTTCCCCATCTATTTGCCATGAAGTGATGTGACTGCATGCTGTGATCTTATTTTTTTAAGTTGAGTTTTAAGTAGCTTTTTCACTCTCCCCTTTCACCCTCATCAAGAGGGTCTTTAGTTGCTCTTCGCTTTCTGTGAAGCAGTGCCATCTTTCTGTGAAACAGTGTCATCTGCATATCTGAGGTTGTTGATATTTCACCTGGAAATCTTGATTCCAGCCTGTGATTTCTGCAGCCCAGCAATTTGCATGATGTACTCTGCATAGAAGTTAAATAAGTAGTGTGACATTATACAGCATTGATCTACTCTTTTCTCAATTTGAACCAGTCCGTTCTTCCATGTCCAGTTCTAATTGTTGCTTCTTAACCTGCATACAAGTTTCTCAGGAGACAGGTAAGGTGGTCTGTATTCCCATCTCTTGAAGAATTTTTCATAGTTTGTTATGATCCACACAGTCAAAGGCTTTCATGTAGTCAGTGAAGCAGAAGTAGATGTTTTTCTCGAACTCTCTTGCATTTTTGATGATCCAGCGAACATTGACAACTTGAACTCTGGTTTCTGTGCCTTTTCTAAATCCAGCTTGTATGTCTTGAAGCTCTCTGTTTATGTACCATTGAAGTCTAGCTTGAAGGATTTTGAGCATTACCTTACTAGCAAGTGAATTAAGCCCAATTATGCAGTAGTTTGAACTACAATCCTTGGCATTGCCTTTCTTTTGGGATTGGAATGAAAACATCTTTTTCAGTCCTGCAGCCACTGCTGCTGCTACTTCTGGTAAGTTGTTTCGGTCGTGTCCGACTCTGTGCGACCCCACAGACAGAAACCCACCAGGCTCCCCCATCCCTGGGATTCTCCAGGCAAGAACACTGGAGTGGGTTGCCATTTACTTCTCCAATGCATGAAAGTGAAAAGTGAAAGTGAAGTCGCTCAGTCGTGTCCGACTCTTAGCAACCCAATGGACTGCGGCCCACCAGGCTCCTCCGTCCATGGGATTTTCCAGGCAAGAGTACTGGAGTGGGCTGAGTTGTCCAAAATTGCTGGCATGTTGAGTGCAGCACTTTCACAGCATCATTTCTTAGGATTTGAAGTAGTTCACTGGAATTCCAATACCTCCATTAACTTTGTTTGTAGGGATGCTTCCTAAGGTCCGCTTGACTTCACACTCCACGATGTCTGGCTCCAAGTGAGTGATCACACCACTGTGGTTATCTGAGTTATTAAGATCTTTTTGCACAATTCTTTGTATCTTGCCACTTCTTCTTAGTATCTTCTGTTTCTGTTAGGTCCATACCATTTCTGTCTTTTATTGTGCCTATCTTTGCATAAAATGTTCCCTTGGTAATTTTCTTGAAGAGCTCTCTAGTCTTTCCCATCTTATTGTTCTCCTCTATTTCTTTGCATTGTTCACTTAAGAAGGCTTTCTTATGTCTCCTTACTATTCTTTGTAACTCTACATTCAGATGGCTATGTATCTCCTTTTCTCCTTTGCACTTCTCTTCTTTTCTCAGCTATTTGAAAGCCTCTTCAGACAACCATTTTGCACTGTTGCATTTCTTTTTGGTGGTGGGGGGTGGGGGGATGGTGGTCACCACCTTCTGTACAATGTTATAAACCTCCATCTGTAGTTCTTCAGGCACTCTGTCTATCACGTCTAACTCTTGAATCTATTTGTCACTTCCACTGTATAATTATAAAGGATTTGATTTAGGTCATACCTGAATGGTCTAGTGTTTTTTCCCTACTTTCTTCAATTTAAGCCTGAATTTTGAAATATGGAGTTTTTGCTGACTGTATAGAGCTTCTCCATCTTCAGCTGCAAAGAATATACTCAATCTGATTTCAGTGTTGAGCATCTGATGTCCATGTGTAGTGTCATCTCTTGTGCTGTTGGAAGAGAGTGTTTGCTATGACCAGTGTGTTCTCTTGGCAAAACTCTGTTAGCCTTTGACTGGCTTCATTTTGTACTCCAAGGTCAAATTTGTCTATTACTCCAGACAGAGGAGCCTGGTAGGCTGCGGTCTATGTGGTCACGAAGAATCAGATACAACTGAGCAACTTCCCTTTCACTTTTCACTTTCATGCATTGGAGAAGGAAATGGCAACCCACTCCAGTGTTCTGCCTGGAGAATCCCAGGGACAGAGGAGCCTGGTGGGCTGCCGTCTATGGGGTCACACAGAGTCGGACATGACTGAAGTGACTTAGCAGCAGCAGCAGCCAGTATCTCTTGACCCCTACTTTTGCATTCCAGTCCCCTAGGAAGAAAAAGACATCTTTTTTTGGTGTTAGTTCTAGAAGGTTTTGTACATCTTTTAGAAGATCTTCCTCTTTTTCAGCATTAGCGGTTGGGGTACAGACTTGGATTGCTGTGACACTGAATGGATCGCCACACTGTCACTTCTGAAAGCAAATGCATGTGATCAAAGTTTCAACTTGCAGCTCAAAGCTTACAGCCAAGTTATCTTGTCATTTTAATGACACGAGCATTCATTAATCGATTAACCATAAATGAAATTTTCTTGATTTGATAAACTCTGTTCTGGAATATTTTCTTTTCTTCACATTGTTGTTTGTCTGTCATGTATAATCCATATCAGTGTTGACACAGTCCATGATTCTTTGTGCAGTTGTATCTACCACATGGGTTTCACATGCCCACACACCCACTCACCAGACCACAAAAAATGAAGAGCCTAGGTCGGATTTCCCAATCCCCAGCAGTTCCCTTTTTCTCTACCTTCCCCCCCAATACCACCTCCCTACATAACTCTCACGAGTTCTCTCAGTCTTTCTGGCAGACTGTTCTAGCTGTCTCTGCTGGTATTCCTTAGCACGTCTATGTGCTTTCTTCTTGTGAGGACAGAGTCTTGGGGATTACATGCTGGGGCCTCCCCTTGCCCCAGTCTCTTATCTGGTACTTTGTTTCCGTCTCCTATCCCAGTCAGGGCAGTCCCGCACAAGTTCAGGCAGCTAGACACATCATTAAGTGTCTAAAAGTACATCAGTCTCATTCCAACTGATGGTTTTAAAGTATCATTTCAGATTTATAAGTCTTAAGTGGAGACTTTTGCTGTCTTGTGTCTTAATTTTAACAGTTCTTTCCAGCCTATATCAAAGGATAACTTTTGGGTCTTGGACCCCTAAATTTTACTCCTATTCACTTCCTCAAGTCTGAAAAAATACCATTTTATTTTTCACATCTAGCCCCTTTTGATTAATTAAAACTTCCACCCCACTAGTGGGAAAAACAAGTTGGAATTCCACCAGTCTGAATCTTTAGATATTATCAATGAAATAACATTATCTACAGGTAATGCTTAAAGAAAGACAATAAAATTTCCTCTTTTTCTACCATTTCAACCATTAGTAGCTTTCCAATTTAGTTGTGTATTTACTTCATGAAGAATGAAAGCTGTGGGGTTCTGCCCGGAAGGAGTAGTTCAGAGAGGTCATGTAAGAGAATCATGGAAGTACAATCTTGATGAGTTGTTTTTTCCCATTGTCTATGGAATTTGCTATAGGATCCTACGGTTAATCACTTCCTTGAAATTTCAAAACAATGTAAATGAGACACTCTCCTCCTTTCATTTTCTTTCTCACCTTTCCTATGATCCAAAGATTTCAAGCTTTCTTTAAGTGAACTTGGTATATCAATCACCAACAGATTTACCCAAACTCTTTTCCTCTGAATGATCAAAATCTTGAGAAATGTGGAATGAAATATTCTGACAATCAGAATTTTTCATACAAAAGATCATAGTAACTTCTTCATGGGACCAGAAAAAGATCCTGAGCAAAGGAAATAACAGCAATTAATACAGACTTTAACACCTTTCTTATTTCCTAGTTCTATGCTCATCATAAAAGGATGGATTGAAAATCTTTAACACTGAAACCTTCTGTTCCTTAAAACATACTATCACTAAAGTAAAAATACATAATACACATTGAAAGAACATATTTGCAACATGTATAACCAACAAAATGTTAGTATTAACCACCCTTATGGCAGAAAGTGAAGAGGAACTCAAAAGCCTCTTGATGAAAGTGAAAGAGGAGAGTGAAAAAGTTGGCTTAAAGCTCAACATTCAGGAAACTTAGATCATGGCATCTGGCCCCATTACTTCATGGGAAATAGATGGGGAAACAGTAGAAACAGTGTCGACTTTATTTGGGGGGGCTCCAAAATCACTGCAGATGGTGATTGCAGCCGTGAAATTAAAAGACACTTACTCCTTGCAAGGAAAGTTATGACCAACCTAGATGACATAAAAAGCAAACACATTACTTTGCCAACAAAGGTCCATCTAGTCAAGGCTATGGTTTTTCCTGTGGTCATGTATGGATGTGAGAGTTGGACTGTGAAGAAAGCTGAGCACTGAAGAATTGGTGCTTTTGAACTGTGGTGTTGGAGAAGACTCTTGGAGTCCCTTGGACTGCAAGGAGATCCAACCAGTCCATTCTGAAGGAGATCAGCCCTGGGATTTCTTTGGAAGGAATGATGCTAAAGCTGAAACTCCAGTACTTTGGCCACTTCATGTGAAGAGTTGACTCACTGGAAAATTCTCTGATGCTGGGAGGGATTGCAGGCAGGAGGAAAAGGGGACAACAGAGGATGAGATGGCTGGATGGCATCACTAACTCGATGGACGTGGGTTTGGACAAACTCTGGGAGTTGGTGATGGACAGGGAGGCCTGGAGTGCTGCAATTCATGGGGTTGCAAAGAGTCAGACATGACTGAGCAGCTGAACTGAACTGATTATATAAAGAAATTTTATTAATCAATCAATTAATAAAAGGATAAACAATCTAATAGAAATTTTGCAAAATATATGAACAAGGATTTCACAGAAAAAGAGATACATATAGCCAATAAACACATGAAGATTTATTCAACCTCACTAGGAATGAGAAAATTCATATTATGAATATTTAATTCATAAAAAATAAAGTCTGATAATACCAAGTATTCAAGAAGATATGTACTGATTGAAATTGTTATATATGCTGATGGAAATATAAATTGGTACACTTGGGAGGGTGAAGGCTATTATCTTGTAAAGTTGAATATTCACAAACTCTGATGACACAGAAATTTGAATTCTAGTCATATCCTCAAGATAGCACATATGTACCCAGAGACACATACAACAATGTTCTTGGCAGCATTGTTCTTAATCGGAAAATGAAACAGATGCTCAATAATGAGACAGGAGAAATATAAACTGTGGCATATGCATGCAAGGGCTTCCCTGGTGGCTCAGATGGTAAAGAATTCACCTGCAGTGCAGAAGACCCAAGTTTAATCCCTGAGTTGGGAGCATCCCCTGGAGAAAGGAATGGCAACGCACACCAGTATTCTCACCTGGAGAATCCCAGGGACAGAGGATCCTGGTGGGCTACTGTCCTTGGGGTCACAAACAGTCAGACACCACTGCGTGACTAAGCACGTACACATATCCTTACAATGGAACAACAACAACATTACAAATAAGTGAACAACTGCACAGCGACATAGAAGAATCATAGCAATATAACTTAGGAAAAAAGTATGCTCCCAAAAGACAATGTATGACATGATTTTATAGTCTGAAAACAGACATTAAACACTGTATCATTTAGACATGATTTGCTAAAGAATCCACCTGCAATGCAGGAGACCCCAGTTTGATTCCTGGGTCAGGAAGAGGATAGGTTACCCACTCCAGTATTCTTGGGCTTCCCTTGCAGCTCAGCTGGTAAACAATCTGCTTGCAATGCAGAGACCAGGGCTTGATCCCTGGGTTAGGAAGATCCCCAGGGAAGGGAAAGGCTACCCACCTCAGTAGCCTGCCCTGGAGAATCCCAAGAGGTCTCAGAAAGATGACTGAGAGGCTTCCACTTTCATGATTGCCAGCATGTGAGTGTGATTGTTAAGAGTAATTTAATCAACAAAATGAGACTGTCAGTTTCTCCCTTTATCTGTTAATATCTGTTTCACGTATTTTAGTACTCCTATGTTGGGTGCGTATATATTTACAGCTGTTACATCTTCTTGGATTGATCCTTTGATCATTAGGTAATGGTTTGTCTCTGGTTACAGTCTTTGTTTTAAAATATACTTATAAGTATTGCTACCTCAGTTTTCTTTCGATTTCCATGTGCATGGAATACATTTCCCCATCCACTCACTTTCAGTCTGGGTGTGCCTTTAGATCGGAAGTGATCTTTTGTAGACAGCATACACATGAGCCTTGTTTTTGTATCCATTTAGCCATTGTATGTTTTTTAATTGGGCCATTTAGACCATTTAAATATTTAAAGTAACTATTGATGGTATGTAGGGCCACCCAAGATAGACAGGTCACGGTGGAGAGTTCTGACAAAATGTGGTCCACTGGAGAAGGGAATGGCAAACCACTTCAGTATTCTTGCCTTGAGAACCCCATGAACAGTATGAAAAGGCAAAAATATAGGACACTGAAAGATTAACTCCCCAGGTCGATAGGTGCCCAATATGCTACTGGAGATCCATGGAGAACTAACTCCAGAAAGAGTGAAGCAACAGAGCTAAAGCAAAAATGACACCCAGTTATGGATGTGACTGGTGATGGAAGTAAATTCTGATGCTGTAAAGAGCAATATTGCATAGGAACCTGGAATGTTAGGTCCATGAATCAAGACAAATTGGAAGTGGTCAAACAAGAGATGGCAAGAGTGAACATCAACATTTTAGGAATCAGTGAACTAAAATGGACTGGAATGGGTGAATTTAACTCAGATGACCACTGTATCTACTACTGTGGGCAAGAATCTCTTAGAAGAAATGGAGTATCCATCATAGTCAACAAGAAATTCCAAAATGCAGTACCTGGATGCAATTTCAAAAATGACAGAATGATCTCTGTTCCTTTCCAAGGCAAAGCATTCAATATCACAGAAATCCAAGTCTATGCCCCAACCAGTAATGCTGAAGAAGCTGAAGCTGAATGGGTCTATAAAGACCTACCAGGCCTTCTAAAACTAACAAATGAAAGAGATGTCCTTTTCATTATAGGGGATTGAAATGCAAAAGTAGGAAGTCAAGAAATACTTGGAGTAATGGACAAATTTGGCCTTGGAATACAGAATGAAGCAGGGCAAAGGCTAACAGAGTTTTGCCAAAAGAACACACCAGTCATAGCAAACACCTTCTTCCAATAAAAAAAACAGAGGACTCTACACATGGACATCACCAGATGGTCAATACGAAATCAGATTGATTACATTCTTTGCAGCCAAAAACGGAGAACCTCTATACAGTCAGCAAAAACAAGACTGGGAGCTGATTGTGGCTCCCATCATGAACTCCTTATTGCCAAATTCAGACTTAAATTGAAGAAAGTAGGGAAAACCACTACACCATTCAGGTATGACCTAAATCAAATTTGTTATAATTATACAGTGGAAGTGACAAATAGATTCAAGGGTTAGATCTGATAGACAGAGTGCCTGAAGAACTATGGATGGAGGTTTGTGTCGCTGTACAGGAGGCAGTGATCAAGACCATCCCCAAGAAAAAGAAAAGCAAACAGACAAAATGGTTGTCTGAGGAGGCCTCACAAACAGCAATGAAAATAAGAGAAGCAAAAGAAAAGGAGAAGAAGAAAGATTTGAATGCAGAGTTCCAAAGAATAGCAAAGAGAGATAAAAAATTCTTTCTTAAGTGAACAATGCAAAGAAATAGAGGAAAACAATAGAATGGGAAAGACAAGAGATCTCTTCAAGAAAACTAGAGGTACCAAGGGAACATTTCATGGAAGATGGGCACAATAAAGGACAAAAATGGTATGGACCTAACAGAAGCAGAAGATATTAAGAAGAGGTGGCAAGAATACACAGAAGAAGTATACAAAAAAGATCTTCATGACCCAGATAATCACTATGGTGTGATCACTCACCTAGAGCCAGACATCCTAGAATGTGAAGTCCAGTGGGCCTTAGGAAGCATCACTACAAACAAAGCTAGTGGAGGTATTGGACTTGCAGTTGAACTATTTCAAATCCTAAAAGATGATGCTGTGAAAGTGCTGCACTCAATAGGCCAGCAAATTTGGAAAACTCAGCAGTGGCCACAGGACTGGAAAAGGTCAGTTTTCATTCCAATCTCAAAGAAAGGCAATGCCAAATAGTGCTCATAATACTGCACAATTGTACTCATCTTACATGCTAGCAAAGTAATGCTCAAAATTCTCTCAGCCAGGCTTCAATAGTACATGAACCATGAACTTCAGACGTTCAAGTTGGATTTAGAAAAGGTAGAAGAACCAGAGATCAAATTGTCAACATCTGTTGGATCATTGATAAAGCAAGAGAGTTCCAGAAAAACATTTACTTCTGCTTTATTAACTGTGCCAAAGTCTTTGACTGTGTGGATCACAACAAACTGTGGAAAATTCTGAAAGAGATGGGAATACCAGACCACCTGACTTGCCTCCTGAGAAATCTGTATGCAGGTCAGGAAGCAACTGTTAGAACTGGACATGGAACAACAGACTGGTTCCAAATAGGAAAAGGAGTACGTCAAGGCTGTATATTGTCACCCTGCTTATTTAACTTCTATGCAGAGTACACCATGAGAAACGCTGGGCTGGAAGAAGAACAAGCTGGAATCAAGATTTCCAGGAGAAATATCAATAACCTCAGATACTCAGATGACACCACCTTTATGGCAGAAAGTGAAGAGGAACTAAGAGCCTCTTGATGAAAGTTAAAAAGGAGAGTGAAAAAGTTGGCTTAAAACTCAACATTCAGAAAACTAAGATCATGGCATCCAGTCTCATCACTTCATAGCAAATAGATGAGGAAACACTGGAAACAGGGGCAGATTTTATTTTGGGGGGGGGCTCCAAAATCACTGCAGATGGTGACTGCAGCCATGAAATCAAAAGACTCTTGCTCCTTAGAGGAAAAGTTATGACCAACCTAGACAGCTTATTAAAAATCAGGGACATTACTCTGCCAAGAAAGGTCCATATTGTCAAAGCTATGATTTTCCCAGGAGTCATGTATGGATGTAAGAGTTGGACTATAAAGAAAGCTGAGCACCAAAGAATTGATGGTTTTCAACTGTGATGTTGGAGAAGACTCTTGAGAGTCCCTTGGACAGCAAGGAGATCCAACCAGTCCATCCTAAACAACATCAGTTCTGAATGTTCATTGGAAGGACTGATGCTGAAGCTGAAACTCCACTACTTTGGCCACCTGATGCGAAGAACTGATCTTGGAAAAGATCCTGATGCTGGGAAAGATTGAGATGGGAGAAGAAGGGGACAACAGAGGATGAGATGGTTGGATGGCATCATCAACTCAATGGACATGACTTTGAGTAAATTCTGGGAGCTCATGATGGACAGGGAGGCCTGGCATGCTGCAGTCCATGAGGTCTCAAAGAGTCAGCACAACTGAGCGACTGAACTGAACTGAATTGATGTACTTATTGTCATTTTGTTCATTGTTTTGGGCTTGTTTTTATTCTTTTTTGTTCCTTACTTCTTTTATTCTCTGGATTATCAATAGAAACAATTTCAGAAGGCTTGGCTCTTTTAACTGTGGAGACTGTCACAACAGGCTGGCTCCATATAACATCTGTCAGTATGCTTTGTTGGTACCTTCACCCTAGTTATTCCAAGACTGAACCACTTTTCTCCCTAAAATATCTCAATGTTCATAGTTTTGTCATATAGATCTCACATATTACTAGTTAAATTTATCCCCAAATATCTTTTTTTATTGTTATCATCAATGGAATCTTTTCTTCCATTATGTTTTCTAACTTGTTATTTAAATAAAAGGGAGAGCTGCTGATTTCCATACATGCAGTTTTGTCTCATGGCTCCACTGTGATGGGTTGCAGTTTTTTCTTGATTCTAAAGGAGTAGAAATAATATACAAAGAAGAGAGTATTCCTTCTCTAAGATTCCAAGAGAGCAGAACCAGAAACCCAACTCTGTTGCAAGCCTAACATATGAAGGAAGACAAAGGCATCTAATAGTTAAAAAATGGCTGAGTCCAGGACAGGACTGGGGAAAAGGAAAAAACAAAATTGCCTGTGAAAAGGCTTAATGTGCTGCTGAGTGAATTTCTCAGCCATGTGGAGACTAATATATATGAGACCTATTATGGGTTGAATTGTGTCCCCCTCAAAAGATGCCGAAGTACCAATCCCTAGTACCCCAGGATAAGACCTTATTCAGAAACAGAGTCTTTGGAGAAAATCACATTAAGATATGTCTTTAGGGTAAGCCCAAATCCAATATGACTGATTTCCTTATGAAATGGAAAATTTGGACACAGAGACAGGTACATCTTGTGAAGTTGAAGGTGAAATCTCAGTGATGCATCTACAAGTTAAGGGATGCCAAAGTTTGGTGGCTAACAACCAAAAGTTAGGGGGGATGCATAGGACAGATTATCCCTCACACCGTTCAGAAGGAACTGCTGCTGCTGCTAAGTCACTTCAGTCGTGTCCAACTCTGTGCGACCCCATAGATGGCAGTCCACCAGGATCCCCCGTCCCTGGGATTCTCCAGGCAAGAACACTGGATTGGGTTGCCATTTCCTTCTTCAATGCATGAAAGTGAAAGTGAATTTGCTCAGTCATGTCCAACTCTTCGCAACCTCATGGACTGCAGCCTACCAGGCTCCTTCGTCCATGGGATTTTCCAAGCAAGAGTACTGGAGTACGGTGCCATTGCCTTTTCCATCAGAAGGAAGTAGCCCTTCTGAAATCTTGATCTCAGACTTTCAGATTCTGGAACTATGAAACAACACATACATGCTAGTCATTCAGTCATGTCCAACTCTTTGAAACCTCATGGACTGTAGCCCACCAGGCTCCCATCCATGGAATTATCCAGGCAAGAATACTGGTGTGGGCTGCCATTTTCTTTTCCAAGGGATCTTACTGACCCAGGGATCAAACCCAGGTCTCCTGCATTGCAGGCAAATTCTTTACCATCTCAGCCACTGTCTGCTGTCTGAGCCCCCAGTTGGTGGTGTTTTTCTACAGCAGCTCCAACAATCTGATACAGGATCCTAACTAGAGAAAAGAAATTGTTCTCAAAGTGTGGTTCCAAGACCAGCAGCAAATTCCTGGGTCATCCTCCATATCTGCTGAATCAGCAACCCTGGGGGTGTTCTAAGGTGTCTTCTAGATTATTCTGATGCACTACAGTTTGAGAACCACAGCTCTGGAAAAATTCCACATTCCTGGACAGTGGAAGGACTCTGAAAAATGGGAATTCTAAACTGTTGGAATACACATAGCAAAATTTACCATCTTAACCATTTTGAGTAATTTCAGTGGTATTAATTACATTCTTACTGCTGTACAACAGTCAGCTCAACAGTCAGCACTGTTTGTCTTGCAACACTGAAATTCTATACATATTAAATAATAGCTCTCCATTTTCAACCTCCTTCCAGTCCCCAGGAACTGCCATTCTACTTTCTGTCTCTATGATTTAAATACATTTAAGTACCTAAGCAAAATTGTACAGAACTTTTTCTTTTCATCACTGGCTTACATTACTTGATGTAATGTAATTACTTGATGACCTTACATGATGTCCCAAGGTTCATCTATGTTGCAGCATTTCAGAATTTCCTTCCGTTTAAAGGTTGAGTAATATTCTATTATCTGTATTTGCCACATTCTTGCTTATTCATTTATCTGTCAGTGGACATTTGGTTGTGTTCCTGTTTTGGCTACCATGTAGAATGCTTCTATGGACAAGATGTACGTATGTCTTCAAGACCCTGCTTTCAATTCCTTGGGGTACATACCCAAAAGTAGAATTGCTATATCATATGGTAATTCTACCAATTTTTTTGAGGAACTGCCATATTTTGCTCCATAGGGGCCATACCACTTAACATCCTCACCAACAGTGCATAAGGGTTCAATTTCTCCACATTCTTTTCATCATTTATTATTTTCTTCTTTTTTAATAAAGATCATCCTAAGGATATGAGGTGATATCTCATTATAGTTTTGATTAGCATTTTCCTAGTGATTAGTTGTGTAGGACATCTTTTCTTGTGCTTGATCAGATTTTTATACCTTTTTTAGAGAAATGTCTATTCAAGTCTTATGCCCATCTTTGAATTGAGTTTGTTATTGTTGTTGCTGTTATTTAGGAGTTCTCTATGTATATTGGGCATTAATCTCATGTCAAATATAAGATTTGCAAACATTTTTCCCATTCTGCCTTTTTTTAACAGTCTTATCTATATATATATATATATATATATGTGTGTGTGTATTTTTAATTTTCATGAAGTACAATTTGTCTACTTCTTTTTTTTGCCTGTTCCTTAGTATTATATCCAAGAAATCATTGTCAAATTCAGCATTGTGAAGCTTTTGCCCTGTAAACTCGTATACATCTCTCAGCACTCAGCTCAGAAGTGCTGTGGTCACCAGCTGTTATCCTCGAGCAGAATTAGGTGTCATGTAGCCCCTCAGTAATATTTCTGTTGTACCTAAGATCCTTCATATTATCCTTCTGTTTTTGTGTGAAAGTCTGTCCTGCCAGACACTGAACAGACCATGAGCAATCTTTGTGTCTCCCATACCGGCAGAGTGTGGCTGCTCCATGCACACTTGTTAAAGCGCATGGAGGCACATGTGCGCACAATTTCACATCTGCTTTGGACCATGGTTGGAAGGAGCTATGGGGACCAGGCTGTCACAGGGAGGAGGAATGCACACGCATTTGGCGCCAGACTCTTTATTCCCCAACTTCAGCCCCTTGGTGACTTGTAAAGACCAGCCTGGAGTCATGTGCACAAAGCAGAATAACCAGCTCAATGGAGAGACCTGTTTATTTCTATTGTCATGGGTAATAGTTTATTTCGGTGAACCAGAAGTGGCAGCATAATATCCTTCATGGGGGATGCCACACGTGCATCACTGCCCCATCAGACCTGAGTTTCTCCCTGACAGGTGAGCTGCCTCATCTTGCCTGGGAGAGAGACAAGCTGAGGAGGAAGAAGAGACAGGATCTCAGCGTCACACGCCAGCAGCTAAGGACCTTTGTCTCAGACTGTACACTTGTGGAGGGATGGGTCCTAAGTAAACTCACTTACTCTTGACAACTCAGATCCTGAGCAGCCCAAGGGCTCCCTGCTCATCCTGCCTCTGGCCATGAGACATCCCCCAGCGACTAGGAAAAACAGGATTTGAATGACCTCTGGCCTGGGCAGACACAGAGGCTGCCACAGGTGAGAGCTGAGTCCACTTGCTCTTGGCATCAGGGCACATTGTGACTGACAACCAGAGAGAGCACACGGTCAGGAAGAGGGTGGCCTGAGTGAGGCCAGGGCTGTCCAGGATTCTCCAGTAAGCCCCCGACCCAGTGAGAATCTGTGCAGACACTGGTCAGGAGTGAAGAGGTCAAGTTTTGCTCTGAAAAGCTAAACCTCGGATCAAAAATGACAACATCCTGTGTTTCTCAAGCAATCTCAGCTCCAAAAGTTTTCCACAGGATGCTCCTGCACAGGAGCAACTGAGCAGCTTATCCCAAGGCTGAGCAAAAACAGTGGTGCTGCTGAAGCCCCAGCCCTTCCAGTTCAGTCCTCAAAGGTACACGATGTCAGTGCCCGGACAGAGGATCCTCCAGCCCTGGCCCCGGAGCCCCAGCAAGGAAAGGAAGTCACATTCCCACACACATCCACACCATGGTCACACCATACTCACACACACAGACAGACACCCCGAAGCACCCAGTGAGCCCCTGAAGGATTCACATGATCCACGTTACACCTGGCGACTCTGCCTCCAGCACACAAGGCTCTGACTCCTCTCTCACTATTAAATACATGCACCAGACAAATCCACAGTGAATTCCTCTGAAAACAAGAGGCAGAAAACAGTATTAAGAAACGTGCTAGAAACAGCCTGTTTAAGTCACCTTAGAGATTCTCTGTGCCCAGTACTTCAACCTGACTTGGAACCCATTTGCTCTGTGGACAGTGGTGGTGCATCTGGCCTCAGACTTGGACTGTTCCCCACCCTGAGACCAAGAGCCAGTCCTCAGAGAGGGCCCCTGGTCTGCCAGAGGCTTGAAAGGAGAAACTCACGTGTACCAAACCCCTACGAAGGCGCTGTGACAATGTTAGCAGGTTTACTCACTTTGACCCTGTCCGCCCTTTTCTTGTTCCCCTTTAAAGCCTCAGATTCTCAACTATAAATTATGACTGCTTTGCATTTTATAACAAAGGCTCAGCCCCCATGGAAGATATTATGCTGCCAACTTCTGGTTCACTGAAATTAACTATCACCCACTACAATAGAAATAAACCTGTCTTTCCATTGGGCTGGTTATTCTGCTCTGTGCACATGACTCCAGGCGGGTCTTACAAGTTACCAAGGGGCTGAAGGTGAGGAATAAGGAGTCTGGAGCCAAATTTCTTCATTCCAAACCATGACTCTCCCATGTATACCTTGGGATGTGGGGCACGTTCTTGAACCTCACAGTGCTTCAGCTTCCTCATCTATAAAATGGATCTGGTAAAAGCTCAGAGGTCAAGAGTAGATTAAATGAGACAATACACATAATATCCATAGAGGAGAATCAGGCTGTAGTAAAATAAAGGTGAAACTCCAGTACTTTGGCCACCTCATGCGAAGAGTTGACTCATTGGAAAAGACCCTGATGCTGGGAGGGATTGGGGGCAGGTGGAGAAGGGGACAAAGGAAAATGAGATGGCTGGATGGCATCACGGACTCGATGGACATGAGTCTGAGTAAACTCCGGGAGTTGGTGATGGACAGGGAGGCCTGGCGTACTGTGATTCATGGGGTCGCAAAGAGTCGGACATGACTGCGCGACTGAACTGAACTGAACTGAACTGAATTTTATGCCTTTTCTATTATGAGTTCAGAAGGGCAAAATGACTCACGAACACCAAGGGGTAAGTAAAAAGATGCAGCTTTCTGGGCATCACAAAATCAGACCACAGGTATTGCCAGGCTGTTGTCAGTACATTTCCCCCCACATTTCACAGGGAGTTTTTACAAGGTACCAGTAAGTCATTGCATGAGACCCTAGCTTTCATTCTCTGATACATTCTGCCGTTCTTTGAGGGCAAAGGGGAAACAGTGCTTGCTCAGTAACTGATACCATTTCAAGACCAGTCAAAGTAAAATCTGTCCATTTTCCTGGATTCAGTCACTTAGCAGCTTGCATTCCCAACAGTCTAGGGCACCAAATATGCTCTTACTCGTCCTCCGCGTGCTCTCTCTCCCCAACCCCCAGCCTCCACTGAATGCTTCTCTCTCGCAGGTCTCTCCCCTTGCCTGGCTCAGAATTTCAGAGAGAAGCAGGACAGCGGCCACCAGAGAATCTAGGTCAGGGGACCACGGACCATAGGACCACATGCCAGCCTTAGCCACTTCCTCAGTCTCTACACTCAGGAAACCACCCCCAGCCAGCCATCCTCTCAGTACCTGAGAGAACCGAACAGATTGTGCCCCTGGCTCCGGAAGAAGCCAGTGTTGGTGTGGTACCTCAGCAGGGAGCTGGGCCTCCAGTGCTGCAGGGGGGACGTGTTGGGCACGTGCCAGATGCCCAGGTCCTGGGCCTGGATGTCATAGTAGCCAGGCTTCTGCAGAGGGACACACATTCAGCCTCACTGACCCGGGAGGTACCACCAGCCAAAGACACACACACAGCCCTCACTTGAGCTGAGAGCTCAGGGCTCCAGGGGGGCAGGTGCCCAGCAGTGGCAGATACCCACCCTCCTCCAGCAGACAATGAGACCGCACCACCCAAACAGCGTTGGTGGGAGGAAGCTGTGATTCAAGACATGGACTTCTGTCTTTCTTCTTCTCCAGCCCCACCTCCACATCCCTGTCTCCCACCCTCCCTTCCACACACTCTGCTCCAGCCGCACCCCGCTCCCCATCCTTTCCTCCTGGAAACTCAGTGCCACCCACCTTGTAGTCATCGCTGGTGGCAGCCTCTGCAGACCCAAATGTGTTGTAGTTGGCCCACTTGCCATCCCCCTCTGGGTAGTCAGCCCTGTTGCCCTGCTGACTGGACCAGCGATCGCCCACTGTGCATTTCCCAAGCATGTTGTTCTCATGAACGCTGGCCACCAGGGTCCAGCCGCCACCCCCAGAGGTCATGTCACAGAAGGTCTGGTAGATAACACCATTCTCAGTGCGGAGGTGATACAGGCCATCTTCAGAGGGAATGAGCCCAGAGACTCCCCTGTCTGAGAGCACAGAGTCCATCTCAGGCCCACAACCAAAATGATCCAGCAAACCAGAAACATGGCCAAAGGGCTTCTCTACTGAGTCTTATCACTGAGCGTCCCTACTGGTGCAAGAGTTTCCCCGAGTTCAGAAGACCACGCCTCATGGCTGAGGCAGAGCATAGAGCTATCAAAACTTCCAATGTATTCCTCAGCAATTTAAACAAGGAAACCCAGCAATTCCACTCCTAGATATACACCCAAGGCAACTGAAAACAGCAGCTGACATGCTTGTACACCAGTGTTCACTGCAGCATTATTCACAACAGCCAAAAGAAGATAACAACCCGAGAACCCACCAACAGGTGAGTGGATAAACAAGCTGTGGTGTATATATACGATGGATAGGAAGGAGGACTTCCCTGGTCATACGGTGGATAAGAATCCACCTGCCAATACAGGGGGCACAGGCTCAAGCCCTGGTCTGGGAAGATTCCATATGTTGTTGTTCAGTCACTAAGTTCTCTGATTCTTTGTGACCCCATGGACTGCAGCACACCAGGCTTTCCTGTCCTTCACTATCTCCCGGAGTTTGCTCAAACTCAGGTCCATTGAGCTGATGATGCCATCCAACCATGTCATCCTCTGTTGCCCCCTTCTCCTCCTGCCTTCAATCTTTCCCAGCATCAGGGTCTTTTCCAGTGAGTCAGCTCTTCACATCAGGTGGCCAGAGTATTGGAGCTTCAGCTTCAGTATCAGTCTTTCCAATGATTTTCTTTGGGATTGACTAGTTGGATCTCCTTGCTGTTCAAGGGACTCTCAAGAGTCTTCTCCAACACCACAGTTCAAAAGCATCAAGATTCCACATAGCACAGAGCAACTAGCCCCATGTGCCACAACTACTGAAGCCCAGACACCCAGAGCCTGTGCTCCACAGCAAAAGAGGCCACTGCAGTGAAGAGTAGGCCCACTTGCCATAACTAGATAAAATCTGCACAGCAAGCGACCCAGCGCAATCAAAAGCAAACAAATAAATTATTTTTAAAAAGGAATGAGGTTCTGACACTGCTACATGGATACGCCTTGAAAACACAAAGTAAAATGAGACATTAAAGGCAAGTATTAGTCACTCAGTCATGTCTCATTCTTTGTGACCCCATGGACTATATAGCCTGCCAGACTCTTCTGTCCATGGAATTCTCCAGGCAAGAATACTGGAGTGAGCTGCATTTCCTCCTCCAAATACTGCATTATTCCATATATATGAGGTACTTAGAAAAGTCATCAAGACATAAAGTAAAATAGAATTTACCAGGGACTGGGGGAGGAGAGGAATATGAAGTTATTGTGGATAAGTACAGAGTTTCTGTCTGAGGTGATGAAAAATATGGGAAATCGTGATGATAACTGCACAACGCTGTGTAGACAATGCTACTTAACTGTACACTTAAAGTGATAAAATAGCAATTTTTAAGCTATCTAAACTTTATCACGATTTTTAAAAAATCTCCTAGTGGGACTTCCCTGGTGGTCCAATGGTTAAGAATCCGCCTACCCATGCAGGGGACACAGGTTCAGTCCCTGGTTCAGGAAGATTTTACATGCCACGGGGCAACTAAGACCACGTGCCACAACTGCTGAAGCCCCCGTGCCCTAGAGCTCACGCTTCACAACAGGAGGAGCCACTGCGATGGGAAACTAGAGGGTAGCCCCCACTCACTGCAACTGGAGAAAGCCCTCACTCAGCAACAAAGACCAAAAATAAATAAGTAAGCAAAATTAAAAAAAAAACAAAACCTCCCAGTGGACATAGACCTTACTGTCCTTCTGGGCTCAGGGTCAACACTTCATCACCTGCCGCACACGCTGCAGCACCTTGCTCTGATTTTCTTGTAACTTCTGGGTAGAGATGGAGAGAAACATGACAGGTCCACTTCTCTTTCCGTGTCATAACCAAAGTATTTATTGACCACAACTAGATAATACACAGAGTTCTATTCTTACTGCTGGTTTGACACAAAGCCCAGGCTTTCCTTGCTCCCACCCCAAGCCCATTCCTCCACTGGAGCAAAGCCTCACTGCCTGGGATGTGAGGCCCGGCGGTGTCCAGCATTCCGGTGGCGCAGCGCCCACCACAGGCTTAGTGCATCCCCCCCTCCACGTGACCTCATGCTTCTGCTGGGCCCTGCCCTGGGCACTGGGCTCTCAGGGAAATCATACATGGCCCCAAGAGTTTACGTCCACAGAAAATATGTTGAGAAGAATACATTTAAAAAGACAAGCTGAGGAGGAAAAAATGAGAGAATCTGAGATGAGACTGGACTGGCCAGCCTGGGGACAGGGGATTGTCTGGGGAAAGGATGTCAGCGGTCACTATGAGAAGGCCTCCTAGTCCTAGTGACACCTTAGCTAATCGTGAGAGAATGGGCTTGACTTTACAGTAGAAAGAAAAGAGAATGCAAAGCAAGAAGTGTAGTGTGCCCTCAGGCATGGAAAAAAATGATACCGCATAGTCCACCTGTCAAGAAGTGCCAGTAGTTTAATGCGGCTGAAACAGGAGGTATAAGGTAGGAAGTGGTGAGAGCAGGCCAACAGGCTAGTAGAGGTATTAGATGAAGAACTTTCTGTGCTAGCCTAAATTTTAAAGAAATTGCAGACAATTCTGAAAGAATGGGAGGACAAAACATTCGGAGTTTTGGTTTTTTTTGTTTTTTTTTTTGGTTTCTGTTTTTTTCTTTGACGAAGAGAGAGAGGGCTGTGCTGGTCTTCATTGCTGCTTAGGCATTTAGTAGCTGCGAGCAGGGGCTACTCTCTAGCTTCAGAGCTCGGGCTTCTCACTGTGGGGGCCTCTCTTGTTGTGGAGCACGGGCTCTAGGGCACACCGGCTTCAGTAATTGCAGCACATGGGCTCAGCACTTGCAGCTCCTGGGCTCCATAGCACAGGCTCAGTAGTTGTGGCACATGGGCTTAGTTGCTCTGAGGCATGTAGGACCTTCCTGGATTAGGGATCGAACCCATGTCTCCTACATTGACAGGCAGTTCTTTACCACTGAGTCACCTGAGAAGATCATTCCAAGCTTTTGAGGTTCAGTTCAGTTCAGTTCAGTCACTCAGTCATGTCCGACTCTTTGCAACCCCATGAATCGCAGCACGCCAGGCCTCCCTGTCCATCACCAACTCCCAGAGTTCACTCAAACTCACGTCCATCGAGTTGGTGATGCCATCCAGCCATCTCATCCTCGGTCGTCCCCTTCTCCTCCTGCCCCCAATCCTCCCACCATCAGAGTCTTTTCCAATGAGTCAACTCTTCGCATGAGGTGGCCAAAGTACTGGAGCTTCAGTTTTAGCTTCATTCCTTCCAAAGAAATCCCAGGGCCGATCTCCTTCAAAATGGACTGGTTGCATCTCCTTGCAGTCCAAGGGACTCTCAAGAGTCTTCTCCAACACCACAGTTCAAAAGCATCAATTCTTCGGTGCTCAGCCTTCTTTACAGTCCAACTCTCACATCCATACATGACCACAGGAAAAACCATAGCCTTGACTAGACGGACCTTAGTCGGCAGAGGTATTCAATTATAAGTAGCTCAACACTTAGAGTTGAGAGTCCTTTTGATTATACCTAATATATCTGAGCCTGTTTGCTCATAACTAAAATGAAGCTAGTAAAAAGTGATTTGGTGAAGATCAAATGAGATGATATTTAGGAACATGTTTTGCTTCTTTCTAAAAATGCATAAATGACAGTGAAGAGGGAGACAAATTTCTTAATGCTTGTTGTGGGGAGGAAGACTGGGAAGACAGGAGTCCTGGGCACAAAAACAGACCATTCAACTTCCTCTGAAAATTTCAAGACCAAGCCCACTGAAGTGGCGAGATTAGGAGGGCACACGGTTCTTAACACAGGCCTCTGAAGGCCACTCTGAGGGTCACACAGAGGCATACAGCTGGGACCCAGGACATGCCTCAACCAACACCCAGGTTAGATCCCACCAGACACCAGAAATCAGACCTCAGCCTACAGACATCTCAAGTCTGCAGCATGAAGTGGCCTCTCTGCAGCTCAAAGACATCCCCTCTGCCTCAGAGACACCAGGACCCTGGGGCCGGCCAGCCCAGTTCCGTTATTGACACTTAGAGGAGACAGGAGACAATTTCCTGCACCGCACCCTCTAGTGGCCAATATGAGAAATAGCAGGAAGCTGGGTGAGATCCCTGTAATCTAAGGAAGTGGAGAGGAGAATCGCAATCCACTCCAGGATTCTTGCCTGGAGAATCTCATGGACAGAGAAGCATGGCAGGCTACAGTCCATAGGGTGGCAAAGAGTCAGACACGATTAAATGACTAACACACACACGCACTCTAAGGAAGACAAGATGCGAGTTACCTTCCTGGTCATCATTTTTCTCTCAGTCTCTATGCCCAATTCCTATCATCCTATAAAGACTCAGAGACTAAGGATCCCTTGTTCTCCACTTGTCTCTGAGCTGGAATCCAGACTCCCGCATTCACAGACCTTGTCTGAGTCTCAGCAGCACTCACTTCTAGCACAGAGACCCCCTCTTTCTCTCCACACTGGGGCCTGGAGCTGAGCACTGTACCGCCAGGTAGACACTGGGAGCTTTCTGTGTAGAAGCTACACAGGCTCTCAAAGACACATGTTAAAGGTCACTTCTTAGCACAGTGTTCAGATCTAGGGGTTTCATGGACCTGTGTATCATCCAAATGAAAATACATGGGGACAAGACTAATAAGAGTGGTGATGATTTTGAATGTTTGCTTATGTCTCTCTTTCTGGCAAAACATACACATAAAAAAATTATTGAAAATTAAACATCGGGGGGGCAGTCCTAAGATGGTGGAGGAATAGGACGGGGAGACCACTTTCTCCTCCACATATTCATCAAAAGAACATTTGAACGCTGAGTAAATTCCACAAAACAACTTCTGAATGCCAGCAGAGGACATCAGGCACCCAGAAAAGCAGCCCATTGTCTTCAAAAGGAGGTTAAGAAAAAAATAAAAGATAAAAAGAGAGACAAACGAGGTAGGGATGGAGCTCCATCCCGGGAAGGGAGTTTTAAAAAAGAGAGAAGTTTCCAAACACCAGGAAACCCTCTCACTGCCAAGCCTGTGGAACCACAGAGGGCGACATAACCAGGAGGCGCCGGGGTCCAGCCCCGGTGGATCCAGGGATGCTCAAAGGTGGGACGGAGCAGGCGGATAGGAAAGGATAGGACAGGATAGGACAGGACAGCTCAGGACAGGATAGAACAGTAGGAAATTAATGAAAATAGGAGGCTGAATAACTTGGTTTCGGGGAAAGCCAATAAAACCTCAAGACAAGAGGTTTGCACCATCTACGCAGGCCACCGGCGTCCGCTTGAATCTCTAAAGGGGCCCCACCGTGGGTCCACTTTTCTCGCAGAACTTATAGCCAGGGCAAGTAAGTAGACGTGGTGAGCCTCCCGCTCCAGATGGGAATTCAGCCTGGAGGTAAAGCACAAGAGGACAGAAAAGTAGAGAGAGAGAGGTGTGGGAGCCAGATGTCCCTAAAGAACAAGTCTAGGAGAGCGAGTCATCGGAGAGACCGGCCTGCAGAACCGGTCTGAGAAATTCGGGTCCGAGGAATGAAAACCGCTCTGAGAAACTGTTCCCGAGAGACACTGGTCCGACAAACTGCTCTGAAAAACTGTTCTCGAGGAAGCTGAGTCCAAACTTTATTTTTCCCATCCCCTTTTTATACCATGAAGATCAATGAGTTTCACAAATTTTTTGGCAATGACAGCAGCCCTGACTCTTATCGAGAGCAGGCTTAGTCTCTGCATACCTAATTGTATACACAAGTCTTAGGTAATTTACATGATCTTCCAGCCAAAAGGCCAATTCGACAATTTACAGCTCTTCTCTGATAAGTGTTAGTTTTTCCAAGGTCTGGCGCCATTCTCGGGAGGTGCCGAACAAGATTGGGTTTTCATAAATGCAAGGACACAGCAAACAGGAGTACAAATGATTTATAAAAGGAACAATTAACTCAAAGGCCTAGTGTTGCTAACATCAAAAAAAAAAACTGCTACATTCCTATCCCCAAATATAGTTTGTATAGCAGAAACTTCCAGGTGCAGATAAGGAGGTCTGGCAACAGTCATTGAAGCAACAGTGAAATAAATCTATTAAGGCTTTGGCTCTTAAGAGAAGTTAGTTTGTAACTTAAGACACTTCAAGGCTCTTCTGCCCCTCACAGCTGGAGGTTGTGAGCAATTCACAGGCTTGTAAAAGATCAAAGGAATCTGTTTAGGCAGGCTAGAGTGTTATCAAAGGGGGTTGGGCTGCAACACTCTTTCAAATGCAGGGAGCTAAGACAGTGAATTAACTCTATCCGAGAAACTGGTAGAAAACAGTGGAGAAACAGACAAATACAGAACAAATTTTATTATTGGGGCACATGCTCAGGAAAAACCAGGGAGAAATCCGATGACTCAGATTGCTCTGCCATCTGAGTGTGCCTCGTGACTCTGTCACGGGTGGGATTCCTCGCGCTGGCTTCCTGCAAGGAGGAAAAATAAATAAATAATTTAAACCCACAGATTACATGCCCAATGGTAACTCCCTCAGCAGAGAAGCAGCGCAGATACCTGCATCCGCCACTAGCAAGCGGGGGCTGGGCAGAGAGGTGCGGGCTGCATTGCTTAGAATAAGGACTGGGCATGAATGCCTCAAGGGCAATCTGAAGGAACTAACTTGGGCTAGCAAACCAGACTATGGGATAGCTACCACATGAAAAGCCCTAACCCAAGACACCACCAGGCCCGCTCACAGAACAAAGGACCGAGCAGAGCTAGCCAGCTGCAGGTCATCCCCCTCTGGTGATAGGCGGCCAGAGCTGGAAGGGGGCAATTGCAGCCCCAGAGAGACATTGTCTACCAAACTGCAAGCAGGCTTCGTTGTTAACCAAAACTTCTTGGGATTCTGGATGGTCAACATCCGCCTGAGAAGGTGCGTCGGTTGTACACCCAGAAAACCAAGTGGCAGGTACGGGGGAGGCGATAAGCTGCAGCAACCGCGCTCACCAGGCACCTGGTCACCTGAGCTGCTCAGACCTGGGAAGGACACAAAATGCAGGCCCAATCAAGTCTGCACCTCTGAGGACTACCCTAGTACCTGAACCTGAGCAGCTTAGACCTGGGAGGTGCATGCAGCCCAGGGCTGGCCTTGGATGGTTCGCAGCAGAGCAACCTAGAGCCTGAGCAGTGTGGGCAGGGAGGGCACATGTGCCATGAGCTGGGCAGGCCCAGTGTGGCTGAGACACTGCGAGCACACACCAGTGTTATTTGTTTGCAGCGTCCCTCCCTCCCCACAGCATGACTGAACAAGTGAGCCTAAAAGAGTGTCCACCACCGCCCCCTTGTGTCAGGGTGGATATCAGACACTGAAGAGACCAGCAAACAGAAGAAGCTAAAACAGACGGAACCTACTTGGAAGTGACAGGTGCCATAGATTAAAACCCTGTAGTTAGTACTGACTACATAGGAAGGGGCCTATAGATCTTGAGAAATATAAGCTGGATCAAGGAACTATCCAAAAATGAACTGACCCCACACTGCCCACAACGTCACCAGAGAAAGTCCTAGATATATACTATTTTAACTATCATTCTTTAATTTTTTTAATTTTTTTATTTTTAAGTCCTCTATTACTCCTTTAATTTTCATTTTTATAACCTACTATTATTACCTTGCAAAAAAAGAGAGACCCTATTTTTAAAAGTAAACTTCATATATATATTTTTTATAATTTTGGTGACTTTTTTTTTTCTTTAATGTAGTATTTTTGAAAATCAAACCTCTACTCTAGATTTTTAATCTTTGCTTTTTGGTATTTGTTATCAATTTTGTACCTTTGAGAATCCAATCTTCAGTACTCATTTTTACTTGGGAGTGAGATTACTGGCTTGACTGCTCTCTCCCCCTTTGGGCTCTCCTTTCTCTCCACCAAGTCGCCTCTATCTCCTCCCTCCCCCTTCTCTTCTCTGCTCAACTCTGTAAATCTCTTTGTGTGTTTCAGACAGTGGAGAACACTTAGGGAACTGATTACTGGCTAGATCAGTCTCTCTCCTTTTGATTCCCCCCTTTATCCTCCTGGCCACCTCTGTCTCCTGCCTCCCTCTTCTCTTCTCTGTGTAACTCCCTGAACATCTCTGAGGGATCCAGGTGGAGCACACATAAGGAAGTGATTACTGTCTAGCTTACTCTCTCTTCTGTTGATTCTTCCTCATCTCATTCAGGTCACCTCTAACTCCCTCCTCCCTCTTCTCTTCTCCATGTAACTCTGTGAACCTCTCTGAGTGTCCCTTACTGTGGAGAAACTTTTCATCTTCAACCTAGATGTTTTATCAGCAGTGCTGTATAGATGGAGAAGTCTTGAGGCTACAGTAAAAATAAGACTGAAAACCAGAAGCAGGAGGCTTAAGTCCAAATTCTGAGAACATCAGAGAACTCCTGACTCCAGGGAACATTAATCAACAGGAACTCATCAAACGCCTCCATACCTACACTGAAACCAAGCACCACCCAAGGGCCAACAAGTTCCAGAGCAGACATACCACGCAAATTCTCCAGCAACACAGGAACACACCCCTGAGCTTCAATATACAGGCTGCCCAAAGTCACTCCAAACCCACTGACATCTCATAACTCATTACTAGACACTTCATTGCACTCTAGAGAGAAGAAATCCAGCTCCACCCACCAGAACACTGACACAAGCTTCCCTAACCAAGAAACTTTGACAAGCCACCCATCCAACCCCATCCACAGTGAGGAAACTCCACAATAAAGAGAACTCCACAAACTTCCAGAATACGAAAGGCCACCCCAAACATAGCAATATAAACAAGATGAAGAGACAGAGGAATACTCAGCAGGTAAAGAAACAGGATAAAGGCCCACCAAACCAAACAAACCAGGAAGAGATAGGGAATCTACCTGATAAAGAATTCCAAATAGTGATAGTGAAAATGATCCAAAATCTTGAAATCAAAATGGAATCACAGATAAAAGCCTGGAGACAAGGATTGAGAAGATGCAAGAAAGGTTTAACAAGGGCTTAGAAGAAATAAAAAAGAGTCAATATATAATGAATAATACAATAAATGAGATCAAAAACACTCTGGAGGCAACAAATAGTAGAATAACGGAGGCAGAAGATAGGATTAATGAGGTGGAAGATAGAATGGTAGAAATAAATGAATCTGAGAGGAAAAAAGAAAAACGAATTAAAAGAAATGAGGACAATCTCAGAGACCTCCAGGACAATATGAAATGCTCCAACATTCGAATTATAGGAGTCCTAGAAGAAGAAGACAAAAAGAAATACCACAAGAAAATACTTGAGGAGATAATAGTTGAAAACTTCCCTAAAATGGGGAAGGAAATAATCACTCAAGTCCAAGAAACCCAGAGAGTTCCAAATAGGATAAACCCAAGGTGAAACACCCCAAGACACATATTAATCAAATTAACGAAGACCAAACAAAAAGAACAAATACTAAAACAGCAAGGGAAAAACAACAAATAAAACACAAGGGGATTTCCATAAGGATAACTGCAGATCTTTCAATAGAAACTCTTCAGGCCAGGAGGGAATGGCAAGACATACTTAAAGTGATGAAAGAAAATAACCTACAGCCCAGATTACTGTACCCAGCAAGGATCTCATTCAAATATGAAGGAGAAATCAAAAGCTTTCCAGACAAGCAAAAGCTGAGAGAATTCAGCACCACCAAACCAGCTCTCCAACAAATGCTAAAGGATCTTCTCTAGACAGGAAACACAAAAAGGGTGTATAAACTTGAACCCAAAACAATAAAGTAAATGGCAACGGGACAGACTTATCAATAATTACCTTAAATGTAAATGGGTTGAATGCCCCAACTAAAAGGCAAAGACTGGCTGAATGGATACAAAAACAAAACCCATATATATGCTGCCTACAAGAGACCCACCTCAAAACAAGGGACACATACAGACTAAAAGTGAAGGGATGGAAACAGATATTCCATGCAAATAGAGACCAAAAGAAAGCAGGAGTGGCAATACTCATATCCGATAAAATAGACTTTAAAACAAAGGCTGTGAAAAGAGACAAAGAAGGCCACTACATAATGATTAAAGGATCAATCCAAGAAGAAGATATAACAATTATAAATATATATGCACCCAACATAGGAGCACCGCAATATGTAAGACAAATACTAACAACTATGAAAGGGGAAATTAACAATAACACAATAATAGTGGGAGACTTTAATACCCCACTCACACCTATGGACAGATCAACTAAACAGAAAATTAACAAAGAAACACAAACTTTAAATGATACAATAGACCAGTTAGACCTAATTGATATCTATAGCACATTTCACCCTAAAACAATGAATTTCACCTTTTTCTCAAGCACACATGGAACCTTCTCCAGTATTGATCACATCCTGGGCCATAAATCTAGCCTTGGTAAATTCAGAAAAATCAAAATCATTCCAAGCATCTTTTCTGACCACAATGCAGTAAGATTAGCTGTCAATTACAGGAGAAAAACTATTAAAAATTCCAACATATGGAGGCTGAACAACACGCTGCTGAATAACCAACAAATCACAGAGCTGTTTTTAAAGTCTTCTGTAAAAACACATCTTTCCCCAAGTTTATAAAAATAATCTAATGTGATTAAAATTGTTTATAGTTTTGCTTTTCATATTTAAGTTTAGTATATTGTCACCTCCAGTTTTACTATTGTTTTTAATTTGGAAACAATTAATCTTTCTCTATTTTTAAAATGATGACTGATCTTACTCTATTAACCAATAGTGCTAGCTTTACCCAATATCTTATTTCCTCATGTGTTCCTATCTGTTTCTAACATTGTACTTTTTCACTTGTTTTATGTTTTGTTCTGTTCATCAGCATCACATTATCCTAATTGATATAGTTTCATTATAATCATTGAAATCTGGAAAGAAAAATCTCCCTCTTTGATCTTTGCTGTGCATTGACAATTCTTAAGGATTCACACATTTATATGTATGCTAGAATTATTTTGTCAAATTCCTTGCAACAACACATATTGAGATTTTCATTAGACCTGTATTGAATCTAAGTTTAATGTGCTAAGAACTGACCCGTTTCTTCATACATGAGCATGGCTTATTTTTTAATAATTTAATTTATTTGCAATATTATTCTATAAAATGCTATACTTTTTAAAGTTTCTGAGAGTATTTTGTTGGAAATATTCACATATGTTAAACTTTTGTTGATGTTATAGTCATATATTCATTTAAAATAAGTTGTTAATTGTTTTTTACATTTTTATAGATGGGAAATTGGTTTGTGTATTTATTTTAAGCAAACCCTGTAAAATCCCCCCAATTGCTTCTAAGAATTTATGTTTTGGTAAATAAGCTTTATGGGAATATAAAACATTTATCTCTAGTTTTTATATTTTTGATTACAAATGTGTATTGGATTTTACCAAATACTTTTTCTTGAATGATTGAGAGGGTCATACAAATCCTTCTCCAGTATGTTACATGGTGAATTTTACATGATTTTAATTATAATAATGTTCTTTGAATACATATTGCCTATTTATTATATATTGGTTTGTTCCCCCAAGTTTGTTTGCAAATTATATTTTTTAGCAGTAATACCTGAAATTAATCATAATTGGTATTTTAAAGGTTAAGCAATTAAAAATTGGTATTCCATTCCTCCAAATCAAAAGGCTTTCTCCTTTTAGGTCTTTCAATCCATCATCCTTCTCACTTAATTATTCTCTCATGTTTCAAATCTTCTCCCTTCAAACTATTCTGGTTGGTGTTTTTAAATTTATTATCAATTTTTTAAATTTGCATTTCTTTGTGACTAATCTGGGACTTAATTCATAAATCGATTTGTCTCTGAGTTAATTTTGTATCCAGAAATTGATTTATTTTTCCTTCTTTCTGGTCATGGTAACTGGTCGCATTAATTCATTTTTTCAACAAAAATTATTTCTTTACATGTTTCATATATGGTTATTTTACATTCTATTTTTAAAGTGAGTGGCTTTGAGAGCTTTAGGCTCTAAAAACTCCCATGTGTTGATTATTTTGACAGAACTTTGTGTTCTTCTGTGTTTTGCTGAGTGTCTTGGCAGAACTTCAAACAATGTATTAATGTCATGAAAGGACAAAATTGTTGAGAGGTTGAAAAAGAACTTTGACTAGAGGTTGATGAGAGGTTTAAAAAGAACCACTGAGAAAGATTATAATGGTTATAGGAATCCAACAGATTTTCACTGTGAACTCTCTTCAGGCAATCTCAGTGATTGGTGTGCATGCTCAGATGCTTAGTTGAGCATGTCCTTCTCTTTGAGATCCCATGGACTGTAGCCCACCAGATTCCTCTGTCCATGACATTTTTCAGGCAAGAATATTGAAGTGAGTCCTACTCATTCTACCATTCCTACTCCAGGGAATCTTCCCAACCCAGACAGACCTGTGTCTCCTGGATTGCAAGTAGTTCTTTACTGTTGACCCAATGATGATGCCCCTAGCAGTTGTGTCTTGCAAAACAAATAAACAAAACAAGCAAAAATATCCCCAACAAAAACACTTGGGAATTTTCTTGGTCCTGTGAGGACATGAAGAAGGGACATTCTCAGTTTACCCGGCACTGAAAGATAGTCATTGTTAAGGTCTCAGAAATTTCAGCTCATTTTCAAGGTTCATATATTTAGAGTCTGAAGACAAACTCGTAACATGACTAAGAAGTTTAGAGTGTGCTCTCATAATCATAAGCTATCCAACAAAAACTCATTTATATGACCTAAATTATAGATCCAATGTGATAAATATGAATACTTTACTTAATGAAAACCTAACTTGGGGTGAAATATATTAGTTTTAAAAGTACATCAAAGATTATTCCTATTCTTCTGTTACAAATACTATTTTAAGTAGCCACTTGTCAAGTAAGTATATGAAATAATAATTCTCAGAATGAATAGGTTTCTCAAAATTGAGAATAACTTTTTACCATGGCAAAACAAAGTTTTGAAGGGGAAAACACATATGAATACAATTTGTTATTTTTTTCCTTTCTAGAATAGCTGATAACTAGGTGGTTGACTGAAGTGACTAGTGGTTTTCCTCACCAGGCAAACATAAACTTAATAGTATTGGAAAGGACATCAAGAGCTTCCAGAAATCAGATTTTAGAGCTGAATGTGCTAGGCAAGTACATTCTTTTCCTTTTGTTTTAGAGCTGTCATTCTGGAACTTTCAAAAGTGTTACATTCATAACCAGAGGCAGAGAGACATGAAAAGGCGCAGTCTTCAATTTTTTATGCATTTCAAAAAAGGAGCATTATGATTGCTTTAGAAAAATAAAAACTCCCTGCGAACTGATACAGAATACTGGGCTGATATGATCATTTCCTAGCATTTTTTAAAATGTAAATTTATTTGTTTTAATTGGAAGTTTATTACTTTACAATATTGTATTGGTTTTGACATACATCAACATGAATCTGCCACAGATATACACATGTTCCCCATACTGAACCCCTCTCGCTCCTCCCTCCCCATTTTCTCTGAATTCTCATTTGGAACACATCTAGATTTTATCCCATAAATTATTCTTTTTTTTTTTTTTAATTTCAAAAAAGGAGCATTATGATTGCTTTAGAAAAATAAAAACTCCCTGCGAACTGATACAGAATACTGGGCTGATATGATCATTTCCTAGCATTTTTTAAAATGTAAATTTATTTGTTTTAATTGGAAGTTTATTACTTTACAATATTGTATTGGTTTTGACATACATCAACATGAATCTGCCACAGATATACACATGTTCCCCATACTGAACCCCTCTCGCTCCTCCCTCCCCATTTTCTCTGAATTCTCATTTGGAACACATCTAGATTTTATCCCATAAATTATTCTTTTTTTTTTTTTTAATGCACAGGGCCATCTGTCCATTTTTTCATAAAACTTCATGATATATGTATGTAATTATTATCCCCATTTTAGAAGTAGACAACCTAAGGCTCAGTGGTTACTTTTATAGAATCATTTATTTATAACAGAGGACAGCAAAGATCCAAATACCATTTCTCTGTCCCAATCACAAATACATTAACCTGCCCTAAAAATACTGTAATAGAAAAAAATTGATGAACAAAAAATATTTCTAATCTTAAATCACTATAGAAATATTGTTTCACTATTGTCACAATAATCATATGTATAATATATATATAATGTAATGTTTACACATAAAATAAATCTAAATGTGAACTTGACCCATACATACATTGCTAAATGTGTTTGTTTCTTTTTTTCCTCTTCTTTTGGAGATAAGAGGGGGAAAATGGACAAAGGATGATCATGTCAATGTATAGCAAAATGAATACAGTATTATAAAGCAAAACAAACTAAAAAATAAAAATTAATTAAAAAAATAAAGAGAGTCTGTTCAAAATATTTAGAAAATTATTGATTCCACACTCATGAAAAAGAGCAATATATAAGGTGTCTTGGCCAGTTTGAGATGCAGTAGCAAAATACCATAGACTAAGTGCCCTATATGGGCTTCCCAAGTAGTTCAAATGGTAAAGAACCCACTTGTCAAGGCAGGAGATATGAAAGATACGGGTTTGATCCTCGGGTAGGTAAGATTCCCTGGAGAAGGAAACAGCAATCCACTCCAGTATTCTTGCCTGGAGAATCCCATGGACAGCAAACTTGTCAGGCTACAGTCCATAGGATAATAAAGAGTTGGACATGACTAAAGTGACTTAGCATGCATGTACAGTTGCCCTATAACAGAAGAAACTTATTTGCTCACAGTTTCAAGCCTAAAGTGCAGGATGCCAACATCACTGGGTTCTGGTGAGGGTCCTCTTTAGGATTCCAAAATCCAAACACCTGTATCATCACACAGAAAAGAACAGACAAGGAGAACATGTTTACTGTAACTCCTATAAAGGGCACTCATCTCATTCATGGGGGCTCCACCTTTGTGCTTTTATATTATTCTAATTATGTCCTCAGAGAAGGCAATGGCACCCCACTCCAGTACTCTTGCCTGGAAAATCCCATGAATGGAGGAGCCTTGTGGGCTGCGGTCCATGGGGTCTCGAAGAGTCGGACATGACTGAGTGACTTCACTTTCACTTTTCATTTTTATGCATTGGAGAAGGAAATGGCAAACCACTCCAGTGTTTTTGCCTGGAGAATCCCAGGGACAGGGGAGCCTGGTGGTCTGCTGTCTATGGGGTCACACAGAGTCGGACACGACTAAAGCGACTTAGTAGCAGCAGCAGCAATTATGCCCTAAATCTCTACCACTTAAAATCATCTCATTGCAGATAAGGTTTATTATTTTATTAAAATCAATAGCATGTGATCAATTTATACCATTTAATGTATTAACATTTATAAGTAAATTTAGTTATTGTAGATAATAGTTTGAAGATATTTTATTTTGTTTATAGAATATACTTAGCTTTTTGATGGGTTGAATAATTCATGGCAATAGTAAAAGATACAGTGTTGATAATTCATGAGATGAGAAATTAATGATTACTATAAGATAAAATTTTTGATCAAGAGGATAATGGAGAAATTTAGTAATATATGGAATAACTATCAACTCTATATCTCCTAACTTCTTCAATGTACCATTGATATTGGTCACTAATGAATAGTCAGGTCAAGGGATATACATACTTAGCTTTGACCAAACTTTGTTACACCTAGTAGGTGCCCTACTTTGTGAGGTGAGGTGAGGTGGTCTCTCAGTCGTGTCCAACTCTTTGTGATCCCGTGGACTGTAACCTACTAGGTTCTCCATCCATGGGATTCTCCAGGCAAGAATACTGGAGTGGATTGCATTTCCTTCCCCAGAGGATCTTCCCGACCCAGGGATCGAACCTGGGTCTCCCACATTGGAGGTAGATGCTTTAACCTCTGAGCCACGTGTTACTGTTATCGACCACAGACATATTTGTATAATCATTTAATGAATATCTCAATCAGGTAACATCCACTCTCAAACTGACATCTTACCCAGCCTGTGTCAATAAATTTCATTTCAATATAATTATATCCTGACTTTAATTTCCTTATCTTCATATTCTTATGCAATATAAAGACTATTGCATAATAAAAGTCACATCAAATTAATGCTTATGTTTAGATTGTGCTTTTTCAGAATGGCATAATGGTATTATAATCATAAATACAGGTGACTGCCAAACTTTATTCTTACAGATCTTTAATAGGAAAATTAATGCAAGCTAAAAATAAGAAATGGCTATCAATCTATTCATCTCTATGACAGAAAATAATCTCAAATCTGTTGACATTTCAATATTTCAGATCCCAAGTGATTCTGGAAGCTCAAAACCAAAATAGTGCATTATTTACATTCTTAATTTGCCTGCTTTTGAGGAAAACGACATCTGTGCAATATTTTCCTTCCAAAATACATTAATTTCTACATAGACTGAATTTAGAGCTTGTATAAATAATGCAGAATACTACTCCTGGCAAGTCACATATAAAATAACATTACAAAATATACATTTATATTTTAGCAGAAAACTCTCCAGAAATAAGCATAAATTAATGTTCTATACTATAAATATGTCAATTTCATAATAAGATTTATTAGAGTTTTAGTTAAAGAACATGTGATTCTTTTTTCTTTCAGTCAATATCTAATTCTATGAATTTTAATACATGCAGTCCATCACCACACTCAGGATACAGGAAAATTCCATCACCAAAAATCCCCTCATGTTGCACCTTTGTAGTCAAACCCTCTGCTCATCCTTTATCCCTTACAGCACTGATCTTTTTTCCAATTTATACAATTATATCTTCCATAAATTTGCAAAAACTTGAGTTATATCACACTTAACCATATAAGATTAGCTATTTTACTTTTTTTTGTAGTTTTCCCATGTCACTGGTTATGCCATTTTTTTGCTCCCTTTTATTACTTAATGATATCCCATTGAATACATGTACAATGAATGTACTGCCTTTTAATCCACCAAAAATGGATAATTGGTAATGATAATGTCTTGAAGGACATATAACTTATCACAACTTTTGGCTGATTTAAATAATGATTCTATAAGCATTCATGCACAGATTTTCATATGACATTTTGTTCCTTGAGGTAGAACCAGGTATACATATATGTTTGACTTTATAAGAAACTGACAAGCTGATTTTCAAATTGACTGTAACTGCTTTCATTCTGACAAACAGTGTATGAGAAATAGCTTTGTTTTATTTTGTTTTGTTTTCACAACTTCACCAGTATTTGGCAACAGTTTGTATTGTCAGACTTCATTTTGTTTCTAACAGGTGAAAAGTAAGCTTTCCATGGTGGCTCAGTGGTAAAGACTTGTCTGCCAATGCAGGAGACATGGGTTCAATCTCTGGTCTGGGAAGATCCAATGGGGAGAGAAATGGCAACCTACTCCAATATTCTTGCCTGGAAAATTCCATTTGCAGAGGAGCCTTGTGGGCTACAGACTATGGTGTTGCAAAGAGTTGGATGTGACTGAGTGACTGAACAACAAGTAAATATTTAGTATCTCATAGTCATTTTAAGTTGTATTTTAACCCCTAATGATTTTGCATGCATTTTTTGCCATCCATTTATTTTCCTTGGTGAAGTGTCTATTCAATGTTTTTGTTCACATTTTGTTCACATTTTGATTTTTGTTCTTACATTGTTGATTTTTTTTAAATCTTCTAAACAGAAGTCCTTTACCAGATATGAGATGTCCAAATATTTTCTCCCAGTCTGAAAAACTTACTTTTTCATTATATAGTGTGCGTGTGTCTTAGTCACTCAGTCATGTTCAGCTCTTGCAACACACATGGACTTCACTGTCCATGGACTTCTCCAGGCAAGAATACTGGAATGGGTTGCCATTCCATTCTCCATCATTATATGGTATCTATGTATTAAAATAGATAAGAATATTTATACCTTAATAAAGTTATAATATACTTTGTCTAGATATATGTGTTTTGTGTAAATTCAACTATCTATACATTTTCCCTCCATTTTACCCTTTAAAAACTGTCACGGTTGAGCAGAATCTTTGAAGTCGGTCTTTGAATTGGAGTCCACCATCTCCCCAGATTGCTGGCTTTCGTGATTAAAACATCTTTCCTTTCCATAGACACTGACTTCTAGAATTTTGGGTTATTAGTGGAGAGCAGCTGAACTTGGATGTGTTACATTTCTACTTTAAAAGGAACTACTAACTGAAAGACAAAACAAAAGCTACACATCATTAGGATTGTGAGTTCACTTTTATTTGAAGACCTACTGAGGACTATAACAGAATTTTTGAGAGGGGAGTAAGTGTAAGTATTCATCTCAGGAGAAGGCTGTGCTAGTCATGAGTAGATGTTGCTAATAATGATCTTAGTGTTTTTCTAGGTATGAGAAGATGTAAGAATCAGAGTTCATAAAATTTTCTCCTTAAAAATAGCTCACTATCTAAAGGCCTACTTCAGTTTTTCCCAGAGCACAGAGTGCCTCATTCCAGACCTCCAGGTTAAATTCCTTTCAGGGTGTGTAGGAAGTTAGTGATTGCAATGGTTAATGGCCTACTCCTTGCAAAGGCAGAAGCCACCACCATTCTTTAGGTGGCAACACCATTATGAATATGAAAAGATATGCCACAGGTGGGGGAAATATTTATAAGACATATATATCTGATAAAGAAAATATATTCCAAATATGTAAATAACTACTCCATTTTAATAATTTGATGCTAAACAAACCAATTAAATATGTATAAAGCATTGAAGAGACATTTCATATTAGGATGATTTTACCTAAGCCCAATCTTATACATAAAGGATATAATTATTTCCTTAATGTACATTAATTTTGCTTTCTTTAACTCCTATATATATTCTGTACAAATTTAATAAAACATATTTTTGTTTTTTTTAATAAAACATTATGGAATTTTAATTTGCATATATATATTTCTGGATTTCCCAGGTGGTGCAGTGGTAAAAAATACACCTGCCAGTGAAGAAGACATAGGTTCCATCTCTGGGATACCCTGTAGAAAGGAAAGGCTACCCAATCCAGTATTCTTGCCTGAAAATCCCATGGACTGTGGAGCCTAGAGGGCTAAAGTCAATGGGATCGCAAAGAGTTGGACACAACTGAGCTATTGAGCAGAAACACATAGGGTGTTCCTACATTGTTGTCTTATGTACAAATAGATATGCTGACTTCCAAATGTTTACTTTTATATCTTGGTTATTTGCAAAAATTACACCATAAATTTCAAGTACAAAGATGAACAGTGAACATGATATTTGCTTAAAGTGTATCACAATTATTGAGAATATTTAATCTCATGTAGGTGCCTTAACTTAACTTAAAATATTTTTAAGTAAAATATTTCTTGAATATTTATTCTAATTTTATTATAAATGTAAGTTTCTCATTATTTATATACACCTAAATAACTGTTTGTAAGTGAAGAAAGCTATGCTTTCTTAGTACATTTGGAAGTACACATCATGAATATGCATACAGATGGTTCAGTTCAGTTCAGTTCAGTTGCTCAGTCGTGTCTGACTCTTTGCGACCCCATGAATCGCAGCACGCCATGCCTCCCTGTCCATCACCAAATCCCGGAGTTCATTCAGACTCAAGTCCATTGAGTCCGTGATGCCATCCAGCCATCTCATCCTCGGTCGTCCCTTTCTCCTCCTGCCCCCAATCCCTCCCAGCATCAGGGTCTTTTCCAATGAGTCAACTCTTCGCATAAGGTGCCCAAAGTACTGGAGCTTCAGTTTTAGCATCATTCCTTCCAAAGAAATCCCAGGGTTGATCTCCTTCAGAATGGACTGGTTGGATCTCCTTGCAGTCCAAGGACTCTCAAGAGTCTTCTCCAACACCACAGTTCAAAAGCATCAATTCTTCTGTGCTCAGCCTTCTTCACAGTCCAACTCTCACATCCATACATGACCACAGGAAAAACCATAGCCTTGACTAGATGGACCTTAGTCGGCAAAGTAATGTCTCTGTTTTGTAATATACTACTAGGTTAGTCATAACTTTTCTTTCTAAGAGTAAGCGTCTTTTAATTTCACTGCAGTCACCATCTGCAGTGATTTTGGAGCCCAAAAAATAAACTCTGACACTGTTTCTACTGTTTCCCCATCTATTTCCCATGAAGTGATGGGACCAGATGCCATGATCTTCGTTTTCTGAATGTTGAGCTTTAAGCCAACATTTTAAAAATATTTTTAAGGCTTAGTTCACAACTTATAGTACATCGATGCAGGTAAATGATTGAATCGAGAGAAGTATCATGTTTAAGCACATATTTTTTATCATTGACATACTCAAAACTTTTATGGTACATAGGCAAATTACTCTTAAGTGTAAATTTGTGAGAAAGTTATAGAAACTGCTTCCTAATGAATAGAGAATATGCTAAAAATGAGGGGGGAAGCTTTAAAACTACATCAGTTTCTCAGTGAGATGACATCAGTTCCTCAGTTTCTCAGTTCCTCAGCTGCTGGTTGTGGCAACTTTCCAACATGAGGTAATAAAAGAAATAAAATTATGTATATTCACCTTTGAAAATGATGTAGAACAGAGGCCAAAAGCTCAAATGTGGACAGATGTTATCATGGTGGTATAAGTGAATGAGCCAAGCCAGGTGCAAAATCAATATTTTCACAAATTATGAAGCTGATTGATCATGGAATGCATGGTTTTCAATGAGGCATGGGTACAGAATGTGTACTTCATGGGAAAAAACACAAAGGCAGCCTTGGTGATTAAAGGTTTCTGATAATAGAACTTAATGCCAAAAAATGATTGGGGAGGAGTGAACAGTAGTAAACTATCAAGAGCTGTGATCTAGCTAATAAATGATTGTGATTAGCTCTGTCAGGGTGCTGCAGAGGCATAGACATGTAATATTTTCAGTTTGTTTGTTTGGAGCATAATACATATCTCAAAATGTGATATTGCATACTTGAACACAAATTTAATAAAAGCACACATATGCACATGGGCTTCCTTTGTGGCTCAACTAGTAAAGAAGCCACTTGCAATGTGGGAGACCTAGGTTTGATCCCTGGGTTGGGAAGAATTGCCTGGAGAAGGAAAAGGCTACCCACTCCAGTATTCTGGCCTGGAGAATTCCATGGACTATAGGTAGTCCACGAGGTCACAAGGAGTCAGACATGACTAAGTGACTTTCACTTTCTCTATCCACACACAAACACTTGTGGACCAATATTTACTTAGCCAATCAAGACCCCAATTTGGACAACATAGATCATGTGAGTTGCCAGTGAAACCTATCATAGTAGTAATATACAAATTGGATAGGTGTTTGAGCTCAACTTTCCTATAAAATTCCTACCATCTTATAAATTAGATGATTCTCAGTTTATAGCTTTAGTGATTATTGTAAAACTCTCAGCATCTAGACTCCAAAAACAATTGTTGTGTTATTTGCAATTGCAATTTAAAACATCAATATGCTGTGCTGTTTAGAGCAAAAAGTTTGTCAATTATTTTTTTCTCATATGCCTAGGAGTCAGTAACACAGTAGGCATGCTCTAAATATTTTGTAAAAAATGACTGAAGACTACAATTGATATAGCATTTTTCACATCCTTAAATATTTAACTGGAATAGGTTATTGTAAGTTTCTGTAAGATAAAGTGCCTAAATTTATTCCATTTCCCCTTCGCTCTCTATTCTCAACTTTCTCAAGTATATATAGGAGAAATTAACTTTTGAAGCCATACAAAGCATCTGTTAAGACATGTGAGCAAAAGAGAATGAGTCTCCACAGACTATTTCTGCTGTTAAGTGAATGTCATAAAGAAGTCATGTCCATTATTAAAATATAAAATAGTGCTGTCATTGCTAAAATAAAATTTCCATAGAAGAAGAAACATTTAAGTTGTGTCTTTTATATAACTAATTCAAATTTGAGGATTTTATATATTAGAACATCTTTATGATTGTTGATTCAAAATTTTAATTAAATACAGATGATAGGTGATCATCAATGTAATAGTTCCATTTAAATATCCTAGAAAAGTTGCAGTTTCCTAGGTAAAATATTTAATTTAATTAGACTTCAAAGAATACAAGTGTACCTCAATGATTCTGAGCTCCACTTTTTCCAAACTGTGTTGTCAACATGAGTTATTAATACAACCAAAATTTGTGGCATAGAATCAGATTATACTACATTACACAAGTATGCAATTGCTCACTTAACTAAATTTTTAAACAAAGTACACTAACAACTCGACTATCATCTGTGCCTATGTTTTCAGTGGTGTCCAACCCTGTGACCCCATGGACTGTATTCTGCTAGGCGTTTCAGTCCATAGGATTTTCTTGGCAAGAATATTGGGTGGGTTGCCATTTCCTCCTGCAGAGGATCTTCCTGATTTTCTCTTAAATATTTTGCCACTTAAAAGGACAAGCAAGCCAATCAAGATTTCCATGTTAGTCAATAGTAACCTTCTTGACAATGCCCAGATAATTAGGTGTCTGGTGAATGATTCTTTTCCAAAAGCCTTATCTTTGAACTTGGAAGGATGATCGATCACTCAGATAAAAGGATATTATCATACTGGTACTAGGACAGAATGGAATCAATTTATTGGTCTCTACTGCTAGTGCTTTTCACTCAAAGTAGAGAAAGTAAAAAGTAGTGTGCTATTTTTTATTCTATTTTGTATGGATTCTCAAAGTTCAATACATTTAATTTGATTCATGTCAATGTATAGCAAAACGAATACAGTATTGTAAAGCAAAACAAACTAAAAAATAAAATTTAAATTAAAAAAAAAAAAAAGAATAGGTTGGTCACTTTGCAATCTTATCTCTTCATCAGTGGTTATTGATTAATGTGCCATACACTTACTAAAAGTAAAAGAAATGCATTCAATATCTTGAGTGAGTTCCACATGAGGCAAATATTTTTTAATGCACTTATATTTTCATATACTTTCACACTTAAAAAGTAATACTTCAAATTATATTCATTAAAAACTCAGATGTATCAGTGATTAAAGTATTTTCAATGTGTGATATTATAATCAATAAAATACTGAGGAAAAATCCATACTAACTAGAAATCACTAAAAGTTGAAAGACTATGCTACTGCTTCTGAATAGAATATGATAGCCACAATTTATTTATTGGAGAAGGCAATGGCACCCCATTCCAGTACTCTTGCCTGGAAAATCCCATGGACGGAGGAGCCTGGTAGGCTGCAGTCCATGGGGTCGCGAAGAATTGGACATGACTGAGTGACTTCACTTTGACTTTTCACTTTCATGCATTGGAGAAGGAAATGGCAACCCACTCTAGTATTCTTGCCTAGAGAATCCCAGGGATGGGGAGCCTGGTGGGCTGCCGTCTGTGGGGTCGCAATATGGGTTATTTTACTTATTAAAACATGGATTGTATTACTTTGAAGTTTCAAGAAATTCTGCATGTTGTTGTCTCTTGTGAGAGAAAACCTTGAGTAATAACTAAATAAAAATATCACCCAGAGCAATATTTTGAAGCCAATAATGCAAATTATGAATGAATGTAATCAAACTTTTTTTTTTTTCTTATCTCAAAAGAGAAATTTTCTTGGCTAGGAGCAATTCAATGAAAAATATAATCAAAACCAAATTAATTAATTGCTTGGAGCTTCATTTTATGAAAGTTTGAAAATTGCCTTGATAAGTGAATTTTATGAAATAGATAAAAAAAACTTTGCAAAGCCCTGCAAGTAGTTATCTGCCATGTGTCAACGAGAGCAGTCACTCCAAAAGCATCACCTTAGGATACTACTTTGAAATGTACAAATGAGTCTATTCAAAAGTGCTCAAAACATACTTGAAAAAAAAAAAAAAGAAGAAGCCTAAGATTAGGCTAATCTTTACAATTAGATCAAATGATGGATATCGTTGACTGAGCCATTTTTCCACTTCTATTCATTTTATTTGTATTAGTAACTTATAAAAGTTGATAATTAGCAAAGTGTTCAGTTAGTAAAAATAACCATTCAACAAAAGAAAAAATGTGATGGTTGTGGAGAACAGTGAATTAATCAGAAAGTATGAAAGTTTGTGTAGATAATTGTTGATACATTGTGAACAAAATAAAAATAATTAATTGTGCAAAATTATTAGCTTCATTCCAACCTTAGTTCATTTTATTTATTTTTTATTTTCTCTATTATTAAGAGTATTAAGGGAGAAAAATTTAAAAGACCCATGCCTTATATACTTGATTTTATAGCATTTTTTCAAAAGCGAAATACTTGTGGGATGTTTTAAATAAAATTAGTCATTTAAATATTTAAGATAAACTAATAACATTTAGCTCTTTGAAAAGAATGGTAACATATGCCATATACTGAGTGTGGGATGATCTAAGAACAATTTTAAGTACTTCACTTAATTAATATTCAGCAGCTGTGAGTAAACTATGATTTATTTCAAGCATTTTAAGTAAGGCTTAGAGAGGATAAGTTAGTTGGTTTAGCCATCCCCTAATAATATCAAGATTTAATTTCCTCTGCCTAATAACAAAATAGATTATTTCTCTATTACATCAGACTGACTTCTTGTTGGTGTGAATTCCAGGTTTACTGAGAGATGTTTTGTTGTTTGTGACTGTTTTTTTCATTATTTGGGACAGAGCTGTGATGGTTATAAATCTGTGTAGGGGGAGTCTCCATGAGTTTACAAAGGTACAGACTACACTAGACAAGTGTACAATATCATTGCTAACAGCTGAGTGTAATATGAGTATAGTACGCCCAGAAATGTCTGTGTTATATATAGAGGGCAAGAAAACATCTTCAATTCCTAGTGCATGTGGGTCTTGAGTGAGTTCAATTACTTTCTAGTAACTGTGTCAGCAACTATTTTAGCTGAGGCTCTTAGCTAGCAAGTTAATTTAGAAAGGTCTTCCTGAGGGTGGATTCTCTGACTCTTCTAGAATCTAAAGAATGACAACAGTTAGGGTTGTATTACCTGCCACTATGGGGTCACACAGAGTCGGACACAACTGAAGCAACTTAGCAGCAGCAGCAGCACACATCTAGGAACAATGTCGTGGGGACCTTATTTTAAAGGTTATGAAAAAGACTTAATGTATTTGTTTATTTCTAACTGAATGTCTAAACCAAATTCCCACTGATGTAGTTTTGGAAATATTAATTCATATGTAGCATCTATTCATATGTATGTATAATACATGTGATATATATGTGTTTATATAATATATATTGATATGTGTGTATATGTAAGAGATTTATAATAATGTGTTTTCATTTCTGTTCTAGATTGAAAGTAGCTGTAGACAGCCTGTTGGATTTCAAGCAAGGCAAATAAATCAAGTGTTTGGTAGATAAAAGAAAAATAAACACTCTGCAAGTATTAAGACGATCCCACTTTTCTCTACAGCTTACACTGGCAAGCAACTTGTAAGGAAGTATATTGCCAGATATACTGTACATATCACTTGGTCCCTTAAAAGCTAAATTCATGACAAAAACCACAGATAGCCAATTGTTTTATTTTTAAAAATTTCAGTATTCAGTGGAGGTTCACTACCAGACATATCTTTAGTTGCTTTCCCCCCACACCAGCAGGCATCTGGCAGAGAAGGCAATGGCACCCCACTCCAGTACTCTTGCCTGGAAAATCCCATGGATGGAGGAGCCCGGTAGGCTGCAGTCCATGAGGTCGCTAAGAGTCAGACACGACTGAGCGACTTCACTTTCATTTTTCACGTTCATGCATTGGAGAAGGAAATGGCAATCCACTCCAGTGTTTTTGCCTGGAGAATCCCAGGGATGGAGGAGCCTGGTGGGCTACTGTCTATGGGGTCACACAGAGTCGGACACGACTGAAGCAACTTAGCAGCCGTAGCAGCAGCAGTAGGCATCTGGAGTTAGATTTAAATTGTTAAAACAATTTATTTTCAGTGAAAATATTTAAAGATAAATAATTTCAAAGCTTTCTTTTGATTGCTGTTGTGTCAAGGGGTATCTACTAGTAGATTTTTAAATATATGTTCATATACCACTTGAATGATGGAAAGTCACAAGTATTTCTATTGCCTGTAATAGAAATATGTATGCTGATTCTGTCATTCAAATGTTACTTTTACTTTATCATATTTCACAGAATTTTATATCCAAGGGGAAAAGAAAAATTTGCAAATATTTCTTATTCAATGAATAAACATAAGGACAATCCTCAGAGCACTTTGCAAATTGCACTAAGGCATCAGACTGGCAAACATGTAAAGGCTCCAAATGCTTTTGTTGGTCTATTTGTTTTGCATCTGCCAGCCTGTGTGTATTCTAGTTGCCGACACCTGCTTCTCCATTTCATTTTGCAAAAATCCACCTCGCTTTTAAATGAAAAGAGAGCAAACTTTAAAATTTGAAGAAAATATATTACATAGGAAAAAACCCTCTGGCAGTGTGTCAATATCCAAAATTGTTCATTCAGGAGAGTAGTATGAGAAGCCATATTAAACTTAAGTCTACACAGAAGAAATGATTCCTAGCTATTAAAAAACTGAAAGTTCATGTCCTGTGGATTGTTAGGAATTCCATTTACTACCTACATAAGGTTATTTGATTACTTTTAAGGACACAGAGTATTTGCATGGGGGGGTGGTATGATTTTCTGTAGCTAAGGAAATTCATAGCTATTTCTTCACTGAACAAATTTTTATTTTGGTAGACACTAGTCTAGCCACCTGAATCACATTAGTAAACAAACACAGATGTTTGCCTTCAAGGAACTCATATTACTGGGGAAAAAATGATTATAAGCCAGAGGGTAAATAACCATATGCCCCTTTTGCTTATGACAAGTTCAATTTGTGCCAATTGTCATGATATGTTGTTAATAGTAAATGCCTCTGTTCCATTTAGCTACTTAGATAATACATTAGATGGTCACTTTGTCAAAATACATAAAAACTCAATAAGCTATATATAAAGTTAGATAATAATGGACTAGAAAAGAAATAATAAAGTGAGGTGGAAGGTATGGGAGTGTGGGAGACGGTGCAGTAGGAGTTGCTATTATTAAGGCTGTCAGAGAAGATCTCATTGCAGATTGAAATTCAGTGAAGAATAAGTGGGTGTGGTGGCTATCTGGAGGAACCAAGTCCAAAAGAAATGTTGCTGTAAATAGCTTAAAGTGGGAGAGACTCTTAACTTGTCAGTATAGATGGAACAGAGGAAAGCTGTTAAAGAGGCAAAGATAGTCCGATTTTGTAACTACTTCTGAGGCTACTGTAAAGAAATTGGACCTTACTCTGAAAAAAAACTGAGGAAAAATATGGGTAGGTTTCAGGAAAGAATTGACAAAAGAATCTCCCTGACTGTTGGTAGAAAAGAGATAGAAGGAAAGAACAGAAAAGGCAGTTCTGCTTTGGCCCTCTTTTTTTCTCCCACTGGCCAAAGTTGTTAATTCTATAAGTTGACTTAGTAATACTGCTTTGTCAACAAAAGTCTATCTAGTCAAAGCTATGGTTTTTTCAGTAGCCATGTATGGATGTGAAAGTTGGACTATAAGGAAAGCTGAGCAATGAAGAATTGATGCTTTTGAACTGTGGTGTTGGAGGAGACTCTTAAAGGAGACCCAACCAGTCAATTCTCAAGGAAATCAGTCCTCAATATTCATTGGAAGGACTTATGATGAAACTGAAACTCCAATTCTTTTGCCACCTGATGTGAAAAGCCAACTTGTTGGAAAAGCCCCTGATGTTGGGAAAGATTGATGGTGGGAGGAGGAGGGGCTGACAGAGGATGAGATGGTTGGATGGTATCACAGACTCAATGGACAAGAGTTTGAGTAAACTCCAAGAGTTGGTGATGGATAGGAAATCCTGGCATGCTGCAGTCCATGGGGTTGCAAACAGTCAGATAGGACTGAGCGACTGAACTGAAATGAACTGAATAGTGCTCCTTGACATCTTTACCATTTTAAAGAAATGCTTCTATATTTTCACCATATATCAGGCTTGTGCTGACTATTTCTATTTTGCTTTTTTGATTGCCTTTATTTCATATAGAGAACAATATCAAATGATTTCTTTGATATCTCTTTATGTGATTTTTTTTCCTTTAATATACCAGTGTGTTGGAATTATCTGCTCTGTTTCTTCCCTGATACTTTTTGTTGTTGTTCAGTTGCTAGGTCGTGTCTTACTCTTGGCAACCCCATGGACTGCAGCATGACAGGCTTCTCTGTCCCTCACCATCTTCCAGTGCTTGCTCAAACTCATGTCCATTGATTCGATGATGCTATCAAACCATCTCATCTCACCTCATCCTCTGTTGTCCTCTTTTCCTCCTGCCTTCAGCCTTTGCTTGAATCAGGATCTTTTCCAATAAGTCCATTCTTTGCATCAAGTGGAGTTTCAGCTTCAACATCAATTCTTCTAATGCATATTCAGAATTGATTGCCTTTAGGATTGAATGGTTTGATCGTCTTGCCTCCAAGGGACTCTTAAGAGTTTTTCACAACACCACAGTTCAAAATCATCAGTTCTTCATTGCTCAGCTTTATTTATGGTCCACCTTAACACCCATACATGACTACTGGAAAAACCATAGCCATGACTCCATGGACCATTTTTGGCAAAGTAACATCTCTGCTTTTGAATATGTTATTTAGGTTTGTCATAATTTTTCTTCCAAGAAGCAAGTGTCTTTTAATTTCATGGCTGCAGCCACCATCTGCAGTGATTTTGGAGCCTAAGAAAATAAAGTCAGCTACTGTTTCCACTGTTTCCCCATCTAGTTGCAAGGAAGAGATGGGGCCAGATGCCATGATCTTAGTTTTTGAATGTTGAGATTTAAGTCAACTTTTTCACTCTCCTCTTTCACTTTCATTAAGTGGCTTTCTAGTTCCTCTTTGCTTTCTGCCATAAAGGTGGTGTCATCTGCTTATCTGAGGTTCCTAATATTTCTCCTGGCAATCTTGATTCCAGCTTGTGCTTCATCCAGCCTGGCATTTCACATGATGTACTCTGCATATGTGAAATAACGAGTGACAATATACAGCCATAAGGTACTCCTTTCCCAATTCAGGATGATAATATACAGCCTTGACATACTCCTTTCCAATTTGGAACCAGTCCCTTGTTCCATGTCCGGTTCTAACTGTTGTTTCTTGACCTGCGTACAGATTTCTCAGGAGGCAGGTAAGGTGGTCTGGTATTCACATCTCTTGAATTTTCCAGTTTGTTTTGATCCACGCAGTCAAAGGCTTTATGGTAGTCAGTGAAGCAGAAGAAGATGTGTTTCTGGAATTCCCTTGCTTTTTCTATGATCCAAAAGATGTTGACAATTTGATCTCTGGCTCCTGTGATTTTCTGTATGCAGCTTGAACATCTGAAAGTTTTCACTTCACATACTGTTGAAGCCTCGCTTGAAGAATTTTGAGTATTATTTTGCTAGCATGTGAAATGAGTGCAATTGTGCAATCATTTGAACATGCATTGTAATTGCCTTTCTTTGGGAATCAAATGAAAACTGACATTTTCTAGTACTTTGGCCACTGTGAGTTTTCCCAACTTGCTGGCATATGGATTGCAACACTTTCACAGGATCATCTTTTACAACTTGACATAGCTCAGCTGGAATTTCATCACCTCTGCTAGCTTTCTTCATAATTATACACTGATACTGTTACATGTGCATTTTTTCTCCTTTGAGATAAGATGTTGTTGTTCAGTCACTCAACCAAGTCTGACTCTTTGCAACACCATGGACTGCAGCATGCCAGGCTTCTCTGTTCATCAGCAGCTCTTGGAGCTTGCTCAATCTCATGTCCATTGAGTAGATCATGCCATCCCACCATCTCATCCTCGGTTGTCCCCTTCTTCTCCTGCAATCTTTGCCATCATCAGAGTCTTTCCAATGAGTCAGTTCTTCTCATTAGGTGGCCAAAATATTGGAGTTTCAGCTTCAGCATCAGTCCTGCCAATGAATATTCAGGACTGATTTACTTTAGGATCGACTGGTTTGATCTCCTTGAAATCCAAGGGACTCAAGAGTCTTCTCCAATATATAGTTTAAAAGCATCAGTTCTTTGGTACTCAGCTTTCTTTATAGTCCGACTTTCATAACAATACATGAATACTGGAAAAATCATTGCTTTGTTGACAAAGTAATGTCTCTGCTTTTTAATATGTTGTCTAGGTGGATCATAATTTTTCTTCCAAGGAGCAAGTGTCTTTTAACTTCATGGCTGCAGCCAATCCTCTGCAGTGGTTTTAGAGCCCAACAGAATAAAGGCTGTCACTGTTTATATTGTTTTCCCATCTATTTGCCATGAAGTGATGGTACAGGATGCCATGATCTTAGTCTTTTGAATGTTGAATTTCAAGCCAACTTTTCACTCTCTGCTTTCACTTTCATCAAGACTCTCTTCAGTTCAGTTCAATTGCTCAGTTGTGTCCGACTCTTTGCGACCCCGTGAATCACAGCACGCCAGGCCTCCCTGTCCATCACCAACTCCTGGAGTTCACTCAGACTCACGTCCATCAAGTCAGTGATGCCATCCAGCCATTTCATCCTCTGTTGTCCCCTTCTTCTCCTGCCCTCAATCCCTCCCAGCATCAAAGTCTTTTCCAATAAGTCAACTCTTCATATGAGGTAGCCAAAGTACTGGAGTTTCAGCTTTAGCATCATTCCTTCCAAAGAAATCCCAGATCTGATCTCCTTCAGAATGGACTGGTTGGATCTCCTTGCAATACAGCAGACTCTCAAGAGTCTTCTCCAACACCACAGTTCAAAAGCATCAATTCTTCTGCGCTCAGCCTTCTTCACAGTCCAACTCTCACATCCAAACATGACCACAGGAAAAACCATAGCCTTGACTAGACGGACCTTAGTCAGCAAAGTAATGTCTCTGCTTTTGAATATGCTATCTAGGTTGGTCATAACTTTTCTTCCAAGGAGTAAGTGTCTTTTAATTTCATGGCTGCAGTCACCATCTGCAGTGATTTTGGAGCCCAAAAAAATAAAGCCTGACACTGTTTACACTGTTTCCCCAGCTATTTCCCATGAAATGATGGGACCAGATGCCAGATCTTCTTAGTTCTTCACTTTCTGCCATGAGGGTGGTGTCATCTGTGTATCTGAGGTTATTGATACTTCTCCCAGCAATCTTGATTCCAGCTTGTGCTTCATCCACCCTAGCATTTAACATGATGCATTCTGCATATAAGTTAAATAAGCAGGGTGACAATATGCAGCCTTGACATCCTCCTTTCCCAATTTGGAATCAGTCTGTTGTTCCATGTCCAGTTCTAACTACTGCTTCTTGTTCCAAAAATACTTTAGTTGTTTTCCTTTGTCTCTAAACATTTAACTAAAATAAATACTTTTATGAATTGCCTCATTTAATTTTGTATTCTTTTTAATTTCTACTCTAGTTTCAACTATTTACTTTCTTTCTTGTTTGGATTACCATTAGTTTTAATCTTTTCCCAGCACCCTTATTTATGTCTTTGAATTCCTGCCTTTTTCTTAGTACATTTTAATTTAATTCATAAATGGTTCTTGTAGCAGCATTTGTTATATTTTTTAAAACTACTATTTTCATTTTTATTTACATCTAAATGTATTCCAATCTTGATTTGATCTCTTCTTTGATTTATTTAAAAATAGCTATTAAAACTGTTGCAGTTTTAAGCTATTTTTCACTAAGTGTCATGTTGTTTTATAACTTAATTATATTGGCACACATTGCCAGTGTTATGTGGTAATGTTTGCTTTGGGGCTTCACAGGTGGCAATAGTGGTAAAGAACCCACCTGCAAATGGAGGAGACTTAAGAGATATGCGTCTAATTCCTAAGTCTGCAAGATCCCCTGGAAGAGGACATCACAAGCCACTTCAGTATTCTTGCCTGGAGAATTCCGTGTACAGAGGAGCTTGGTAGGCTTCAGTTCATAGGGTCTCAAAGCTTTGGACATGACTGAAGTGACTTAGCATGCACGCACAATGTGTGCTTTATAACAGACGGGCTAACAGTACTCCACAGACAGAGTCCAACCCCAGCCCTGATTGATAAAAATGCTTTATTAGAACTCAGTCATATCTATTGAATTCATGTTTTCCATGGCTGCTTGTACACTGAAACAGCAGAGTTGAGTTGTTTTAATTGAGACCACATGTCAGGCAAAGAAGAAACTATTTACTCTCTGGAATTTTACAGAAGGGAAATTCCTGACTTTTGTTAAATAATGTTTTGAAACATAATAAGACTCGCTTAATGGAATAATATATAGAATATGTAGTTGTATCTACCTGTCCAGTATTTTTGCTGTAAGGTTTTTCTTTCTTTCTTCTTCTTTTTTTTTTTTTTACTGTAAACATTTTTTTTAATTAATTTTTATTTTTTAGTTTGTTTTGCTTTACAATACTGTATTCGTTTTGTTACACATTGACATGAATTAGCCATGAGTGTACATGAACTCCCAATCCCGACCCCCACCTCCACCCTCCCGCCCCACACCCTCTCTCTGGATTATCCCCGTGCATCAGTCCCTAGCATCCTGCATCCTGCATCAAACCTGGACTGGCTATTCGTTTCACTTATGATATCACACATGTTACATTGCCACTTTTGCTGCAGCATTTCCACTACAAAAATTTTGCCACTGAAAGATAAAACAACTGGTTGATCATTTTTGGTTTGACAGTTTGCTTTCAACTGATTAAAATGCATTAGCATATCTTCCAGTTACTGACATTACTGATAGCTTTATCAAGTTGACAGATAAGGATGATTTACCCCAAGAGTTGGTTTCTTATTTTGAACATACTACATTAGAAGAAAAGAGACCAAGGAGCATAGGTGAATTGACATCTCCCAATGAACTTTGAAATGTCTGTCAGTGGAGGTATGACAATATGAGAAGAAATAAACAAGAACATAGAGGTTTTTACAATGCAACACAAGGCTTAGTTACAAATATGAATTTGAGTATGTAGAAACTGATATCTCTCTTAATGAAGAAAGAAATTTTAGCAAGAAAGAAAAAGTGTGACGCTGAACAAAGAGGTGAATCAACAAGCAAAAGAACAAGACAAACCCAAACCAAACAGAATAACCACCAAAACCCCAATATACAAAACACTATGAATGAAAATTTTGGAAGACAAGTGTTCAGGTTAAATACACAGAAAATAATCAGTTATTTGTACAGTGTTTACATGAATCCATACACATTTCAAATGTATTCAATTATTTTGTATTTTGCAGGAGTCTCTTTAGCTTTGCTATTCATTTAATATTTTAATTATCTCATATTTTTTGTAATTTTATCATTTATGACAAAACTGCCTTATGACCAGTTAGTCAGGTGGTAAAAATGCTGCAGAAATACTTGCATCAAAAATGGCACCATGTACTGTGAAAGTACTAGAATATTATTTATGTCTCCATGTATGCTTGAAAATGAGTATGTTACAACTGTTATATATTGTCATGTATATTTACTGATTGTGTATGTTCTCAGTTTTACTATGAATTACATAAAACCACACACTTATGATAGATGTGAACTTCTTTATCTCAATTATTTTAATTATACTTTTGAGATAGCATTTTAGAAGTGTGAGAGCTGTAAATTAAAATTTCTGTCACACTTTCAACACTGCCTTAAAATCTCTCCTTTTCAATTTCAGTAGAGCTACAACATCTTCTTTGTCTTTATTACCAAATTTCATCATATATATTTATATATATTCATTATATATATATTTGTATTTCTATATAAATAAGATATATTTTAGCTATTATTCATATAAACAGGGTATAGATGCAATTGTGTTTAAACAAATCTGAAAAAAATCTTTTAAATGAAGAATTTATTTAATTTGTATCTAATTTGGTTACTGATGTGTTTCTATCTAAATTTAAACTACTTATTTTATTCTCTCTACTTCATTAGGGAATTTTCCTTGTGGTCCAGTGGTTGAGACTCCACACTGGTAATGCAGGTAGCATGGGTTCAATCCCTGGTCAGGGAACTAAGACCCCCATGCTGTGCAATGCTGCCAAAAGATTAAAAAAAAAAAGAAGAAGAAAGAAGGAAAGAAAAGGGCTTCCCTTGTGGCTCAACTGGTAGAGAATCCACTTGCAATTGGGAGACTTGGGTTCAATCCCTGGGTAGTGAAGATACCCTGTGGAAGAGAAAAGCTACACACTCCAGTATTCTGGCCTGGAGAATTTCTTGGACTGTATAGACCATGGGGTGGCAAAGAGTGGGACAGAACTGAGTAACTTTCACACTCCATTAGATGTGCCTAAACGTGTGTGTGTGTGTTATTTTGTTTTCTAAGTCTGATTAATTTTTCTTGAGTAGTTATTATATACCCTTTCAAACTTTCTTAGTAATTTCCATAGATATGTTAATTTTATAAAATATAATGTAAATAATAATTTTACTATATTTATAAAAGATACAACCTTAAAAGAGATCTCTAACTCTGATGATAGTTTTTTCCAAATGACACGAAATATTGTGACATACTTTAGCTTTATGTTTCCAGCCACTTGTTGGAAATTTTTTTTTTCCATTTTAACATATCAGATCATTCAAATTCATCTACTATAATTTCAAATTCATTTTTAAAAAAATAAAATATATCTGTGTTTCTGTTGTTTCATATGATTCCTGTCTACAGTGGTTTGTTTCTTTATGTGGTTATTGGTTGCTTCAATGTGACTCAATGTTCCTTTATCTGTGCTAATTTTTGAAGACTTAACTCAACATATTTTTCTTTAGTAATGTCATTCTGTAATGTTCTTGGTGTCATTATTATCTCAGGAACACTTTAAGTCATCTGACTGGATTATAGTTTTAGGAAGTAGTACAAACTACTGCACAATTGCACTTATCTCACATGCTAGTAAAGTAATGCAAAAAAAAATTCTCCAAGCCAGGCTTCAGCAGTATATGAACCGTGAACTTCCAGATATTTAAGCTGGTTTTAAAAAAGTCAGAGGAATCAGAGATCAAATTGCCAACATCCGCTGGATCATGGAAAAAGCAAGAGAGTTCCAGAAAAACATCTGTTTCTGCTTTATTGACTATGCTAAATCCTTTGACTATGGATCACAATAAACTGTGGAAAATTCTGAAATAGATGGGAATAGCAGACCACTGACCTGCCTCTTGAGAAACCTATGTGGAGGTCAGGAAGCAACAGTTAGAATTGGACATGGAACAACAGACTGGTTCCAAATAGGAAAACAAGTACGTCAAGACTGTATATTATCACCCTGCTTATTTAACTTCTATGCAGAGTACATTATGAGAAATGCTGGGCTGGAAGAAGCACAAGCTGGAATCAAGATTGCTGGAAGAAATATCAATAAACTCAGATATGCAGATGACAATACCCTGATGACAGAAAGTGAAGAGGAGCTAAAAAGCCTCTTAATGAAAGTGAAAAGGGAGAGTGAAAAAGTTGGCTTAAAGCTCAACATTCAGAAAATGAAGATCATGGCATCTGGTCCCATCCCTTCACGGGAAATAGACAGGGAAACAGTGGAAGCAGTGTCAGATTTTATTTTGAGGGGCTCCAAAATCACTGTAATTGGTGACTACAGTCATGAAATTAAAAGATGCTTACTCCTTGGAAGGAAAGCTATGACCAACCTAGATAGCATATTGAATAGCAGAGACGTTTCTTTGCCAACAAAGGTCCGTCTAGTCAAGGCTATGCTTCTTCCTGTGGTCATGTATGGATGTGAGAGTTGGACTGTGAAGAAAGCTGAGTGCTTAAGAATTGATGCTTTTGAACTGTGGTGTTGGAGAAGACTCTTGAGAGTCCCTGGACTGCAAGGAAATCGAACCAGTCCATTCTGAAGGAGATCAGCCCTGGGATTTCTTTGGAAGGAATGATGCTAAAACTGAAACTCCAGTACTTTGGCCACCTCATGCAAAGAGTTGACCAATTGGAAAAGACTCTGATGCTGGGAGGGATTGGGGGCAGGAGGATAAGGGGACGACCGAGGATGAGATAGCTGGCTGGCATCACTGACTCGATGGACATGAGTTTGAGTAAACTCCGGGAGTTGGTGATGGACAGGGAGGCCTGGAGTGCCATGATTCATGGTATTGCAAAGAGTCGGGCACAAGTGAATGACTGAACTGAACTGAAATGATACCACAATTAATTCAATCCTAATCTCTGTTTTTGTATTTTCTGGAAACCTTTACTATCCCTCCAAAGAGAATGAAGAAGGCTTTATATTGTCACTCTGATTATTTAAAGTATATGCAGAGTACATCATGAGAAAAGCTGGGCTGGATGAAGCACAAGCTGGAATAAAAATTACCAGGAGAAATATCAATAACCTCAGATATGCAGATGACACCACCCTTATGGCAGAAAGTGGAGAACTAAAGAGCTTCTTGATGAAAGGGAAAGAGGAGAGTGAAAACGTTGGCTTAAACCTCAACATTCAGAAAACTAAGAGCATGGCATCTGGTCCCATCACTTCATGGGAAATAGATGGCGAAACAGTGAAACAGTATCAGACTTTATTTTGGGGGGCTCCAAAATCACTGCAGATGGTGATTGCAGCCATGAAATTGTAAGATGCTTACTCCTTGGAAGGAAAGTTTTGATTAACCTAGACAGCATATGAAAAAGCAGAGACATTACTTTGTCAGCAAAAGTCCTTCTAGTCAAGGCTATGGTTTTTCCAAAAGTCATGTATGGATGTGAGAGTTGGACTATAAAGGAAGCTGAGCGTTGAAGAACTGGTGCTTTTGAACTGTGGTGTTGGAGAAGACTCTTGAGAGTCCCTTGAACTGCAAGGAGATCCACCCAGTCCATCCTAAAGGAGATCAGTCCTGAGTGTTCATTGGAAAGACTGATGTTGGACCCAAAACTCCAATTTTGGCCACCTGATGTCAAGAGCTGTCTCATTTGAAAAGACCCTGTTGCTGGGAAATATTGAAGGCAGGAGGAGAAGAGGATGACAGAGGATGAGATGGTTGGATGTCATCACCGATTCAGTGGACATGAGTTTGAGTGAACTCCGGGAGTTGGTGATGGACAGGAAGGCCTGGCATGCTGCGGTTCATAGGGTCGCACAGAGTTGGACATGACTGAATGACTGAACTGAGAGGCTGATTATGTGTGGTAGAGATTTCCCAGTTTTTATATATGGAATCTCTTTCAAGAATTCAGCTTTCCTGAAGAGTCTGTAATTTCACATTTTACCGTGTATAAACTCTAGGATCTGTTTGGTATATCCTATATATACAGATAAATTAAAACCCAAGATATAATTTCTAGTGATTATCAAATGTCCTAAGGCAGATATTAACTTCAGTGATTACTTTGTTCTTTAAATTCAAGCTTTATCATGCTCATCCATTTCCCTCACTTCTTTCCATACTGTAAAATGTGTTGGAAAACATTTTCATATTATTTTTCCAGCATTTATAGTTTTGTAGCTCAGCTGGTAAAGAATCTGCCTGCAATGCAGGAGACCTGGGTTCAATTCCTGGTTTGGGAAGATTCCCTGGAGAAGGAAATGGCAACCTACTCTAGTATTCTTGCCTGGAAAATCCCATGGTCAGAGATGTCTGGCAGGCTAGAGTTATACTCATCCCATTTATTTCCTCAAGTAGTTTTCTGTGATTTTTGATCTTTTTTTATATTCATTAATGGAAAAAAATAACATTTTGATAATCATATTTTCTTAAACAGAAGTTCTCGTAGCATAATTGACAAATTTCTAACCCTATGACTTTTGTGTAGCACTCCATATAAGATTAGGAATTCAGTTATCTGGATATTGCTATATAAGTCTTCCCTTTAGGGTTTTGAGAGCAGAACTAGAAGCAAATAATAGAAGCATAATAAATTACTTATTATTGTTCCAAAAAGTAAGACTCATTCTACATTATTTAAAGTAATTCATATATTATTTCATATTTCAGTTTCCTGAAGATTTAACCAAATTATGCCATGAGATCTCTTCTAGACATTTGCACAAATGCTCAGTTCAGTTCAGTTCAATCACTCAGTCGTGTCTGACACTTTGTGACCACTTGAACTGCACCACTCCAGGCCTCCCTGTTCATCACCAACTCCTGGAGTACATCCAAACCCATGTCCATTGAGTCGGTGATGCCATCCAACCATCTCATCCTCTGCCGTCCCTTTCTCTTCCGGCTTTCAATATTTCCCAGCATCAGGGTCTTTTCAATGAGTCAGCCCTTCGCATCAGGTGGTCAAACTATTGAAGTTTCAACTTTAGCATCAGTACTTGCAATGAACACCCAGGACTGATCTCTTTAGAATGGACTGGTTGGATCTCCTTGCAGTCCAAGGGACTCCCAAGAGTCTTCTCCAACACCACAGTTCAAAAGCATCACTTCTTTGGCACTCAGCTTTCTTTATAATCCAACTTTCAAATTCATACATGACCACTGGAAAAATCATAGCTTGACTAGACGGACCTTTGTTGGCAAAGTAACGTCTCTGCTTTTGAAAATACTGTCGAGTTTGGTCTAAACTTTCCTTCCAAGGAGTAAACATCTTGTAGTTTCATGGCTGCAGTCACCATCTGCAGTGTTTTTGGAGCTTAAAAAAATAAAGTCTGACACTGTTTCCACTATTTCCTCATCTATTTCCCATGAAGTGATGGGACTGGATGCCATAATCTTAATTTTCTGAATGTTGAAGTTTAAGTCAACTTTTTCACTCTCCTCTTTTACTTTCATCAAAAAGCTTTTTAGTTCCTCTTCACTTTCTGCCATAAGGGTGGTGTCATCTGCATATCTGAGGTTATTGATATTTCTCCCAGCAATCTTGATTCCAGCTTGTGCTTCCTCCAGCCCAGCATTTCTCATGATGTACTTTGCATATACGTTAAACAAGCAGGGTGGCAATATCCAGCCTTGATGAACTCCTTTTCCTTCTTGAAACTAGTCCGTTGTTCCATGTCCGGTTCTAACTGTTGCTTCCTGACCTCCGTATAGGTCTCTCAAGAGGCAGGTCAGGCGGTCTGGTATTCCTATCTCTTTCAGAATTTTCCACAGTTTATTGTGATCCACACAGTCAAAGGCTTTGGCATAGTCAATCAAGCAGAAATAGATGTTTTTCTGGAACTCTCTTGCTTTTTCCATGATCCCGCGGATGTTGGCAATTTGATCTCTGGTTCCTCTGCCTTTTCTAAAACCACCTTGAACATCAGAGAGTTCACAGTTCATGTATTGCTGAAGCCGTCTTGGAGAATTTTGAGCATTACTTTACTAGCATGTGAGATGAGTGCAATTGTGCGGTAGTTTGAGCATTCTTTGGCATTGCCTTTCTTTGGAATTGGAATGAAAACTGACCTTTTCCAGTCCTGTGGCCACTGCTGAGTTTTCCAAATTTGCTGGCATATGGAGTGCAGCACTTTCACAGCATCATCTTTCAGGATTTGAAATAGCTGAACTAGTATTTTATCACCTCCACTAGCTTTGTTCATAGTGATGCTTCCTAAGGCCTACTTGACTTCACTCTCCAGGATATCAGGCTCTACGTGAGTAATCACACCATTGTGATTATCTGGGCCATGAAGATTTTTTTCATACAGTTTTTCTGTGTATTCTTGCTACCTCTTCTTAATATCTTCTGCTTCTATTAGGTCCCTACCATTTCTGTCCTATATTGTGCCCATCTTTACATGAAATGTTCTCTTGGTATCTCTAATTTTCTTGAAGAAATATCTTTCCCATTCTGTTGTTTTCCTCTATTTTTTTTGCATTGATCACTGAGGTAGGCTTTCTTATCTCTCCTTGCTATTCTTTGGAACTCTGCATTCAAATGGGTATATCTTTCCTTTTGTCCCTTGCTTTTCACTTCTCTTCTTTTCACAGCTATTTGTAAAGCCTCCTCAGACAGCCATTTTGCTCTTTTTTCATGTCTTTTTCTTGGGGATGATCTTGATTCCTGTCTCCTATAAAGTGTCACAAACCTCCATCCATAGTTCATCAGGCATTCTGTCTATCATATCTAGTCCCTTAAAATTATTTCTCACTTCCACTGTGTAGTCATAAGGGATATGATTTAAGTCATACCTTAATGGTTTAGTGGTTTTTCTCCACTTTCTTCAATTTCAGTGTGAATTTGGCAATAAAAAGTTCATGATCTGAGCCACAGTCAGCTCATGATCTTGGTTTTGCTGACTATATAGAGCTTCTCCATCTTCGGCTTCAAATAATATAATCAGTCTGATTTTCGTGTCAACCATCTGGTGTCCATTGTAGAGCCTCTCTTGTGTTGTTAGAAAAGGATGTTTGCTATGACCAGTGTGTTCTCTTGGCAGAACTCTATTAGCCTTTGCCCTGCTTCATTCTGTACTCCAAGGGCAAATGTGCCTGTTACTTCAGGTGTTTCTTGACTCATAAAGGCACAATTTACCTTTTACTCTCCTTGAAGTCTGATAATAAAGTGGTTACCATGGAACAATTTTATTTCAAAATGCTAATACAACTGACAGATATAGATAATGGAGGTAAGGGAAAGCAAATTTGATCAGGAAAGGTCATAAATGAATATCTCTACCTTGGAGGATGTTATGATAACTAGATGAAAGCAGAAAGCTAGAAATAAGATGAATGTAATCCCATAATTTCAAAATTATACTGAAAATATCAACTAGTAGTGATACTTCTCTTTAACACTATAGCACACTAGACAATACTATGTCATTTTTTTACATTTACAAAAAGAAAAGCATGAATTTTTACCTAAGGCAATCTATGTCTAATAAATCTAAAGTGAAAAATGGGGAATAATTTAAAGAAAATGAAGACACAATTACTTCCTATACAAACATATGGAATACTGGTGTTGGTCCAATATGCAGCAGATCATTGCATTTCAAAATCTTCTCTAAGCAACTGAATGTGTCAACTGAAACAACAAAACTTACATAGACTAACTATGTACTACAGAAAAACACAAATTAGGGACTATGTGTCAGTAAATCAAGAGCCACTTTGAAGGCAAGCATCACCTTCTTAATAGACTCTCAATACATGATAATGGAAATAACGACTCATCTACTAAAGGTATGAAATATACATCTATGTTTTTACATGATAATGCAAAAAGACTCATAGGTTCAAAAAACTTTGCATGCCTCTCAGAGAATTTTAGCCCTATTTTATGATTATAGCCTCAGGTTCAAAGTATCAGTTTTTAACTATAAATCCAGTAAGAGTCAGTCAGTTCAGTTCAGTCGGTCAGTCATGTCCGACTCTTTGCGACCCCATGAATCGAGCACGCCAGGCCTCCCTGTCCATCACCAACTCCCGGAGTTCACTCAGACTCACGTCCATCGAGTCCGTGATGCCATCCAGCCATCTCATCCTCGGTCGTCCCCTTCTCTTCCTGCCCCCAATCCCTCCCAGCATCAGGGTCTTTTCCAATGAGTCAACTCTTCGCATGAGGTGGCTAAAGTACTGGAGCTTCAGTTTTAGCATCATTCCTTCCAAAGAAATCACAGGGTTTTCATTGTTTATATAAGAGCATTAAAGAAATGTTACCTATGTTTGATGGTCAGAAATTGTTTTTACTTCTTTGAGTGATCATTTGATTTTTTAAAAGTATATGTATTTATATATCTTTAATTAAGTTAATGTCAGAATTGAAAAACACAGTATCATCCAAGTATAAAAAATAGTTTTCAATTGATTGAAATTACATTAATTCTTGATTCTTTGAAAGAAAATGAGTCTGTAAAAATATGACATTTTGCAAAGTAAAATATCAGTTTTGAATATCATGTTTTCATTATCATATGTCAGTTTGTATCCATTGGCTCTAAAGTTTATTTATAGACTTAAGAGCCTCTTTGGAATCATTTTATGAATGCAGAAAATTGAATCAATAACTTTGATCACTCCATTGTGTCTTGATTTGACTGGTGGAAGATTATAAAGGAGAGGGGCAGTTTGTCATCGCTGTTGAACTCTTACAAGCTATGAACTGTCCTTTTCCCCTAACATATTTTTAAATTTTTATTAGAGTGTTGATTTACAATGTTGTGTTAGTTTCAGGTTACTGCAAAGTGTATCAAATATATATATATATCAAATCTTTTAAAGATTATTTTCCAATATAGGTCACTACAAAGTGTTAAGTAGAGTTCCCTGTGCTATATATTAGATTCTTATTTGTTATCATTTATATAACTAATGTGTATATGTCAAACTTCCAATTTTCCCCTCCATTTCCTTATGCAGTATCTCCAAGAAACACAATGGCAAAGAATGTTCAAATATTCAAACTACTGTACATTGTGCTCATTTCACATGCTAGCAAGGTTTGTTCAAAATCCTTCTAGCTAGGCTTTAACAATAAATGATCTGAGAACTTCCAGCGTACAAGCTGGGTTTAGATAAGGCAGAGGACCAGAGATCAAATTGCCAACATTTGTTGGATCATGGAAATATCAAGGGAATTCCAGAAAAGCAACTGCTTCTGATTCACTGGTCTGAGCCACCATGGCTCAGATGGTAAAATGTCTGCCTATAATGCAGGAGACTCATTTTTGATCCCTGGGTAGGGAAGATCCTCTGGAGAAGGAAATGGCAACCCACTCCATTACTCTTGCCTGGAAAATCCCATGGACCGAGGAGCCTGGTAGGCTGTAGTCCATGGGGTTGCAAAGTGTCAGATAAGACTGAGAGACTTCATTTTCCACTTCGTTGACTATGACTATGACCCTACCGAGCCTTTGACTCTGTAGTTGTTGTTCAGTTGTGTCTGACTCTTCAACCCATTGGACTGCAGTACACCAGGCTACGCCACCCTTAACCATTTCCTGGAGCTTGCTAAAACTCATGTCCATTGAGTTGGTGGTACAATCCAACCACATCGTCTTCTCACCAGAGTAGGACACAACTGAGTAACTGAACTGAACTGATTACTCCATACTTGGTACTAACTGTTGCTTCTTGACCTGCATGTGGTTTCTTAGGAGACAGGTAAGGTGGTCTGGTATTCCCATCTCTTTAAGAATTGTCCACAGTTTGTTGGGATCCATACAGTCAAGAAGCAGAAAGTGAAAGAAGAGAGTGGAAAAAGCTAGTTTAAAAGTCAACATTCAAAAAAAAAAAAAATGATCATTGCATCCAGTCCCATCAGTTCAGTTGAGTTCATTTCAGTCACTCAGTCGTGTCTGACTCTTTGCGACCCCAAGAATAGCAGCATGCCAGGCCTCCCTGTCCATCACCAACTCCTGGAGTTCACTCAGACTCACGTCCGTCGAGTCAGTGATCCCATCCAGCCATCTCATCCTCTGTCATCACCTTCTCCTCCGCCCCCAATCCCTTCCAGCATCAGAATCTTTTCCAGTGAGTCAACTCTTCGCATGAGATGGCCAAAGTACTGGAGTTTGAGCCTCAGCATCATTCCCTCCAAAGAAATCCCAGGGCTGATCTCCTTCAGAATGGACTGGCTGGATCTCCTTGCAGTCCAAGGGACTCTCAAGAGTCTTCTCCAACACCACAGTTCAAAACATCAATTCTTCAGTGCTCAGCCTTCTTCATAGTCCAACTCTCACATCCATACATGACCACAGGAAAAACCATAGCCTTGACTAGATGGACCTTTGATGGCAAAGTAATGTTTCTGCTTTTGAATATGCTATCTAAGTTGGTGATAACTTTTCTTCCAAGGAGTAAGTGCCTTTTAATTTCATGGCTGCAATCACCATCTGCAGTGATTTTTGAGCCCCCCAAAATAAAGTCTGACACTATTTGCACTGTTTCCCCATCTATTTGCTATGAAGTGATGGGACCAGATGCCATTATCTTCGTTTTCTGAATGTTGAGCTTTAAGCCAACTTTGTCACTCTCCACTTTCACTTTCATCAAGAGGCTTTTTAGTTCCTCGTAACTTTCTGCCATAAGGGTGGTGTCATCTGCATATCTGTGCTTATTGATATTTCTCCCAGCAATCTTGATTCCAGTTTGTGCTTCTTCTAGCCCAGCGTTTCTCATCACTTCACGGTAAATAGATGAGGAAACAATGGAAAACATCAATAATGGACTAGTTTAAAATTGGTAAAGGAGTGAATACAACAAGGCTGAATACCATCAATGTGCTTATTTAACTTACATGCAGTGTACCTCAAGGGAAATATTGGGCTGGATAAGCCACAAACTAGAATCAAAGTTGCAAGGAAAAATATCAATAACCTCAGATATGCAAATGATACCACTCTAATGGCAGAAAGTGAAGTGGAAGTACAAAGCCACTTGATAAGGATGAAAGAAGAGAATGAAAAAGCTGGTTAAAAACTCAGCATTCAAGAAATGAAGACTATGGCATCTGGTGCCTCTCTTCATGGCAAATAGAATGGAAAGAAAACATAGAAACAGTGATAGATTATTCTCCACCCCCCCCCTTGGGCTCTTAAATCACTGTGGACAGTGTCTGCAGCAATGAAATTAAGAGCTACTTGATTCTTGGAAGGAAAGCTATGACAACCTAGACAGCATATGAAAAAGCAGAGACATTACTTTTCTGACAATGGTCCATATAGTCAAAACTATTATTTTTTTCAGAAGTTGTATATGGATGTGAGAGTTTGATCATAAAGAATGCTGAGTACTGAAGAATGGATGGCTTCAAACTGTGGTGTTGGAGTAGACTCTTGAGAATTCCTTGAGCTACAGGGAGGTCAAATTAGTCAATCCTAAAAGATATCAACCCTGAATCTTCATTGGAAGGACTGATGCTGAAGCTGGGGCTCCAGCACTTTGACCTCTTGATGTGAAGAGCTGACTCATTGAAAAGGACACTGATGCTGGGAGAGACTGAAGGCAAAAGAAGAAGGGGACAATAGAGGATGAGATTTTTAGATAACATCAGTGACTCAATGGACATGAATTTGAGCAAATTCTGGGAGATAGTGAAGGACAGAGGTGCCTGTCTTGCTGAAATTTATGTTTTTTCAAAGAGTCTAACTGAAAAAAAATAATTTCCTTACCCCTTAATAACCATGTTTGTTTTCTACATCTGTAACTCTATTTCTGATCACTAACTATTAGAGAAATATAAACCAATACTACAGTGAGGTATCAGTTCCCACCATTCAGAATGTCCATCATTAAACAATCTGTGGAGGTTACATTCTGGAGAGGATGCAGAGAAAAGGGAACCCTTTATACCACTGGTGGGAATGTAAATTGGCACGGCCACTTTGGAAAACAGTACAGCGCTTCCCTAGAAAAATAAATAGAGCTAACGCATGATTTAGCAATCCAACTCCAGGCACATATCCAGAGAAAACCATAATGCAAAGGTACATTCACCCCAATGTTCATTGCAGTACTATTTACAATAGCCAGGGCATTAATTAGACATAATTATACTTACTTTTAAGTTTATTTTATTTATTTACTTTTTGGACAAACCATGAGGCATGTGGATCTCAGCTCCCTGACCAGGAGCCAAACTCATATCCCCTGCATTGTAAACTCAGAATCTTAACCACCAGATCACCATGGAAGAGTCACTAACATTTATTTTAAATGCATATCTGGGATGAACCAGAAAGATAGTATGGGGAGGGAGGAGGGAGGGGGGTTCAGGATTGGGAACATGTGTACACCTGTGGCGGATTCGTTTTGATGTATGGCAAAACCAATACAATATTGTAAAGTAAAATAAATAAATTAAAAAAAATCTGAAAAAAAAAAGAAAGCAAAAATGGGAGCAAAAATAGAATCTTTGACATGACTGACAAGAGAAAAGGGAAAAGGGTGCATTTCTTCCTTACCGCCCCAGCTTTTTTTCTGATGGTACCCAGGCAACAGAATTCAACATCATGAAATAAATAAATAAATAAATGCATATCTAGGGCTTTTGAAAAATTGTTGTAAAGTGACAAGCAAGTCAAAATTTTAATAAATATTTCACGTGTTTATAAACTTATGCTTTTTGTTGTCATTGTTTGTTTTGCTTTTTTTTTTTTTCTTCTTGAAGCACCAAGATGCAGATATGAGGCCCCTTCCCTGACATTACACTGTGATGAGCATATCATGTCAACTCAGGATTAAAAGCTACAACTTTGTCAAAAGTGTCTTTTCCACACAAATCCAGAAGCTCAATCAGACCATTAAAATATATTGACACTTGTAATAGAATACTTATTTTTCTTCATTTTGTGTACTATTCAATCACTATTTCTCTATTTCACTATTTCTCTACCACAAATGTCTAAATTCTGTAGTTTCAATAATAACTAAATGTAGCTAATTTATAAAAATTATTTGAGGTATATTTATTCCACATTTTTGATTATCAAGAGTCACTATAGTTAACTATATTAAAATGGGCAAGAATTCAAAAGTTTGATTGATTACCAATTCCTACACCCTACTAAAGTTTTAAACTAATATTGTCTAATCTTCCTAATATTGTCTTTCTTAGAGAGAAAGATGACAAAATATTTTAACATGAAAAGAAGAATGAGTATCAAACTGGCTGTCCTGAATATCATGTACAGTCAAAACTGCTAACATGTATAAATTGTACTTTAGTGACCAAAGCAATTTCTATAACTCACTGCAAATGCAGCTCAATATACAAATACCATATCTATCCTCTGTCTATCCATCTGTCTAGCATCTATCTGTCTGTCTACTTTGTTTTAAAACAATATCCTTGAGGAATTAGTGAAAAGTTACAATACCTTTATTTGGGAATCCTGAAAATTAAACAATGTAAGTAAATGACTTTTTGAAGTGAACATAGGTGTAGAGATTGGATGTAAAATTATGAATCACTTTGAGGGCTGTATCCATTTTGATGCATTAGTGCCCATCCTTAAACCCAAATTAATTCACTCCTTAGGACTATAACTCAAAGTTCTGTCAAAAGCCTTGCAAGCCTAACATTACATGTTCCCATAAGCATTGCACTTCTTACATACCATCTGCACCTGTGTCTATGGTGAAATTACACAAGGAAAATGTAAGCACAGTGGGTAAAAGATAGCCTACAAAGACAGTATAAAGCTCAACTTAGAGCAATTTGGCATTGCTGCATACAGCTGGGAAGTGAAAGCAGCAGATGGGTTATGTTGACTTCCTGAAATCAGAAATGAGATGGTTTATATCTAACAAAAATTTGCATAACCTCTAAGCAAAGGCATTGCAGGCTCTGCAGATGATAACCAAAAAAATAATAAGGTGATATTCCTGAAAGTATATACTGACAGTATTATAATTGGCAAGAAGTTTGTAGACACAATTAATTACAATTTAATTTTAAATTTTAAAAGGGGAAGGTGCCAATAATTGAGATCTATACTCATTTTATGTCACAAAGCTTACCTTGCAAATGAATATTCTCATCTAGGTATAGAATATATAGGCTATAATTATATAGAATATATAGCTGTACTATAATTGCTAAATATAGCAACTATTTCACTAAAATGGAATATTTAGTCAAGTAACTAATAAAAACTCAAGAGCAGGAATATTTCGCTTGATTTGTATGTTTTGCTCTCTACGTTTGTTTTGAGCTATACTGCTGCTGGAATGTAAGGACAGACAAAAACTGGCTGATATCTGGCAGATTGAATTTACAAACTATGTTTAACATTGGCTTGTAAAAAGATTTCATGAGAACCCCATTTTCTGATAAGGGTTTGATCAATGACAGAACAAAGTTAAAGTACATGATTTAAATTCTTCTTTAAATAGAATATCTCTCTATTATAGAGTGAGAATTATATAGTCTCTTCTCAGAGTGCTATATCAAATTAAATTAAATATTTAATTTTGTAAATTTTGGAAACAGGTGTATCACTTTTTTTCTGTGCGTTATATTCAGGAACTATAATCAGCCTAACTGCTGTGATCAAAATTTATATAGCTAAGCAATATCCTTTATTTATGATAAGGAGTTCAACTTGATTTTAGTTGCAGTGTAGCTTGTAAACATTTTCTAATTCTTTCCTGCTCTGGGTGTTATTTGGTTTTGTGTCACTTCCTGATGTCTCTGAGAGGATCAGAGAGGCCAGGATCGAATGCTAAGCGGTTTCCTGCATTTATCTTTTCCTCCACCTAAACCATTTTGGTATTCCTGGTTTTTATCTTAGTCACTTGAAAATCTATATAAATGAGATTCCTTCTTTAACTTTCCTTTGATTTCTATGGCAAAAATAACTTTTCCAGGTATCAAGAAGGAAATGTTAGAGGGTATATGACTCTTGTATAATAAAAAATGTCAAAATACACATTTCTCAAATTAGTTTCATATTCCACAACTGCCTATCTCTGTTTTAATGGTCATTTGGCTGTCTGGAATCAGTATCTCAGCCCATTTGAAACTGTTTAGTCCTTGGGAAAATTGCTCTGCTGTACTTTCTCAAATGGTTCAAATGGAGCAATCATTTTCAAGGTGATCTTGAGTTTTTGAAAGAGAAAAAAATAGACAAAACTTATACTTTCTGAAGAGCTATAAGAAAGTAAAACACATTTAATGAATACCAAATATGACTTCTCCATAACAGGTGCATAAAACTTCTTCTGGGGACCTTACAAAGTTCTCATTTCAATATTGACAAAAATCCAGATACTCATTCTCAATTTTAAAATCACATTTGCTTTTAAATTAAGAGTAGGTAGTTAGCCACATAGCTCAAGAGAGGATGAAATGCACTCTTGCCACAAATATTTCTTCAGAAAGTTTAATATTTTTTGTTTTATTGTGTCATTGTTTGATATAGAATCATTAGAATAGTTTTGTAATAAAAGACAAGTAAACAAGGATGGATTTAAGATTAAAATGTATACCTTAAATTTAGCTAGAGTATAGAATACATGGGGACTTCCCAGGTAGCTGTAAAGAACCCACCTGCCAATGCAGCATATGTAAGAGACGTGGGTTTGATCCTGGGTTGGAAAGATCCTTTGGAAGAAGGAATGGCAACCCACTCCAGAATACTTGCCTGAAGAATCCCAGGGACAGAGGAACCTGGAGGGCTACAATCTTTAAGGTTAAAAAGAGTTTGATATGACAGAACCTATTTAGCACTTTCCCACCCATAGACTAAATGATCCTTTTCCTCTAAATGATAGTTAAACGATTAAAAAAAAAAATCCAAAATTAGAACTTTGATGAATTATGTTGAAAATAGAAAGGTAATTTTGAATAACACTTTATTTTTACACCTCAAACCCAGGTAGGTTGAATAGGTGTTGAAATAGGAAGCTTCCTTGAATGTCAAAGAAATAAGATTAATAGACAATGAGAGATGAACACAAAGAAGTAAAAAGAACATCAAAAATACCTTATCAATTTGACAAATTTGCTGAGAGTTTTCCATACGGTTATACTGGACAAAGGACAGACAATGTGTTTTTTTAATATGTAAATACTGACCTACTGATAAGGCTCCAAAAGATTTTGCAATGAGTTTTGAAGTTAAGTCAAAAGCTCAGTGATTTATTCAAATTATCAGCAGTGGGTTTAGGAAAGAATAGCTGCAGCAGAGCATCAGTGAATGTATCTTCCTTTTATCTACCTTACTTACTTCCCCAAATTTGCTTTGTCACTCATCATTTTATTTTTGTCACAAAGATATTTTATTCTTTCTAAGTTATATCAGATATCATTTAGTTAATTTTTTTAGGCTACAACCTATGTCAATATATTTATATATATGTGATTATCCATACAATGGTTTTCTAATCTGTCAAATTTCTTTAATCATGTGTGTTTGTTTATTAGTCACTTCATCACGTAGAACTCTCTGTAATCCCATGGACAGCAGCCCACTGGGCTCCTCTGTCCATGGGATTCTCCAGGCAAGAACACCAGAGTGGATAACCATTCCCATCTCCAAACATCTTCCTGACCCAGGGATCATGTGCAGGTTTCCTGCACTGAAGGCAGCTTCTTTACCATCTGAGCCACTAGGGAAACCTCTTCTTTAACCACATAGTTCATGAAAAATCTGTTATCAAGTATTAAATAAACATTTATCAAACTATACTCTAATTTTTCCATATTTTAACATTCACTTTAGACTTAATTGAATCATTTCATTTTCAAATTAAATATTTATTTTTTCTATATTTCATATCATCACAGATTTATATTAATGAGAGTATCCTAAAAGTTACCTAGACTTACTTTTTCACTTAGAAAATGTAATAACTATGTCCTAGAATATTAGAGACTTATTCAGAGAAATAATTAATTAAAGGCGGAAGTAAATTTGGAGCCAAGATCATAGAAATTATTTTCCAAAGCTTTTCAAGATCATCTCTGAATTTTCTTAGTACTATGCTCTTAGTACTATGCACCTTCTGATCCACTCCAGTGTTCTTGCCTGGAGAATCCCAGGGACAAAGGAGCCTGGTGGGCTGCCGTCTATGGGGTCACAGAGTCGGACACGACCAAAGTGACTTAGCAGCAGCAGCAGCAGCATGCACCTTCTGAGGCAATCTGGCTTAATGTCTTACTTGTCAGACTTTCAGTATATCGAACGGTAACAGATTAGTTGTTGAGTGTCAATATGCAAGTACTTACACTCAGGAACAGACACTGAATGTGGGTTTTCTCACTGGAATCGATCATTAGTTATTTTGATAGAGAGTCACCTAAATTTCTGGAGAAGGCAATGGCACCCTACTCCAGTACTCTTGCCTGGAAAATCCCATGGACGGAGGAGCCTGGTAGGCTGAAGTCTATGGGGTCGCTAAGAGTCGGGCACGACTGAGCGACTTCACTTTCGCTTTTCACTTTCATGCACTGGAGAAGGAAATGGCAACCCACTCCAGTGTTCTTGCCTGGAGAATCCCAGAGACAGCGGAGCCTAGTGGGCTGCTGTCTATGGGGTCGCACAGAGTCGGACGCGATTGAAGCGACTTAGCAGCAGCAGCAGCACCTAGATTTCTGGGCTTCAATAATAAGCCTCAACTTCCTCTAGATTTCAACTAGATGCCCTATACAAAGTATTATTAAGATAAAATAACTCATTGTAAGCAAGATAGACTTTAGTATTACAGAGAACTAGGTTCGAATTTGTTTCCACTTATCAGTGAATACTGCATTTTCTTAATACCACTCAGATTCGGTTTCCTCAAGACTTTTACTTCTATATATTTGTTTTAGGTGAAGGTTCCCTTGTAGCTCAGTCAGTAAAGAATTTGCCTGCAGTGCAGGAGACTCGAGTTCTATCGCTGGGTTGGGAAGATCTCCTGGAGAAGGAAATGGCAACCCACTCCAGTATCCTTGCCTGGAAAATCTCATGGACAGAGGAACCTGGTGGATTGCAGTCCATGGGATCGCAAAGTGTTGGGCACAACTGAGCAACTAACACACACACAACTGATCTATTGCCTAATACTCATTAACTACAATGTCTCCAAAAAAAAAAAAAAAAACTCAAGTATCATTTCAGAATTTTGCTTCATTTAATTATATACTCTCAAATTATCTCTTTATGATGTCCTGAATATTCATTGGAGGATTGATGTTGAAGCTAAAACTCCAATACTTTGTCCACCTGATGAGAAGAACTGACTCACTTGAAAAGACCCTGATGCTGGGAAAGACTGAAGGCAGGAGGAGAAGGGGACAACAGAGGATGAGATGGTTGGATGGCATCACCAACGCCATGGACACGAGTTAGAATACACTCTGGGAGTTGGTGATGGACAGGCAAGCCTGGCGTCTTGCACTCCATGGGATCACAAAGAGTTGGACACGACTGAGTGACTGAACTGAACTGATCTATTGCCTAATACTCATTAACTACAATGCCTCCAAAAAAATCTCAAGTAACATTTCAGAGTTTTGTTTCATTTAATTATATACTCTCAAATTACCACCTTTGTGATGTCCAGGTAGCTTTCAGCTTTTTCTCCAAACAGTTCTGACTCTCATAATAAGTCTTTGATGCTGAGTAGAATAAGCTTTCTTTTTCCTTAATCTCTCTTTGCAACCCCTGGACTGCAGCACGGCAAGCTTCCCTGTCCGTCACCAACTCTTGGAGTTTACTCAAACTCATCTCCATTGAGTTGGTGATGCCAACCAAGCACCTCATCCTCTGTTGTCCCCTTCTCCTCCTGCCTTCAATCTTTCCCAGCATCAGGGTCTTTAGGCAAAGACAATAAAAAATGAAGAGACTGAATTATCAACTTGATTATAATGAACTTGAAAATAAAAGTATAAAGGAAAGAATGTAAGATGTCTTCTTGTTTTCCTGTTTGTTTAGCTGGGTGTATCTTAAGTGTCATCCACCAGGATATAAATTAGACATTAGAGATGATTTGGAGTAGGAAGATGTAAAACGTAAGGTGTCTGCAGCCTATGTGAAAATGTCCAATATACCCCGACATGAAGTTCTTGAGATTATACAATTTTGTTGGCTGGGAGTATAAATTTTGGAATTATCATTGCATTGGTAGTCACTGAAGGAAAATAGTTCCTAGAGATATGGCTGTACTAAATTGTCCTCTATCCTGAATGGAAGTTGCATAGAATTAATTAGTTTGTATACACTAATGTTGGAATCAAGACTATTGGGAGAAATATCAATAATCTCATATATGCTAATTATACCACCTTTATGGCAGAAAGAAAAGAGGAACTAAAAAGCCTCTTGATGAAAGTGAAAGAAAAGAGTGAAAAAACTGGCTTAAAACAATATTCAAAGAAATGCAGATCATGACATCCAGTCCCATCACTTCATGGCAAATAAATGGGCAAACAATGGAAACAGTGAGAGATTATATTTTCTTGGGCTCCAAAAGCACTATAGATGGTGACTGCAGCCATGAAATTAAAAGATGCTTGCTTCTTGGAAGAAAAACTATGACCAACATAAATAGCATATTAAAAAGCAGAGGCATTATTTTATTGACAAAGCTATGGTTTTTCCAGTAGTCATGTAAGGATGTGAGAGTTGGACCATAAAGAAAGCTGAGAACTGAAGAACTGATGCCTTTGAACTGTTATGTTGGAGAAGTCTCTTGAGAGTCCCTTGGATGGTAAGGAAATAAACCAGTCAATCCTAAAGGAAATCAGTCCTCATTATTCATTGGAAGGACTGATGCTGAAGTTGAAGCTCTAATACTTTGGCCACCTGATGCAAAATGCTAACTCACTGGAAAAAATTCTGATGTTGGGAAAGATTGAAGGCAGGAGGAGAATGGGACCAGAGGAGATGAGATGGTTGGATGGCATCAACCATTTGACAGACATGAGCTTGAGAAAGCTCTGGGTGATGGACAAGGAAGCCTGGCATTCATGCAGTCCATGAGGTCGCAAAGCGTTGAAAACAACTGAGTGATTGAATTGAACTGATGCACTAATGCATGCAAGATATCTGGAAATCTGTAATGTTACTTAAAAGTAAATTTTTTATGCATATGACAGATATATTTGTGAAAATGTACTTCACAGTTAACAGTAAAATTAAGAAAACAACTGTAACATTAAAATAAATACCTTATTTGAGCAGGCAGTTCAAGATACTGGCATAAGAATGCCCTAAACTCACATCTTCCATGGACACAGCAAATGTACAAGTGTATATGAAAGAAATTCCTCTGAAAAGAACTGAAGAACTGGTGGAATACTTGCTCCACAACAAAGGATAAAAGGGCCATATCGAGGCAGGGTGGAAAGAGAGAGACACTCTTCAAAACCCTGCCTCCAGCGTGGTGCCACAGTCTGGAGGTATCTAAATAATAAATAGATAAGTAAATAAATAAAACTCCTTTATGAGGAGATGCCAATCATATGTTCAATATAGGGTTAAAATCTAAATTATATAAAAATATATAGAAACTCATACAACACATTATAAAACATGGGAAGGGAACCTGAATAGTTCTCTTTTTTTTTTTCCCCCAAAAGAAGACATATACATGGCCAACAGGCACATGTTCAACATATCTAATTATCAGGGAAATGCCTATCAAAATCATAATGAGATGTTACCTCACACCTGTCAGAATGGCTATCATCAAAAAGATAAGAAACAATAAGTGTTGGCAAGAAGGTCTAAAATGGGACTCCTCATGCACTGTTGATAATGAAAATTGAGACAGTCATTATAGAAAACATTATGGATGTTCCTCTAAATATTAAAAATGGAGTTATATAATTCAGCAATTCCAATTCTAGTTATTTATTAACAAATGAACAAACACATTTCAATGTTCAATGCACCCCAATGTTCATAGCAGCATTATTTATAATAGCCAAGACATGGAAGCAGGCTAAGCTTCCATCAACAGATAAATAAGATGTGGCACACACACACACACACACACACACATATATACATAATGAAATATAACTCAGCCATTAGAAGAATGAAATCTTTACTAATATTTATGGACCTTAAGATTATTATACTAAGTAAAATAAATCAGGTGGAGAAAGACAAATAGCCTATGACTTCACTTATATATGGTATGTAAAAATGAAAACAAAACAAAACCACACTCAAAGATATAAAGAATGAACTTGTGGGGCCAGAGGAGAACACGGTTGGGAGGTGTGCAAAATGGGTGAAGAGGATAAGAGATTCAGTTGCGATCTTCCAGTTATAAATAAATCATGAGGTTGTAATTTACAACATGTAGAATACAATAAATAATATTGTATTAACTTTACAGGAGAGAGATGATAACTAAACATTGTGCTAATTATCTTGTAATGCATATAAATGTGGAATTACTATGTTGTACATTTGAAACTAATATAATATTATAGGACAGTTATACCTTAATTTAAAAGACAATTTGATAAACTTTAATCAGAACAGTCCTGTAAGTATTGTGATATGGTATACGTAAAGAAAAAAAAAAGCAAGTGAAGTCACTCATTCATGCCCAACTCTTTATAACCCCATGGACTGTACCCTGCCAGACTCCTCCATCCATGGGATTTTCCAGGCAAGAATACTGAAGTGAGCTGCCATTTTCTTCTCTAGGGGACCTTTTTGACCAAAGGATGGAACCTGGGTATCACATACTACAGGCAGACTTTACCATATGAGCCACCAAGAAAGTCCAAAGTGAAAGTTGCTCAGTCACATTTGACTCCTTGTGACCTCATGGACTATACAGTCTATGAAGTTCTCCAGGCCAGAATACTGGAATGGGTAGCTGTTCCTTTCTCCAGGGGATCTTTCCAACCAAGGGATTGAATGCATGTCTTCCCTATTGCAGGCAGATTCTTTACCAGCTCAGCCACTAGGAAAAACACAAGAATACTGGAATGGGTAGCCTACTCCTTCTCCAATGGATCTTTCCAACCCAGGAATCGAACTGGGATCTCCTGCATTGGAAGCAGATTCTTTATCAGCTGAGCTACCAGGGAAGCCCTTGTATACATAGTACATATAAATATATATGTGTATTTTATATTCATGTATATAAATTTTAATTTTCCTTGAAATTCACACCATTTTTCCCCATCTATTTTATTTTACCATGAATAATTGTCAGGAGATATCTCTGAGTATATTAAATTGTTGCAATTATCAATATTAATCTTTAAAATATTAATTTATAAGATCATGGCATCTGGTCCTATCACTCATGGCAAATAGATGGAGAAACAGTGGAAACAGTGTCAGACTTTATTTTTTTGCACTCCAAAATCACTGCAGATGGTGATTGCAGCCATGACATTAAAAGATGCTTACTCCTTGAAAGGAAAGTTATGACCAACCTAGATAGCATATTCAAAGGCAGAGATTACTTTGCCAACAAAGGTCCATCTAGTCAAGGCTATAGTTTTTCCAGTAGCCATGTTTGGATGCGAGAGTTGGAATATGAAGACAGCTGAGCACCAAAGAACTGATGCTTTTGAACTGTGGTGTTGGAGAAGACTCTTGAGAGTCCCTTGGACTGCAAGGAGATCCAACCAACCCATTCTGAAGGAGATCAGCCCTGGGATTTCTTTGGAAGGAATGATGCTAAAGCTGAAACTCCAGTACTTTGGCCACCTCGTGCGAAGAATTGACTCATTGGAAAAGACCTTGATGCTGGGGCAGGAGGAGAAAGGGACGACAGAGGATGAGATGGCTGGATGGCATCACAGACTCGATGGATGTGAGTCTGAGAGAACTCCGAGTGTTGGTGATGGACAAGGAGGCCTGGTGTGTTGCAATTCATGAGGTCACAAAGAGTTGGGCACGACTGTGCAACAGAACTGAACTGATCAATAGAGAAAATTGTATTCTGAAAATCTTTATATGTTGTTCTCTTTCATGTTTCACTTCATTTCATCAGTGACTCTAGTCCAAGACTTTATGAAAGCAGATTTCAAATTTGTTACTGCTCATTCTAAATTCTAAAAATATAATTGGGCTCGAGAAAATGAGAACTTTTGCTGTTAGACTCATTACTGAATACTGGCACTTTTAATGATAATAGAAAATCGTAACAGCATCTATTTCCATATTTAAAAAAAGGATAACCATATTGTGCTTATTCATATTTACTTAATGTAGACTGATACTTGTATATTTAAATATTATATTATTATAGTAATAAAGTGATAGATCAGAAATATGATGTGTATAACATATTTTCTAGATCATATAATTACATGCATTATCATATATTTTCTAGTGTTGATCACTTGACAGAACTGGGAGTCAAAATTTCAAGGTATGGTTAGAGATAAAATAATTCATTTTATAATGTAAGAGAACAAACTGTATATAAACCAATAATAATTATTAGCAGTTGTTAAATTCAAAGCTTTAGTTTTTCAAGTAATCATGTATGGATGTGAGAGTTGGACTATAAAGAAAGCTGAGCACCAAAGAATTGATGCTTTTGAACTGTGGAGTTAGAGAAGATTCTTGAGAGTTCCTTGGACTGCAAGGAGATCCAACCAGTCCATCGGAAAGGAGATCACTCCTCAATATTCATTGAGAGGACTGATGCTGAAGCTGAAGTTCCAATACTGTGGCCACCTGATGTGAATAACTGACTCATTGGAAAAGACCCTGATGCTGGCAAAGATTGAAGGTGGGAGAAGGGGATGACAGGATGAGATGGTTGGATGACAGCATTGACTCAGTGGACAAGAATCTGAGTAAACTCAGCGAGATAGTGAAGGACAGGGAAGCTTGGTGGGCTGCAGTCCATGGGGTAACAAAGCGTCGGACACGACTGAGTGACTGAACTGAACTGAACCTCAAATCTCGGGAAACGCTCTATTGAAAACAGTAGCTGGCGTTTCCTTTTCCTCCGACTCGTCACTGACGAGCTGTATGCTTTTGAAAGCTGATTTCTTTTCCTTTTCTTCTTACTCCTCATCTTTCCTCTTTGTCCTTGTTTTACTTCTCCTCTTCTTAATTTTTACATTTTTGTTTGAAAGAGGTAAGAAAGAGTAGGCTTTTTACTTAAGTCTTCTGGACTTGACGCTGCTAATCTAACTGCCAAAAAATGAAAGTGTTACTCACACAGCCATGTAGCCCATCAGGCTCCTCTGTCCACGAAATTCTTTAGGCAATAATACTGGAGTAAGTAGCCATTTCCTTCTTCAGGGCATCTTCCTGACCCAGGGATCAAAGCCAATAATTTATTTTCAGTTTTCATCCAATAATAATTTCAATTTTTAATAAAAATTCCTAGTTGTATTTTTTTTCACATCTCTCCTCCATGACAATTTAACAACACTTTGGGTTGTTTCCTTTTTTTTTTTTTTTCGTCTCTCTGTCCAGTGTTTTTTCTTTCAGTTTTTTCAAGTTTTCTTTTCAAACTTCTGAGTTTAGTTTCCTAGTTGATACCACCGTGTTTTGCACCTATCACTGTTTCCCTCCACAAAGTCTTCCTCAAGAGGTTTAACTTAGTTAAATTTGCTTGTGTACTAGGGCTTTCCAGGTGGCTCAGTGTTAAAGAATCCACCTGCCAATGCAGGAGACATAAGTGACTACAGGTTTGATCCCTGGGTTGGGAAGATGCCCTGGAGGATACACTGGAGAAGGAAATGGCAATCCACTCCAGTATTCTTGCCTGGAGAATCCCATGGCAGAGGAGCATGACAGACTACAGCTTTTAGGGGTTTCCAAAGAATCAGACACAACTGAGCATGCATGTGCATATATGAATGTGTGCATACTAATATATATGTACAAATATATATTATATATATATATAAATATTTTTCTCTATTGTCAGATAATGCTACATTATATTTTGGATATCAATTGCTGGAGTCTATCAAATTATAAGTGTAAATGTTTTTTCTGCTAAAACCCCCTCACAAGAACTCTTCACTCTATTTAAGATATTCAAAAGTAAAATCATAACAGAATAATTAAAACACAAGCAGTCATATATTGACATTAATGGTATTGTTATATTTATATATTTAGTAATATATTAATTCATGAGAAAATATAACAGATAATTATAATGTGATTTAAATGATTTTGCTAATATTGATCAAATATTCTTTGTTAAAAGACTAACGGACTAAGTGTTGCTTAGTAAGTGAATACAACTGATAGGTTTTCCATGCTAAAAAGCACTACAAGATATCATGATCTTTCCTCCTGGAAATATGTTAAAAGTGCTTTTTAGGCTTAGTATGAACACAAGCTGAGGGATAATATACTTTACATTTATTAAACCTTACTTGCTTAGCCATGAACTCTGACAATGTGAATATTTTCTGGGTGACCTCAATTCCTTTTCTTAAGCATAGTTTCCCCAAAATTCTTATTATTATAAATACTGTCTATGATAAAGTATTTGATAAGCTGTTTTCTATTCTTCTAATCTAGAAACTTATTTCTAATAGAAGTGGAGGGAAATGTAATTAAACTAGAAACAATTAAATATTTTATTTTACCTCTATCCACTGTTATTTATGGACTTCCTTGGTGGTTCAGATGGTACTAAATCTGCTCACAATGCCAGAGACCAGTGTTTGATCCCTGGGTTGGGAATATACCTACAGAAGGGAACAGCTACCCATGACAGTATTCTTGCCTGGAGAATTCCATGGACAGAGAAATCTGGGTTACAGTCCATGGGGTCTCAAAGAACTGGACATGACTGAATGATTAACACTGCATTTACAGGGCTTCCCGGGAGGTGCTAGTGGTAAAGAGTCCCTTTGCCAATGCAGGAGATGCAGGTTCAATCCCTGGGTTGGGGAGGTTGCCTGGAGGGGGCATGGCCACCCTACTCTAAGGCAACCACTCCAGTACTTTGGAGAATCCCATGGACAAAGGAGCCTGGTGGGCTACAGTGGGATTCCAAAGAGTTGGACACTACTGAAACAACAGTATGAACACAGGCACTGTTATTTAGGCAATGACTTAGGTTAGAAAACAGCAATATGAATCATACATTTACATGTCAAATGGCACAGTCTTAAATTATTGAGATTGCAAGTTGAAGTAAGCATATGATATCTCTAATTAAACCTATAGTCTTCAGAAAGCACATGTGTTTTTATGTCAAAATTACATCAAGAATCAAACAGAACTTCCCAACAAATTTGCTTTACTTAAGACCTATAGAACTCAGATCTCTAAAATGAAGAAATAGAAAATGAAAATAATGGAATTTCTACCATGCCAGCAGAGAGAAATAGAGAGAAAGAGACAGAGGAAGATGAAAAGGGAAAGAGGGTATATAAAATTACATGCATTGAACGATAATTTTTGGACAGAAATATTGAACTGCTTCAGAAATTTCTAACAGAACATAAAATTACAGTCTATCATCAGGCAAAATTGCTCATAATTTGATATAATCTGCCCTTTTTCCTGGCACATTAATGGAAGAGACAAGAGTTCAATTAATAATAAAAATGCAAAGAAATCCAATATTCTCCTTCACATACAAACACCATAAAAGTACATAAAGAATCTACAGAATCATTTGCAGCCACAGGGATTTTTTTTTGAAATATTAATCAATCACTCCCATACACACTTGCCTCACATTTAGTATATATACTGGCTTCTGCCAGTTATTTTACTCCCTCAAAAAATTAAAGTCATTTTTTAGACTAAATACTGATGATTCAGCCAATATTCTCTTCATGAGAGGGAAAACTAACTAGATTTCAGTGCTGAATATGTAAGAGGAGAAACAGGAAATAGAAACACATCAATTGGCCATCAGAGCAATAAAATTCAGGATATTTCAATTAAGTTTTATTTTAGGGTTCACTAGGAAATAGCAAACCACTCCAATATTCTTGCCTGGAGAATCCAATGGACACAGGAGCCTGGTGGGCCACAGTCCATAAGGTCACAAAGAGTCAGACTTGACTAAAGTGACTTAGCATGCATATAGCTTTGTTTAATTTTATTAACAATGCACCATCTGGGATGCCAAGAGAAGAAAATTTTCTTATATATCCACATTTTAATAAAGTTTATTTTTATTTCTTGATGAAATGTTCTCAAAAGTTTACTACTAAATTAATTTTTTCCCAGTCACTTCTTCACAGGTGTAAAAATTTTCCAGGAAAGTAAACATGTGACACGTAATTTATCACAGTCCTGTCAGTGTCCTTTGCCAGTAGACTCTGTTATGAAACTCTGTGAACTAAAAAATGCTCCTTTTTAAAATATAAATTTATTTATTTTAATTGGAGGTTAATCACTTTACAATATTGTATTGGTTTTCCCATACATCAACATGAATCTGCCGCAGGTATACTCGTGTCCCCATCCTGAAACTCCCTCCCTCCTCCCTTCCCATACCATCCCTCTGGGTCTTTTAAGATGATAACAAATTCAAAAAGAATCTCAAAGAACAGTGTTACTTAATAGTGTTTATATTATTTTCATTAAAATTTCATTAAAGACAAAAAACAATTAAATGTAAAAGAAAGCTTTATGCATTTGTTATTGCATGATATATTAATCGGTAGCAAAATAAGCATGGGTATAAGTGATGACCATGAGTGCACAGGAGAATAATGGGGCGGGGGGCTTACATCTTATCAGTTCCAATGTGTGGAGTATTATTCCATTTTATCTGGTCACATCCTTGTAATATCAGAAGCAGAACACTTGATGATAAGCAAAAGCTCTGCTCTGACCTTCACAAGCTGGGTACATTCCTTGGAAATGCCTCCATCTTTCACCAATACTCATGAAAAATAAATAGCAGAATGGGGTAGATATGACTACAAAACATGCAGCAACATCCTACATTTTACAGACCTTACCAATATTTTAATGAAATAACCTCTATGATCTGCTGACCAAGGCTAATACAACAGTTTTTAATCAACCTCACAATTACCAGGACTGTGAATAGATACCTATGACCCTGACCCTGAGAAATAAAATGTTGAGCCATCCTGAAAGACATTGGCAAGGGACAAAACTCATGTCTAAATGATCAGTTCATGGTCACCTGAAATTTGACAAAATTGATTCAAATTTACTCTGGAGCTAAGTACATTGTAAAAGCCTTGGCTCTCTATCAAAGATGTGATATTTAAACAGCATTGTGACTCTAGTTAATAATACTGTAGTGCATGTCTGAAGGTTGCTAAGAGAATAGACCTTCAAATCTCTCAGCACAAGACAAATACTATGTGTGGCAATGCATGTTAACCAGACTTATTGTTGTGATCATTTCACAGTATATGCAAATATCTAATTAAGTTGAATACCTGAAACTAATATAATATTGTGCTACTAATATCCCAATCTTTGTTTTTTTTTTTAATATGGAAGTTTGAGAAAGTTAAGAAAAAAAAAAAATAAATGAAGGGGTAGTCTCCAAATCATTAAGTAGAATATAACTTATACCCAAGGGGCTGTTGTCCATCACATGCCCATGTTAAGATTTATAATTACCTGGGAGGGGGAAAATGTCTTGAATGGCCCACAAGACTTGTGGTGAATATTAGTAAAATGTTTTTGTTTGTTTTTCATTAAAAAAAGACAACATTTATTTCCCAGGGATTGGATTCTGCTCTAGAGAATATATATTTTCAGTTTAGTTCAGTCGTTCAGTTGTGTCTGACTTTGCAACCCTATAGACTGCAGCACACCAGGTTTCCCTGTCCATCACCAGCTCCTGGAGCTTGCTCAAACTCATGTCCATTGAGTGGGTGATGCCATTCAACCATATCATCCTCTGTCATCCCCTTCTGCTCTTGCCTTCAACCTTTCCAAGCATCAGGGTCTTTTCTAATGAGTCAGTTCTTTGCATCAGGCGGCCAAGGTATTAGAGCTTCAGCATCAGGCCTTCTAATGAACATTCAGGACTGATTTCCTTTAAGCTTGACTGGTTGGATCTCCTTGCAGTCCAAGGGATTCTCCAGAGTCTTCTCCAACATTACAGTTGGAGAAAACATCAGTTCTTAAGCACTCAGCTTTCTTTATAGTCTGACACTCACATCGATACACAACTACTGGCAAAACCATAGCTTTGACTAGACAGACTTTTGTCAGCAAAGTAATGTCTCTGTTTTTAAATATGCTGTTTAGGTTGGTCACAGATTTTCTTCCAAGGAGCAGGCATTCTTTATTTCATGGCTGCAGTTACCTTCTGCAGTGATTTTGGAGCCCAGGAAAATAAACTCTTCCACTGTTTCCATTGTTTCCCCATTGACTTACAATGAAGTGATGGGACCAGATGCCATGATCTTAATTTTTAGAATGCTAAGTTTTATATTGTCACCCTGCTTATTTAACTTATATGCAGAGTACATCATGAGAAATGCTGGACTGGAAGAAACACAAGCTGGAATCAAGATTGCTGGGAGAAATATCAATAACCTCAGATATGCAGATGACACCACCCTTATGGCAGAAAGTGAGGAGGAGCTAAAAAGCCTCTTGTTGAAAGTGAAAGAGGAGAGTGGAAAAGTTGGCTTAAAGCTCAACATTCAGAAAACGAAGATCATGGCATCTGGCCCCATCACTTCATGGGAAATAGATGGGGAAACAGTAGAAACAGTGTCAGACTTTGTTTTTTTGGGCTCCAAAATCACTGCAGATGGTGACTGCAGCCATGAAATTAAAAGGCGCTTACTCCTTGGAAGAAAAGTTATGACCAACCTAGATAGTATATTCAAAAGCAGAGACATTACTTTGCCGACTAAGGTCCGTCTAGTCAAGGCTATGGTTTTTCCTGTGGTCATGTATGGATGTGAGAGTTGGACTGTGAAGAAGGCTGAGCGCCGAAGAATTGATGCTTTTGAACTGTGGTGTTGGAGAAGACTCTTGAGAGTCCCTTGGACTGCAAGGAGATCCAACCAGTCCATTCTGAAGGAGATCAACCCTGGGATTTCTTTGGAAGGAATGATGCTAAAACTGAAGCTCCAGTACTTTGGGCACCTTATGCGAAGAGTTGACTCATTGGAAAAGACCCTGATGCTGGGAGGGATTGGGGGCAGGAGGAGAAAGGGACGACCGAGGATGAGATGGCTGGATGGCATCACAGACTCAATGGACGTGAGTCTGAGTGAACTCCGGGAGTTGGTGATGGACAGGGAGGCCTGGCGTACTGCGATTCATGGGGTCGCAAAGAGTTGGACACGACTGCGCGACTGAACTGAACTGAAGTTTTAAACCACTTTTTTCATTTGATTCATAGCATTATAAAACTTGGTATAAAGGTTAGGTAGACAAATAGAATGGAGAAGCCAACGCCAAACCACTCCAGTACCTTTGCCTGGAAAATCCCACGGTGGAGGAGCCTGGTAGGCTGCAGTCCATGGGGTCGCTAAGAGTCGGACACAACTAAGCGACTTCAGTTTCACTTTTCACTTTCATGCATTGGAGAAGGAAATGGCAACCCACTCCAGTATTCTTACCTGGAGAATCACAGGGATGGGGAAGCCTGATGGGCAGCTGTCTATGGGGTCACATGGAGTCAGACACGACTGAAGTGACTTAGCAGCAGCAGCAGCAGCAAATAGAAAATCAATTATATGTAGCAACTTCACATTTCCAGCTAGTAAATCAAGCTGTTATTAAAAAAATACCAAGAGAATAATATTAAATTAAAAAGATGCACATGTGGCATTTCTCTGGTGGCTCAGTGGTAAAGAATCTGCCTGCCAATGCAAAAGACACTGGTTCAATCCCTGGTCCAGGATGATTCCACATGCAGCGGAATAACTGAGCCCGTGTGACACAATTATTGAGCCCCTGCTCTAGTTTCCCAGGAGCCACAACTACTGAAGCTTGTGCACCCTAGAACCTGTGCTCCATAACATGAGAAGCCACCACATTAAGAAGCCCACACACCACAAGAGAGTAGCCTGCAAGGCTTCTATGTCCATGGGATTTCCCAGGCAAGAATACTAGGGTGGGTTGTCACTTCCTTCTCCACAGGATCTTCTAAACAGTGGGATCCAATCCAAGTCTCCTGCATTGAAGGCAGATTCTTTACTGCTGAGCCATCAGGGAAACTCCCTGGAAAGGAAAGATGTATTTAAGGTTTCTGCACTCTGAAATTTATATTTGGTGACAGATTTCTTAGGAATTTAGACATTCTTTGTTTATGATGATAGTAAAATCATTCAGAAGAATGTGAACCATAGGTCTATCACAGATTTGAGATCTGACACCTGTACTACCAGGGATTGCAATTAGTGAAAAAAGTCCAGCCTGTTTAAGAACATCAGAAATAATTTTAAGTTTCTCATCAATACTTAAAGGAAATATCAAGCAAGTTATATACACAGGGAAAAAGTCTAATTTTTACCTTTCTCCGTGTGTAATGATAATTGAGCTCAAAATTGTCACATGTAATTTTTAATTCAAATTTCCTTATGGAAATAGTTCCACAATGAGTCCCAAGGTGACAAATAGTTCTCTTGATCTTTTATTATCGTACAACAATCGAATTCAGTTAAAGCACTATGGGACTTCAAGGGGAAAATAAAGGCTGTTCTGTGCCGTAATCACTGCGTTTAACATTCTAAGTAGATCAATAAAGTGACCATATAGGACATATCAACTCACTGTGAACCACTGGTATATAGGTCAGGTATTCATAATATTACGCAAGTATATGAAGCAAGTATGAGTTATAAACACATATAAATCCATAACATGCAACCAGTGACAAATTCATTAGGACTCAATATATGAGAAAGTGAAAGTGAAATTGCTCAGTCGTGTCTGACTCTTTGCGACTGCATGGACTATAATCTGCTAGGCTCCTCCTTCCATGGGATTTTCCAGGCAAAAGTAATGGATTTCCATTTCCTTCTCCAGGGGATCTTCCCAACCCAGGGACTGAACCTGGGTCTCCCACAATTGCAGGCAGACGCTTTACCATCTGAGCCACCAAGGAAGCCTATATATGAGAACTATGTTAAAGATCTGACAATACACCTAGCCCCAACTGCCTCTTTGCATAAGGTAAACAGATCCTCTATCCAAAGACTCTTATTTATATGATTATATTGGTACACAAGCAGTGCAAATTAATATAGTGGAACAGAGCGCACGGATAATTCCAGCATAGGGTCATTTTGAAGTTGGGAATATATTTCTCAGAGTGTCCAAGTAGATGGGCTACCAATGTGTCAAGTCTCTGGAAGAACCATAAGAGAGTTAAAAACAATACTTTCTAAAATTAGAGGTGAAAAGAATGGTCATGTTGATCAATTTTATGTATCTGTCACTTAGATACATAAACATAAGATTCCATAAACTAGCTGCAACTAGGACAGCCCTTTATGAAATGGATGGTATATAACACTAAAATTAACCATAAGACCAGCTGAATAGCACACAAGGTAAACTGGAAAATAAATGTCTCATACAGGGCTTCACTTGGGGTCACTTTTGTTAAAGTTCTTTGTCACTTGATTGCATAGAGTAAGAATATGATCTAGCCTGGTCTCTTCCAGAATTTTTGAAGGGAGATTGCTAGTAACTATTAAATTTCAGTATTACCTAATTTTTGTCCATAATAAACAAATGGGAGCTAATTAAACGTAAAAGCTTTTAAACAGTAAACAAAACCAAAAGCAAAATAAAAAGACAACCTAAGTGGGGCAAAACATTTGACAATTTATATGATATTTATATTACTGATAAAGGGTTAACATCAAAAACATACAAACAATTCACACAACTCAGCACAGCTTAAAACAACAACAACAACAACTAAAAATGAGTGGAAGACCTGAACAGATATTCTTCCAAAGAGGAAATGCAGATGACCAACATTCACATGAAAAGATGCTTAGCACTACTAATAATCAGGGAATCAACAATCAAAAGAACATGAGATGTCACTTCACATCCATCAGAATAGCTATTATTGAAAAGAACACAAGTAATAAATGTTAGTGAGGATGTATAGAAAAGGGAACTCTTGCACAGTGTTGGTGAGAATGTAACTTGGCATAGGCACAGTGGAAAACATTGTGGAGTTTTCTCAAAAAACTAATAGAACTACCGATGACTCAGCAGTTTCACTCCTTGGTACATATCTGAAAAAAGCAAACCACTAATTCAAAAAGATACATGTATCCCAATGGTGATAGCCACATTATTTACTATTGCCAAGACATAGAAGCAACCTAAGTGCCATCAGCAGAAGAATGGATAAAGAACACACACACACACACACACACAAATACTATTCAGCCATAATAAAAGATGAAATGTAGCCATTTGTAACAACATGGATGCACTTGGGGATACTATGCTAAGTGAAATAAGTCATAAAGACAAGTACTGTAGGATATTACTTACATGTGAAATCTAAAAATACAACAAATTAGTGAGTATAACAGAAAAGAAGCAGACTCACAGAAAACAAAAACGTGGTTACCATTGTGGAGAGTGAAGTGGGGAGGGGCAATATGGAGATAGGAGATTAAGAAGCACATATTATTATATATAAGATAAATTATAAAGATATACTTTATAACACAGGAGGTACAGCCAATATTTGATGACTATAAATGGAGTATAACTTTTTTAAATTGTGAATCACTGAACTGTACATCTATAAAATAATATTGTAGATAAACTAATACTCTATACTTCAATTTTTAGAAACACGTTAAAAAACTCTTTAGTATTACCTAATGATTGTTGAAAAGATTGGACATTATTCATTGATAGATTGTTCATTATTAATTAAGACATTCTCTAAAAGTGCAAAAATTAAAATAATTTGTATCTGTAATGAATATTATAATCTTCAAGACAAGGAGGGAATGTTAGGGCCTATATTAACAATGAATGCTGCAATTTTATTTATGGGATTAAGTATCACTTAAACTAGAAGATTGAAGACATTTTTAAACCTGTACCCACACTCCTCAGCTCACTTCTACTCAATCTTTTCCAGTATTCTTAATCACACAGTATTCTGCTTTCTATAAAACATGATTATAAAAGATATAATAATTCTTAGTGGAAGAGCAAATCCCCAGTAAGATGCAGCCCAGTCTACAGAAGAGAGGTATGTTGATACACCTTGCTTGGGTGATTTTTCTTTGCGCTCAAGTTGAGTGGACTTTATGACATTTGAGAGTTATTCAGGATGTTACTATTACCTAAAATAAAAAGAACAGTTATCCAGTAAGAAGCCTGGGATCCAATTACTGATCAGTAAGCTATTGTGAGTCCTTTTGGCTGACTTGAAAGGTTGGTTAGGCCAGGATTTGCCTTCTTGGAAGGATAGTTGCTAGGACTACTGCTATTGCTTCAGCATCAGCCACCAGATCACGGTTTAGAATGGATGCCATTATCATAGGACCTTAGAAGTAGCAAACATTGAAAATTGAAGCTGTAAAAAGCTTTAAGTAGAATAAAATTTGACAGATGCCTTTAAGCTATTCTGATATCTCCACTATAGTAGCCAATTTACTTTGCAGGCAATTGAATGTATGAGCTAATCTTCCAACGTAGGATAAAATACCCATGGATCTGATTTTGTTTTATGTTGTGTGCTCCCAAAATACTCAAATATGTTGATGAGAGAACAGAATGGCAGTAGTTTGGAGATGGCAACAAAGTAGAAGACACTAAGTTGTGCTCTCCATTACTGAGCACAAGGTCTATGTTATGGGAGGAAGAAACAACACAGCAGCTAACTGGAGAAGCAAAAAGGAAGTATTGTTCTCAGAGGACAACTGACATTACGGAAGAGAGAGAAAGAGATGGAGAAAAGTATTTAGTCTGTAATCAACAAAAGAAAAATAAAAACTCTTATAGAGAAACAGTGCTTTTAGTCAGTGAAAGTCTTCATGAGTAGGAGAGTTGGATATCTGGGCTAGACATCTGGGTTAGAAATTAAATACAAGGCAGGGAATATGCATATGTGGAACCAGTGATTCTCACATTTTAAGCCCCTTGTAGTCACCTGGGAAGCCTGCTTAACTGGACATACTGGTTCTGGGAGCCTGGAGCAGCTCCAAGATTTTCTATTTCCTATAAACCACTCACATGATGCCAAGGCTGCTGGTTTGTGGGGAATGATTTTGGTATCAATACTACCAGTCAAATGATGTATAAGCTTATACTATGGGGAGAAAGGAGGAAATGAGGAGGATGTTCTAAGTCCATTTAGTCATATCCGACTCTTTGTGACCCTATGGACCATAGCCTGCCAGGCTCCCTGTCCATGGGGTTCTCCAGGCAAGAATACTGCGGTGGGTTGCCATGCCCTTCTCCAAGGAATCTTCCCAACCCAAGGATCCAACCTGAATCTCTTGTGTGTCCTGCACTCTTTACCACTAGCACCAAGAATGGTCAAAAGACTAATCTCAGACTGCCAGAAAGGATGCAGGATTTACATTATCACACTCTCTAAATGATTGGTGAGCTGCTTAAGGGGAGAAATCACGCAGAACTTTCAAACTTTTTATTAACTTCAAGAATGTCTGCTTGATTCAATGAAGGTTCCAAATAAATACTTCTTCTTTGATTAATTCATAAGTGTGTGCTTTTTATCTAAAGAGAAAATGTATTTGTTCATGGTGGATTGCACTAAATAATAAGCTAAATAATAAAGCAGTCACTGCATTTTTAAACAAGTGTAACTTATTCATTACTCTGAATTAATATTATGCCACTTTTAGTGATTTGGTTTCATTTTTATATTTGTTATAGCCACTTATAACAATTTTAATTATAACCAATTTAATTTAATTAATTTTCAAAATACACTTCATTATAATGCAGCACAGAAAGAGCCCTCAAGATAAATTGTACATGGAAACAGTTTAATATATGACTTCATATTTAAAAATATATTTATTTGTGTAGTTATCATGAATCAATCTGTATAAAACAATTGCTTTTATTATATAAATTCATATAACAGGTTTTTTATATACTGTGCTAGTTGCTCAGTCATGTCTGATTCTTTGCAAATCTTTGGACTGTAGCCCTCCAGGCTCTTCTGTCCATGGAATTCTCCAGACAAGAAAACTTGAAGTGGGAGCCAGCATGGGCAGGTCCTGGTGAGGGTCTTCTTTCTGTTTGCAGATCCCTGACTCCTCCATGTATCCTACATGGTGGGAAGATGAAGAAAGAACACTCTGGGGTCCCTTCAATAAGGACTCTAATCCCATTTATATCATTCATCTCATTCATGAGGATTCCACTCTCATTACCTAATTACTTTCCAAAGTTCCCCCTCCAGAGACATAGATTGGGGTTAGGATTTCAACATATGAGTCTTTTGGAGGGGGGGTGTAAACAATCAGTACATAACAATAAGCAAGACTAAAGAAATGGAAAAGTAATGCAGGAAGTATATTAGACAAGCAGCATGGTGGAACTGAAGCAGGGCTAGAAGAGGTAGATAGAAAAGAAATTTGGGAGCAGAGTGACACATAGAGCCAATATCAGTATGTCTTCTGAAAAGATGATAAATGTATCTTGTTTGTGTTAGTAATAAACAAAGAAAGTCAGAGTTATTACACTGGCCATGATTCTTTAATTATTGCTAAGTCACTTCACTCGTGTCCAACTCTGTGCAACCCCAAATTATTATTAAACTTTTGTTCTGATATTTCTATGTAATTATAATATCCACAACCACATGAATTTGAAAATTAGGAAGAACTGAGTTTGAACTGAAGACTGAGATGTCATATAAAATAGTCCTTATTTGCTTGATACTATACTCATTCAACCACAGGCAGTGCTTATTATTGGTGTTTTCTGTTTTTTTTTTAATGTTGTAGAATCATTATATCATCTCAGGAGATGGAACAATACTGGATGTTTCCATTTAGTCAATTGCAGTGATGAAAATGGAAGTATCAAATTTTGATGTGTTCTGATTCTGATCACTAGCAGGGTAAAAGATGGAGCAGTTAGTCATTTCAGGGCTGGATCTAGTAAAGAGAGTCACATGGTATCAGAACCCACTTGATACAAAAGAGTATTCAAGATTCAAAATTATATTGTATATAAGGAACATACATCTCTATATGCTGAAAGGGTATAAAGGAAAATTGGAACAAGTTTATGAGCTTCATTACTCATTAAGAATAGTTTCTCAAAGAAGAATTAAAAAGTGTCATTGGCAAGAGCTGACTAGGAAACCAAGATCCTGAAAAGCCAGGGAATATCATCGATTCTGGGAGAAGGTGATGGTGGAATAGGAGAAAATTGGGACTTAGAATATCTTGGCTAATAACTTAGCTCGGGCTAAAATCATTGTACTCAAAAGATTTTTCTGCACTAATTTTTCTTCAGCATAATAAGTGAAGGATCTGTCTACAGCGAATATAGAGATGATCAACTAAGAGTTCACATTGAAATCATCTAGGAAAACATCTAGGCAGTGTTAATGCCCCTGCCCTACTGCAGATCAATTGAACCAAAGTCTCAGAAGAGGACATGTTATTTTTAAAAGCCTCCCGGATGATTCTCATATACAGCAGGATGAGACACTACTGATCCAATTGATTAAAAAAGTGAATGCAAAGCAAAAATTCTCAGAAGTTGTAGTTAAGAAATTTGTCTCTATCCATATAGCCAATATGATGTTCCTAAAGACTGATTACTCTTTGGTAAAGTGAAAGTGGTAATCTGTTTCTGGAATAAATAACGAACTCTAATTAATCAATCAGAACAGAAATGCAATGTAATAGAGCACTGGATGATGGATATGACAGACTATTCAGAATTGAAAAAAGTGTCCAATGAAATTATTAAAAGATGCTCAATCTCACTGGTAATCAAGGAAATGGCATTTTACACTAAAATATTTCATTTTCATAGATGTGGCATATTTTTGACAGTTTAAAGAGATTAACTATACCTTGGTGAGAATATGGGGGAAATGAATCCATTTATACTTTTGGTTGAAATACAGGTTGTTAAAACTGGTGGAAATTTTGATAAATTATCACAATGGCACCCCACTCCAATACTCTTGCCTGGAAAATCCCATGGATGGAGAAGCCTGGCGGGCTGCAGTCCATGAGGTCGCTAAGAGTCGGACACGACTGAACGACTTCACTTTCACTTTTCATGTTCATGCATTGGAGAAAGAAATGGCAACCCACTCCAGTGTTCTTGCCTGGAGAATCCCAGGGACGGGAGAGTCTGGTGGGCTGCCGTCTATGGGGTCGCACAGAGTCGGACACAACTGAAGTGACTTAGCAGCATATTGAGTTAAATATGTAAATGCCATAAAAGAGAGTGATTCTATTCCTGGAAAAATCTCTGTAGAAATATTTAACACATTCACTCAAGATGTTCAATATAAGAATACGTGTCCTAGAGAAAATCTAGGTAACCTAAATTCTCATAAAATAAGATATTAGGTATATATTGTATTATATGTATACAAATGAATTAAATAAATGAACAATGGTTACATATATCTGCATAGATATATCTTATATACAAGTAGGAGTGTTTGAGTGTGTATACCCTAAGTGAACAACTTCGGGAGTCTTCATACATATATATGAAAGTGAAAGTGTTAGTCGCACAGCTGTGTCCGACTCTTTAACCCTATGAACGGTAGCCTGCCAGGCTCTTTTGTTCATGGAATTAACCAGGCAAGAATACTGGAATGGGTTTCCATTCCCTTCTCTAGGAATGCATGTGTGTGTGTGTGTGTGTGTGTGTGTGTGTGTGTGTGTGTGTATAAAGTTATATACATTAGCTCATGAAAGAGGTATTACCCAGGTACCACAGAGTGTTTGATTTATCAAGGTATAAAATGATAGTATCAAGAAAGAGTAATGGAAGATTAAGTATATCTTAATACTTTATTTCTTGAAAAAAAAGTTGAAGCAAGTGTTGAAAAATGTTAAGATTTCTTTTAACACGTGAATTTTGGTATTATTTTCTGTGTTTGGGATGTTCATAATCAAATACAATTTTAAAAAGCAGTTTTGGACAGTTCTTAGAGGAAATTAAAAATCAGTACTATTCTCCTTATTGCAACAGTGTGCTGCAGGTTCAACATAACCAATGTGTGTGAGAGGAGCCCAGCAACATCAATGTTAGTTTACAGAGATGCTACAGAACATTGGGGTTTTTTGCTTCTCTTAAGTTTCAGTGATCTTTGCTGAAATTTTATTCCCACTAAGAATTAAGCTTCTTGGGGTGAGGATTTTTGTCTGTTTTCTTTATCATAAGTAATGTGTTAACATTTCCTAACTGATAATTATTCCTTAACTATTTTCTGAATTATAATACTATATTTTGTTTGCCTTGAAAGTCTCCAATTTCTATACTTACATGAAAAGTTCTGGTAGTAGAAAGGCATGTACATTTTTAAAAACAATATCTTAGGTATACTGTCATGTGACATTTAAAAGTAACAACTAGCTTGTTCTGATTTATAATCAATGAATTCCATGAACAGTTCTGTAATTATTTGTAGTTCAGTTGCTCAGTCGTATTCAATTATTTGCTACCCAACGGACTCAGCACGCCAGGCTTCCCTGTCTTTCACCATCTCCTGGAGCTTGCTCAAACTCACGTCCATTGAGTCAGTGATTCCATCCGACCATCTCATCCTCTGCCATCCCCTTCTCCTCCTGCTTTCAATCTTGCCCACCATCAAGGTCTTTTCCAGTGAGTCAGGTCTTCCCATCAGGTGGCCAAAGTACTGGAGTTTCAGCTTCAGCATCAGTCCTTCCAGTGAATATTCAGGACTGATTTTCTTTGGTATTGACTGGTTTGATCTTTCAGTCCAAGGGACTCTCAAGAGTCTTCTCCAACACCACAGTTCAAAAGCATCAATTCTTCAGCACTCAGCTTTCTTTATAGTCCAGCTGTCGCATACATACATGACTACTGGAAAAACTGCAGCTTTGACTATATGGACCTTTGTAGGCAAAGTGATATCTCTGCTTTTTACTATGTTGTCTAGGTTGGTCATAGCTTTTCTTCCAAGGAGCAAGCATCTTTTAATTTCATGGCTGCAATCATCATCTGCATTGATTTTAGAGCCCAAGATAATAAAGACCGTCGCTGTTTACATTGTTTCCCCATCTATTTGCCATGAAGTGATGAGACCAGATGCTATGATCTTAGTTTTTTGAATGTTGAGTTTTAAGCCAGCTTTTTCACTCTCCTCTTTCACCTTCACTAAGAGACTAGTTTCTCTTCCCTTTCTGCCATAAAGGTGGTGTTATCTTTGTATGCAAAGTTATTGATATTTATCCTGGCAATTTTGATTCTAGCTTGTGCTTCATCCAGTCTGGCATTTCACATGATGTGCTCTGCATATAAGTTAAATAAGTAGATGACAATATACAGTCTTGACATACTCCTTTCCCAGTTTGGAACCAGTCTGTTGTTCCATGTCTGGTTCTAACTATTGCTCCTTGACCTGCATATAGGTTTCCCAGGAGGCAAGTAAGGTGGTCTAGTATTCTCATCTCTTTAAGAATTGTTCACACTTTTTTGTGATCCACACAATCAAAGGATTTTGCATAGTCAATAAAGCAGAAGTAGATATTTTGCTGGAATTCTCTTGCTTTTCCTATCATCCAACAGATATTGGCAATTTGATCTCTGGTTCCTCTGCCTTTTCTAAATCCAGCTTGAACATCTGGAAATTCTCCTTTCAGGTAGCTTTGAGGCTTCAGTTAGAGGATTTTGAGCATTACCTTGCTAGTATGTGAAATTAATGCAATTGTGCAGTAGTTGTGCACAGTTGTGCAACTGTGTGTGCTATAGTCCATGGGGTACAAAGAGTTGTTCACTACTTTCAGACTGAACAACAACATCATGCTGAATTGCCTATAATTAACTACCACCTAGTATTTTTCAAAAACAGGAAACTATATTTCCAAAAATCACTTTCTAGTATGGTCAATGTTAGAATTTTCCTGTATGGTTCAGGGCTAGAATTTGCTGTGAGAGGGAAATTTGGAAGATGGAAGAAAAGAAGAAAATATTTGTTTCTGGAGACTGCTGTATTAAGGGACAATGGCATCTGGCTCACTTTTAACCACTTTGCATTCCCTTTCTTCTTGGAGAGACTTTTCAGACTTCTCCCTAAACTTCTTTTAAAAGTCTTGGTGTACTTTGCCCAAGTTCATTTTCTCTTTCTGCCCTAGCGTTCAAATTCTCTAATCTACCAGCTGCCTCCTTCTCCCAGCTCCTCCCCATCTGTGGATACCCTTATTCCTAACCTTTACCCTGTATTCCCCTCATGTTTGTACTGGCTATTTTCCTGAAAGAAACTAGAATGACCATATGTTAATGGTGCCTCTGGCTGTAAGTGGACTTGAATCCTCTTTATTCTAAGAATCCTGATGGCTAGCAACATTTGGATTTCTGTTGGTAAAAACTCATCAACAGCAGTTCATGTGCTCTTCCTTCTCAAAGAAGACCTGAATAACTATTTAATACAAACTCTATCAAAGAGATTTCAGTAAATAGATGAAAGTGAAGTGAAAGTCTCCCAGTTATGTCCAATTCTTTGTCACCCCACGGACTATAGCCTGCCAGGCTACTCTGTCCATGGAATTCTTCAGGCAGGAATATTGGAGTGGGTAGCTGTTCCCTTCTCCAGGAGATCTTCCCAGCCCAGGGATCGAACACAGATAGATATCCTGCATTGCAGGTAGATTCTTTACCATCTGAGCCACCAGGGAAGCCCAAGAATACTAGAGTGGGTAGCCTATCCTTTCTCCAGGGGATCTTCCCAACTCAGGAATAGAACAGACATCTCCAGCATTGCAAGAGGATTCTTCACCAGTTGAGCTATGAGCGAAGTAATAACTAGATACTATAATGCTTAATTTTAAATATGTTTTCTGTCATATATTACCATCCACTGGATATGAACATCTTTAAATGGATATTTATTAAAAATATTAGTTCCTTCTTAAAATATGAACTGTGAATAACTATTAAATATCAAACTCTATGGGATTCTAACTGCAACAATTCTGATTTTCTTCTACACAGAGAGCTTTATTTTAACACATTTCTTAAGGTTTGTATGTGTGTTGGGGCAGATTAGTATCAATATAAAATACATGATTGATTTTTATTCTTTAAGATGACCCATTAATTGAGTGAAATAATCTGTGAATAAGTGATCATATTTCAAAAATGCCTTATTAGAGTAGAAGTTTTATTTTTCATTATTTGTACATGGGTGTGTGTACCTGTGTAAGTCACTCACCAAAAGAATATGAGTCAAGCTGACCATACCAAGCCCCTATAGTGGGTTATTTCTTCACACTCTGGCCCTAAACTGATAGAAAAAATACTGAGTTGATAAGATGTATATTTGTCAGCATTTTAAAGTGGTAATATGAAAATTGTTTTCTTTAGTACAATAATCCTAAATAAATGCTTGTGAAATAAGAAGCTGTTAAAAGTCAACATTATCAGAATAAAGATCATTTTTCATAGATATTGTAATTAAATTGCTGAGTATAAATGTTCTATTTTGCATTTGGATTACTTAAGGATGTGACTAAAACATAATATTTTATGATTTACTCTATTGCTAGGGGTACTTGACCAATAAATTCACTTAATGTTAGTTTGGACTTTTGGTTGAAGTTTATTGCTTTTTTGATCAAATCTGTTTTTGGAAGGGAAATAAACTAATAGCAATAACATTAACTGGATAACTGCTAATTATTGTGAAAAATGAAAATTGCACAGTCTTCTCTTAACTTTGGAAGATTTGTGATATCAAATTACCCTAAAGAGCACATCTAAATGGGAAATTTCAAGAGAATACACTTTCCAACTGCTCAAAGTTTTCCAAATTCTTGGTGTGCTAATTATCTAATTAACTGGGATAGACAGTCCAATTATAATTCTGAAGTTCACTGTGGAAGTATAATTATTTTTGTAATCATTAACTAGGCTTAATCACCTTTAACACTAGTTTGTAGGTCCTCAACTAATTGGTTTTACTAGCTAATTACTGAATACAGAGAAATTTTATTTTCATTAAGATCTGATAATATCTATTATCATCTGAGTAGGAATGTAAGGACATTGTGTACAGGACACTAGGTAAAGGTCACTAAAGGTCAACTTTTGTTGAACTCAGAAATTCTATAATGTAATTGATTTATAGGGACATATATAGATGCAATGAAGTAGTCTTATCATTAGCTTCTAATGGACTCTTGATTTTATCTGCTAGTAAACTCCCTTTCCATATAAATTAAGTAATGTTGAAAAGGTCAATTTCAGTTGCAGCTTTCACTAAAATAAATTTGAAGTTAAACTCTTACGGAAAACAATGATAAATAAAAAAATGCAATGCCTTGTTTGGAAGTCAATATAACTTTTCCAATCCCATATTTGCTTTTACTTATTTAAGTTTTTTATTTTTTCACTTCAGTCCTTTATGTATCTTTTTCCTAAATTTATTATTCTTTATTTTCCATTTTAAAGCAAATATAAAACATCTTTAAATTTTAATGCCAGTTATAATAGTTTATGCTATTCACTCTGAAAAGTCAGATCCTGAAAGTCATTTATGTTAACAAATTGTATTCATTACAAATTCTGGAACCAAGTTCAATAGATATTTGTTCCCTTTGGATTATTATTTTATTATCTGAATGTAATACACTGATTTTGTCCCCAAAGATGAAACAAAATATTCACATATTTATGAAAAATAAGGAGATGTCCCTGATAGTATGCATATGAATACCCAAAGGCACATACACTACAATTTAAATTTATATTGTTAAAATATTTCTGTCTTAAAAACAGCAAGAGTCTAGCCAAAAAATTTTCCAATGTGATTCACATATTAAATTTTATTGTTTGTATATTAAAATATAAAATAATTTATATAAAGTGATCAAAAAATTGGAAGTAAAAAACTATATAATCTATCCCTTTACCACTTCTGTTTTAACAAGAAAAAAATGTGTGTTTGTTGAGGAAAGTTTAAGAAATACTGTATGTATCTACTAATATCAAACTGCAAAAAGTCAGAATAATTCAAAATTAACAACTTGTGGTATAGAATACAAAGAAGGACTAAAAATATGTAAACTACTATTGCTTCTCATTCTCAACAACAACCCAAAGGACAGAAGGAAACATACTGTCTCTTTCTTTAAGGAGAGTTGTCATCTTATTAGCAAAACTAAATGTAGGAAAAATTGTCTAAATAATCAATTGAGAAAGTTCACAAAATATATTCATTAACTAAAGTGTTAGACATACGAAATTATTGCAGATTATATAAATTACATGAAATTTACATATTTTGAGCAATCTTTCTATTCTATATAGTATGGTCATGGTGGTGAAGTCGCTCAGTCATGTCCGACTCTTTGCGACCCCGTGGACTGTAGCCCACCAGGCTCCTCAGTCCATGGAATTTTCCAGGAAGAGTACTGGAGTGGGTTGCCATTTCCTTCTCCAGAGGATCTTCCCAACCCAGGGATCGAACCTGGGTCTCCCGCACTGCAGGCAGACACTTTAACCTCTGAGCCAACAGGGAACCTCCTATTCTATATAGTATAATTTATCTTAATTCAGACTGAAATAATTTGAAGATTGGAAAACATATTGGTGATACGGTACATGTGTACATAATAACTATTTCCTACTTGGAATTAGTTATTACACAGTTGCCCTTTTATTAATTAATGTTAAATACAAAAAATAGTCATTAACTTATTATGTAAACAAATGTCTAATAAATAAAATAGGTAATATATGCCTATGGCACAGAATTTTGAAAAGACAAAAAGGTACCTTGTGCATAGTAAGGTTACAAAAACTTCAGTTGCTAAGCTCTCCTCTTCCTCTACAATGTCCACCATCCATACATAGTTAGCAATTAATTACTGTTCTTTCAGACATTTCTAAACATATTTTACTGAGTTAAAATACAGTATCATATACTACTCTGTTTTGTATATTGCTTTTTTACTTAAAGGTATTTTTTTTTATGTAAATAATTTTCAGTAGCTACAGATATTCCTTTAGAATGTTTGTAGCTATTTAACATGCCCCTTACTGATGTATGATACTTTTCATGCTAGACATATCTTGTACATGTTAGTCACTCAGTCATGTCTGACTCTTTGGGACCCCAAGGACTATAGATATACTGTATGTATTTACATACATACATGTATTCAAATGTACTTACATTTAAATATATATCACTGTATACTCCTCTGTCCATGAAATTCTCCAGGCAAGAATACCGCAGAGGTTTGCTATTCCCTTCCCCAGGGTATCTTCCCAACCCAGGGATTGAACCTGGGTCTCCTGCTTTGCAGGCAGATTCTTTACTTACTGAGCCACCAGGGAAGCCCAGACATACCTTGGTTTTCTACTTTAACGATATTTCAGTAAATATTGTTATACCTAGATTATGTCTGACATGTACAAGAACATTCTAACTTTTCTGCTTTAAAGAATATTTTGCTAAGTTTTATTATACCTAGATCATCTCCCACAGGTCCAAGTACATCTGTATGAAAAATTCACGTATATGAATGCCTGCATCAAGGAGTGTGGTAGATTAATTGCTTTGTGTGTTTTAGGTACTCGGTCATGTCCAATTCTTTGCGACCCCGTGGACTGTAGCCCACCAGGCTTGTGTGCCCATGGGATTTTCGTGGCAAGAATACTGGAGTGGATTGCCATTCCTTTCTCCAGGGGGTCTCACCAACCCAAGTGTCGAATACAGGTCTGCTGCATTGCAGGCAGATTTTTTACCTACTGAGCCACCAGCGAAGCCCAGATTAATTGCTTTAAAGATGTGGATACTTCACATTCTCTGGCATCCATGCTTTTTGACAGATGGTTTTCAAGTTAATGTTGATAAATGAATGGTGATTATTTCCCTCCCCATTGATTCTGAGTTCAGACATGTAACAGGTTTTTGGACCAGTGCAATGAGAGTAGGATGTAAATGTAGGCCTGAAAGACACTTTCAAGACTGGACTTGCTTGCAATGGCACCTCTGCCTTCACCACACTAGCCTATAGTAGTAACAAGAGAGACACCTGAAACAGAGATGTCACTCTGGTCAACACATTCCAGATAGCAGCAATGCAATGGAGACCATACAAAACCAGAAGAACTAACCTGCCTAAATCACCGATCAACAGTTCTGTGAGAGTTCAAAATTACTGTGTTTAAGTCATTGAATTTGGGATTGTGTGTTATACAACATTATTATGGTAATAGATAGCTGATATAAATGCATGTGTGATTTTAATTAATAGTTACTCTGTTAGTAATAAGTAAGTAAAGTCACTCAGTCGTGTCCGACTCTTTGTGACCCCATGGACTGCAGCCCACCAGGCTCCTCAGTCCATGAGATTCTCCAAGCAAGAATACTGGAGTGGGTTGCCATTTCCTTCTCCAGGGGATCTTCCCGACCCAGGGATCGAACCTGGGTCTCCGGCATTGAGGCAGACGCTTTAACCTCTGAGCCACAAGGGAAGTCTATAAATATAGGAAGTCTACAAATATATGTATATTTATAGAGGTTAAAGCGTCTGCCTCCAATGCCGGAGACCCGGGTTCGATCCCTGGGTCGGGAAGATCCCCTGGAGAAGGAAATGGCAACCCACTCCAGTATTCTTGCTTGGAGAATCTCATGGACTGAGGAGCCTGGTGGGCTGCAGTCCATGGGGTCACAAAGAGTCGGACACGACTGAGTGACTTTACTTACTTATTACTAACAGAGTAACTATTAATTAAAATCACACATGCATTTATATCAGCTATCTATTACCATAATAATGTTGTATAACACACAATCCCAAATTCAATGACTTAAACACAGTAATTTTGAACTCTCACAGAACTGTTGATCGGTGATTTAGGCAGGTTAGTTCTTCTGGTTTTGTATGGTCTCCATTGCATTGCTGCTATCTGGAATGTGTTGACCAGAGTGACATCTCTGTTTCAGGTGTCTCTCTTGTTACTACTATAGGCTAGTGTGGTGAAGGCAGAGGATACTGTTAGTAATAAGAACGATACTAGATTTTACTATAACCAGTTATGTAAGAGAGACCAAAGTACTATGCCATTAATTTGTTGTTCTTTGACAATAACTAATACATAGTACCTCAGTCAGTAAGAATCTTCCTGCAATGAAGGAGATCCTGGTTCAATTCCTGTGTCAGGAAAATCCGCAGGAGAAGGAAATGGCAACTCATTCCAGTATTCTTGCTTGGAGAATTGCATGGACAGGGAAGCCTGGTGTGCTGCAGTCCTTGGGATCACAAACAGTCGGACATGAGTGAGCAACTAAACTGAACTGCCTTCTTTTAATTATATTTATTTCCTCCTCTGGCTTCTGATACAGGTTAGAATAGGTAGATAATTTATATGCTGGCACTTAATGATAAGTTGTGCTAGTTCTGGGAGATACTATATGGAAAATGAATCTAAGAAAGAAGTGATACTACCTGGTGGGAGAGTGAAATAGTTGAGAGCAGTTGGATAGGGCACAGCTGTGGGGCTTTCCAGAAGTAGATAGTGAGCATTTTTAAGATTTAGTGTTTGCCTCTTTATCCCTCTATCATGAATCTTTTAAAATAATATGTGGAAGTCTTCAATATATGATAGCCGTCATTTCAGTGTGTGCTCAGTTGCTCATTCATGTCCAACTTTTGTGATTCCATAGACTGTAGACTGCCAGGTCCCTCTGTCCATGGAATTTTCCAGGCAAGAACACTGGGGTGGGTTGCCATTTCCTACTCCAGGCTTCTTCCCAACCTGGGGATCAAACCTGTGTCTCTTGCATTTCCTGCATTGACAGGCAGATTCTTTACCACCACTCCACCTGGAAAATCCAGGTATTTGGTTTAGATTAGACCATAGACTTCAGAGTCAAATATACCTATATTAAAGCTTTGTGCAGAAACTTACCTTCTGGGTGAATTTTGGGGCTCTTACTTGTTTTTTCATTGGAACATTCAAACTTGATTTTGCATCTTAACAGCAGTAGATGTTAGAAGATGACAAATGCCAAAGATATGTGTGTAGACATGTAATTGATTTAAATTATTTTTTGCAAGCAGTGCTTTATAAACTTAAAATTTTCCAGAAAGGCAAGAGTAACTGGATCTGTATAGAAGAAATGGTATTTCACTAACTGGTAGAGTAAGATTTTTAACAAGCTTCTGATATGAGATAAAATTTCATGTATACAGGAAATTGTATTGCAACCTATTGTTGATAAAGAATGAAGTAATTTGCAACATCTTTAATAAAAGTAAATGAAACAATCATTCAGGTCCTCTAATGTAATAAACCTAGTTCAAATTAAGTAGTTTCTAGTAGCTTTCATCATGTTATAGCTTTCCCCCCAATCTTTCTCTATATTTGCAAATTTTTACATTTGGATTAAATTAAAACATTCATCTAAACTTTTATTTCCTTTAAGTGTTAATTAATATTGCTTTGTGCTCTCTGGACTATTTTCTGGCTCAAAAGATTCTCATAACCTTTTATTGATTTTATGCACTCTATAGCATTTCCTAATGTTTTCTACTTCATAAATAGCAAAACAAGTTTATAGCACATATTATGAGTCATATATGCTTTTGAAATGCAAGGAAATCTTTCAAAAACAAATAAGTTTGTGCAATATGAAGGAATAGAAATGATATACACAAAAAAGGGCCACTGCATTTTTCAGTTTTAGTGTAGCTTTAAAAAAAAAAAAATCTCTCTAGATACTTCCTCCAGAGAAATTGCAAAATATCCAACTATCTGTAGCCCATTCAGTCTACTGAATCATAATTGCAGAGGATAGAAATAGGTAATTTGAATTACTAAAAAATTCTTCTCATCTGATTATTCAATATGCTAACACTTGAGAAGCATTATAAGAATAAGTAGTCAGCATTATAGGAATAACAAATCAATAATATACAAAGTTGACTTTTCAAATAATATATTGTAATATTTTATGTCAATTCATTAACAAATTTGAAAATATATCATCAAAAAGTTCATTATATGTGTTTTAGTGTATTAATAGTGGCAATAACAATTTACATTTATTAAGCTAAGTACTAATAAAGTTATAATTATTGTCCTCATTTATTGATAAGATTGAAGCGAAGGAGATTAAATAATTAGACAAAGCGTGATAAAAGTGGTTACTGGCTGAGTTACAATCAAGAAATGGTCATAGTGTTAATTCCAATAAGAGTTTCTATATACGCTTTTGCTTTAACCTATATTCCCCTGGCCCTTTGAATTACATTGCACCAGGAAACATTTGTAATACAAAGCAAGAGGCACACTTATGTAGATATTAGTACAGAGACTAGCATATCACAAATGATCAAAATGTAGAACAAAATGAATAATAGTATATATGTCAACAAGAAAATTGAGCAAAGGACAGTTACATTGGAAAAAAAATAGGAACTCTACAGAGAAAAGTATTACATATTGCTGAGAGCCTTACTGACATTTCCTGTGTATTTTCAACTTTCCTCTTGGAAAGTGGTAGAATTGTACTTCACTGTTCCCTTTGGAGTTAGGTGCAAATAGGATTTATTTGCATTTTGAAATGTAACTGGAAGGTATATGTGATTTATAGTGGGAAGCTTTAGGAACCAGTAAGATATTTTAGAATTTTTTATGCTCACTTCAATGAGCTGGAAGTGTGTATCCAGATTAATAACTGTGATAAGAGATGCCCCCCACCTCCACTCAAAATATGTTAACCACTTTGAACATATGGAAATCCAGAGAACATTTTTAGCTTGTTTATTCCCAGGTGGCTCAGATGGTAAAGCATCTATCTACGATGCGGGAGACCTGGGTTCAATCCCTGGGTTGGGAAGATCCCTTGGAGAAGGAAATGGCAATCCACTCCTACTCTTGCCTGGAAAAATCCCATGGACAGAGGAGCCTGGTAGGCTATAGTCCATGGGGTCGCAAAGAGTCGGACACGACTGAGTGACTTCACTCACTCACTCATTAAATTTCAAACAGTAAGAGAAATGCATGGTTATCTAATAAATGTAAAAGAAAAGAACTACGTTTAAAGAAGGAAAAACTATTCATAGGCAAATAATTTCATTGCTACACTTTGATTTGATAATCAAAAATAATAAAATATTATTAAATCTGCATCTTCACCCACATTTATTACTTGTTTTTGATAATAGCTATTAAGATGGATATGAAGTGACATCACATTGTGCTAATCTGTTAACATATTAATTTTCTATTTAAATGTACATTAGAGCACATTTGCATGAATCAGTGTTATAGAATTACTAGTATGGATTTAGCACTATTTTTTGTATTTGGTGCCTATTCCTGATGATAAAAATTATATATTGATTAATTCACAGTAAAGATTAGATCATATATTGATAATCTTAAAATGTGATATTTCATGTTACAGTCATTCATGGAAGTAAATGAAGAGGAAAAGATACATCAGTTAGAAGCACATGTGCTAAGTTGTTTCAGTGGTTTCTGACGCTGTGTGATCCTATGGACTGTAGCCCACCAGGCTCTCAGTCCAGAAATGAATTCTCCAGGAATGAATACTGGAGTGGGTCACCATTTACTTTTCCAGGGAATCTTCCCTACCCAGCAACTGAACCCACGTCTCTTCAGTTCAGTCGCTCAGTTGTGTTCGACTCTTTGCGACCCCATAAATCACAGCACGCCAGGCTTCCCTGTCCATCATCAACTCCCAGGGTTCACTCAAACTCATGTTAATCGAGTCAGTGACGCCATCCAGCCATCTCATCTTCTGTCGTCCCCTTCTCCTCCTGCCCCCAATCCCTCCCAGCATCAAAGTCTTTTCCAATAAGTCAACTCTTTGCATGAGGTGGCCAAAGTATTGGAGTTTCAGCTTCAGCATCATTCCTTCCAATGAACACCCAGGACTGATCTCCTTTAGGATAGACTGGTTGGATCTCCCTGCAGTCCAAGGGATTCTCAAGAGTCTTCTCCAACACCACAGTTCAAAAGCATCAGCCTTCTTCGGCACTCAGCCTTCTTTACAGTCCAACTCTCACGTCCATATATGACCACTGGAAAAACCATAGCCTTGACTAGATGGACCTTTGTTGGCAAAGTAATATCTCTGCTTTTCAATATACTACCTAGGTTGGTCATAACTTTCCTTCCAATGAGTAAGCGTCTTTTAATTTCATGGCTGCAGTCACCATCTGCAGTGATTTTGGAGCCCAGAAAAATAAAGTCTCCTGAACTGGCAAGGTGGGTTCTTTATCGCTAGTGCCACCGGCAAGCACCTTAGAAAAGTATGCTAACATAATATTCCATTATAACAATAGATGCATTTTATTTATCATTTTAATGTTTACTGAATAATGCCTCAACTATGGTAAATAATAAATAATGCAAACTACCAAGAATATATCAATTCTTCTATTTTGCTAGATATTTTTCTCTGTAAATATGGAGATAAAATTTTACAAATCACAACAAAGGCCAGTAATTTATTGTAAATAATTGATATTTCACAGAATAAAACAGTTTTTGTTTTCATAAATTATTCCAGTCCACAGTAACTGTGAAACAAAGCTACATGAACTATGATTCATGTAATAACTGTTCTGAAAAAGAGAAACATGATTTTAAGAAATAATAGAGAAAGCGACCCTTTGTTGAAGAAATATTTGAATCTAAAAATTATAAAAATTTACTGAGAAAATAGCAACCTTGAAGGGAAAAAAGGAGCTATTCACCTATACATAGACTAGTAAATTGTCTGAATTCTAAGAATTTAAAGGAAAGGGAACAAAATCTTTTAAGCTCCCTTACTGAAAAGTCACTAGAAAGTAAAACATTCAAATGTATTAAAAGTCTCATCTCTAACACCAGAAGTTTGAAGAATATATGAAAAAAATTTCTAGCCAGGAATCATATACCATGTTAAGATAGTATTACTTTTTAAAAGATATTTCACCTTTTCTGTGTTGGGGGTGGGAGGGATAAGAAAAAACTTGTAGAATGCAAGTATTCAAAGTCTACATTGAGATGCAACTCACTTGCAGAAAATACTTGACAAAGGCTCTAACACATAATAAAATTTACGAGGAAAAAAGACATATATAAAAAAGAAAATGAAGAGGAAGTTTTGAAGTGACTTTATAACAATAATTTTAAAAAGTTTATATTTCAATACTAGCTAGGTATAGAAAAAAATCTACAAATGTTTAATGCTTGTAGTAATGATTAAAATGTTTAAAATGTTTTGAATGTTTCAAAGTGTTTAATTTTTTAAAGTATTTAAAATGTTTAAATACTTACAGAAAAACAAATTAAAAAAAAAAGGAAGTGTTGCTTCACAAAATGAATCCAAATTATTTATATACTTTGATTAAGGTTTAACATTTATCTCATGCAATTGAATTTAACTTTCCTTTCTATTTGGTCATTGGGATTAGTTACTAAGTGAGAATATGCCAATCTGGGAAATGAATAGCAAACTAATCAACCTTAAGAGGTTTCTAAACATGTGAGCGTTTTTTGTTTGTTTGTTTGTTTTGTTTTGTTTTGTTCTGAGAAGGAATTAAAAATAGATTTGTAAAATATATTTTTTCAGTAAAAGACACCTTTCAGAAAAAAAGAAAAAATCATAAGGTAATGTAAGTTAAAGTCAAAATTACCCTCCATACCTAAACTAAATTCCCTTGCTTTGCTATTTGGTTTCCCAGGTGGTGCAATAGTAAAGAATCTGCTTGCAAATGCAGGAGACAAAGACACAAGTTCCATCCCTGGGTCGGGAAGATCCCCTGGAGGAGGAAATGACAACCCACTTCAGTATCCTTGTTTGGAAAATCCCATGGACAGAGGAGCCTCTCCGGCTACAGTCCACAGTGTGGCAAAGAGAGGTACCCGACTAAGCACATATGCATACATGCTTTTCTAATACACTTGCTTTTTATTTTATTTGTTTATTTTTTAAATAGAAACAGTAACAAACTTTATTTTTTTGGAATCCAAAATCACTACGACGGTGATTGCATCCATGAAATTAAAAGAAATTGCTCCCTGGAAGAAAAACTATGACAAATTTAGACACATATTAAAAAGCAGATACATCACTTTGTCAACAAAGATCCATATAGTCAAAGCTATAGTTTTCCCAGTAGTTATGTATTTTTTTTCCTGTCTCCATCTTTTTACTTTTTTATAAATAGAGATCTCAAAATGTCGTGAGTGGATATTTCTATTTACCTGGCAGATTAGGAATAAAGTAACCTTCATGATTTAAGCATACCTTTAAATTATAACAACACTGTTTGTTTCTTTTTGACAAAATATTTACAAGTCTCCAGCATATAAGATTGATTAGGTAACCAGATAATATCATCTGGGTACAATATATTTTGGTTGTCAGAAATATTTGAATTAAATTGATCTCCCTTCTCAGAGAATATTTGATTATAAAAACAGCTCAGAATACTAAATAGTAAATAACACACTCTGGGTTCATAATATTTATATCACCTACAAAACTACTGATTAGGATATATGCCTCAAGTAAAACAGCACTGTTTATAATAGCCAGGACATGGAAGCAACCTAGAGGTCCATCAGCAGATGAATGGATAAGAAAAAACTTGCTTTTTAAAATCATCTTTATGGAGCAGTTGATCACAAAGCCTTTTTCTTCGTTTTCTTCACACCGTCCATTTTGGGTGTTTTATATAAATAGTTCTTATGTAAGTAGGCCTTCTTCCTTCTTTAGTGTTTGTCATACTGGCTCTCAGTGTCTGGTTATACTCTCAAGCACTCTGAATCACATAAAACATTTTTCTTACTACCAAAGGATATTTTAAAACTACCTATGTCTTTTCATTTTTTCCCGACTTCCAATTTTTCTTTTATTTATTTATTATTTATTTTTTTAGTGTTGCTTTCCTTCAGAGTTAGGGGAATTAGGAGGAGAAGAAGGAAAAGGAGAGGAAGAAGAAAGGAAAAAAGGAAGGGAAAAAAGAAGGGAAAGAGGAGAATAAAAACAAAAATAAAAAGTCTCAAGAATTTTGGGAACTACATGCTTTTGAATTCCAGAATTTTAGTTTTATCTTTATTTATTTATTTACTTTTTCAAAATGGGAAAGCACTGAATCACCTGGGTAGGGTTAAGTTTTGGATAGGGTGTGCATTTGTGATAAGTTACTTCAGTCCTGTCGACTCTGTGCTACCCTATGGACTGGGATAGGGTGAGGTCTAGGATTTTTGTTTCCTCTTCCTTCTCCATTTCCCACATATGATCAGTTATCAAAGGCTGTAAATATAAATTCCACTGTAATCACATATTGGAAAAGAAGGTATCATCTAAAACATTGTTAGCTTGTTCTTATCTCTAGGTTATTCTAGAAAAAACTTTTCTGTAACCATTCATCTATCTTAAATATAGATTTGATTTTCTAAAATTGTTTCCCATTTAAAATCTCCCATAAGCTTTGATAACATATGTAATAAACTGCAAAATCCTTGGCACTCAATTCTAAGATTTTCATTGAATTTCATTTTCATTGAATACCTTTGTTTTTCTTGAAGATACTGATTATTTCCTTTTTTTTTTTTTTCAGGAATAATTTTTTTTAAGTTTATTTTACTTTACAATACTGTATTGGTTTTGCCATACATCAACATGAATCTGCCGCGAGTGTACATGAGTTCCCAATCCTGAGCCCCCCTCCCACCACCTTCCCTATACCATCTCTGTGAGTCATCCCAGTGCACTAGCCCCAAGCATCCTGTATCCTGCATCGAACCTAGACTGGCTATTCATTTTTTACATGATAGTATACATGTTTCAATGCCATTTTCCCAAATCATCCCACCCTCTCCCTCTCCCACAGAGTCCAAAACACTGTTCTATACATCTGTGTCTCTTTTTCTGTCTCACATACAGGGTTATCATTACCATCTTTCTAAATTCCATATATATGTGTTAGTATACTGTATTGGTGTTTCTCTTTCTGGCTTACTTCACTCTGTATAATCGGCTCCAGTTTCATCCACCTCATTAGAACTGATTCAAATGTATTCTCTTTAATGGCTGAGTAATACTCCATTTTGTATATGTACCACAGCTTTCTTATCAATTCATCTGCTGATGGACATCTAGGTTGCTTCCATGTCCTGGCTATTATAAACAGTGCTGCGATGAACATTGGGGTACATATGTCTCTTTCAGTTCTGGTTTCCTCAGTGTGTATGCCCAGCAGTGGGATTGCTGGGTCATAAGGCAGTTCTATTTCCATTTTTTTAAGGAATTTCCACACTGTTCTCCATAGTGGCTGTACTAGTTTGCATTCCCACCAACAGTGTAAGAGGGTTCCCTTTTCTCCACACCCGCTCTAGCATTTATTGCTTGTAGACTTTTGGATCGCAGCCATTCTGACTGTTGTGAATATGTCCTTTTTTTTTTTTTTTTAATATTTACAGCATTTCTTTACAAAAGACTGGCAGCTGCTGCTGCTAAGTCGCTTCAGTCGTGTCCGACTCTGTGTGACCCCTATATACAGCAGCCCACCAGGCTCTGCTGTCCCTGGGATTCTCCAGGCAAGAACACTGGAGTGGGTTGCCATTTCCTTTTCCAATGCATGAAAGTAAAAAGTGAAAGTGAAGTCACTCAGTCATGTCTGACTCTTCGCAACCCCATGGACTGCAGCCTACCTGGCTTCTCCATCCATGGGAATTTCCAGGCAAAAGTACTGGAGTGAGTTGCCATTGCCTTCTCCACAAAATGACTGGAATGATATATATTCTCACAGGTTTAACTCATTCAATGTGATTTAGTATAAACTCAAATTACTATTAAGTTTATCATATGGTTTAATATGTTGAACGAATTACAGAATTTTCCTTCTATACCATTTTCCTCTACAGTATAATGTGTTACTTTAATTCATCAAAAGTGAAATAATATGTTGCTCATAATAAAGAACAGTCCTAGTCTCCTTTTATTTTAAGGGCTAATATTTTAATATCTTAAACACAGAGTTAATGAGGTTGATGCCTCTGCTGTTTGTAAAAAAAATAAGAAAGAATATACTATAAAATAAATGCTTATGTCCCCTTTTTAATATTATCTACCTATCTATGGCTCAATAAAGGACAGAAATTGTATGGACCTAACAGAAGTAGAACACATTAAGAAGACTTGGCAAGAATACACAGAAGAACTGTACAAAAAAGAGCTTCACAACTCAGATAATCATGATGGTGTGATCACTCACCTAGAGCCAGACATCATGGAATGTGAAGTCAAATGGGCCTTAAAAAGCATCACTATGAACAAATCTAGTGGAAGTGATGGAATTCCAGTTGAGCTATTTCAAGTTCTGAAAGATGATATTGTGAAGGTGCTGCACTCAATATGCCAGCAAAGTTGGAAAACTCAGCAGTGGCCACAGAACTGGAAAAGCTCAGTTTTCATTTCAATCCCAAAGAAAGGCAATGCCAAAGAATGCTCAAATTACCACACAATTGCACTCATCTCACACACTAGTAAAGTAATGCTCAAAATTCTCCAAGCCAGGCTTCAGCAATACATGAACCGTGAACTCCCTGATGTTCAAGCTAGTTTTAGAAAAGCAGAGGAACCAGAGACCAAATTGCCAACATTAACTGGATCATGGAAAAATGAAGACAGTTCCAGAAAAACACCTATTTCTGCTTGATTGACTGTGCCAAAGCCATTGACTGTGTGGATCACAATAAACTGTGGAAAATTCTGAAAGAGATGGAAATACCAGACCACCTGACCTGCCTCTTGAGAAATCTGTATGCAAGTCAGCAAGCAACAGTTAGAACTGTACATGGAACAACAGGCTGGTTCCAAATAGGAAAAAGAGTATGTCAAGGCTATATATTGTCACCCTGCTTATTTTACTTCTATGCAGAGTACATCATGAGAAACACTGGGCTGGAAGAAGCACAAGCTGGAATCAAGATTGCTGGGAGAAATATCAATAACCTCAGATATGCAGGTGACACCACCCTTATGGCAGAAAGTGAAGAGGAACTAAAAAGCCTCTTGATTAAATTGAAAGTGGAGAGTGACAAATTTGGCTTAAAGCTCAACATTCAGAAAACGAAGATCATGGCATCTGGTCCCATCACTTCATGGGAAATAGATGGGGAAAGAGTGGAAACAGTGTCAGACTTTATTTTTATGGGCTCTAAAATCACTGCAGATGGTGACTGCAGCAATGAAATTAAAAGATGCTTACTCTTTGGAGGAAAAGTTATGACCAACCTAGACAGCATATTGAAAAGCAGAGATATTATTTGCCAACAAAGGTCAGTCTAGTCAAGGCTATGTGCCGGGGGCCAGCGTGAGGATCTCCGTCCATGGCAAAGGTCATGAGGAAGGAGGCTTGGCATACGCAAAAGACATGATCAAGCCTCAGGAAACCCCCTGTTCCCGAGCATCTACCCCCAAAACCAGAGTCTGTTTTATGCTCTCACGTACACCTCTGACTTTATGAGGGGGCTCTCCCCCATAACCATTTCTCTCGGAGAAGGAGTTAACTTGCAGCTCCAGTTAATAAAACTTCCCAGGTGTGACAAGAGTGTTTATGAACTCCTCTGAAGGTTATCTAGACTGTCTGCACAGGTTCTTCCGGCCACATGTGATTGTTTACAGCCTCCCAACAGTGAGAGGCATGAGATGTTTTAGACTTACTAAAGGCAGATTCTTTTGAGAAGTCAGAGTTTATTAGTATACTGGGTTGGTTAAAAATTATATTGGTGAAGGGTTTTTCATTTGTTGTGCCAATAATTGCTGCTAATTCCCTGCCCTGGGTGTGACACGGGTGTCTCAGATCAAACCTCTCTGCTGACAAACTAGCTTGTGTGATAGGATTATCCATACTCCTGCCAAGCACATGATTGTTTACTACCTCTCAACCATAAACAGCACAGAGAGTTTGGGGTATTTTGAAGGTCTTAATTAGCATAAGGCTTTTCTCATTGTTGAGTCAATGATTGCCGCCAGGCCTCCTTAGGCACCTGGGAATATATTAATCAATGTATTTGGAATATATAAAAGGAAATATAGTAGTTTTTGATGTTAGCAATACTAGACCTTTTGAGTTAATGAATTTTCTCTTTTGTTATAGACCACTGTACTTTGTTATAAATCACTGTGTCTTTGCTATGTAAAAATGTAACTTTATCACTATCTTAATACTAAATAGATCTTAAAGGGAACATTGGTGAACGGGATTTCATTTGTTGGGCTGATGTTTGCTGCTAAATCTCCATATTGCCTGCCCTTATAATGAATATAACTAGCATATAAGAGAAATAAGTATGAACCTTTAAGATGAATCATGTTAACCTTGGGTTAAATAAATTCCTTTCTTAATTGTAACTCACTACACCCTCACCCTATAGGAATGCAACTTTATTTGGAGGGTGGTGCCTGGTTTAAGAAAAAACTCCTTGGAAAAAATAAGTTTTTTTGTTATCACAAAGAAAGGATCATAAAATGTCAGCAGGCCTCATGGCCAGAAGATGATGTAAATCCCCTAAGACCTTTTTGTATACATTTATGCAAAGCACCTGATTTTGATAAAGGTCAGGACTGCTGACCCCCGCGTGACTCTGTATTCATCCCTATGTGTAAAAAAAGGTATATAAGCAAACCTGAAGATAAAGAAAATGGGATCAGTTTCTGGAAAGATTGATTCCCCCGTGTTGTTTCTTTCTTGTTCTCCGTTTTTCTGGCTCAATTCCCATCTGGGGCTTGGGTACTCACCAAGCCTGCTAATTATGCCTGGGCTTCTAAGATCAGACAGGGGAGGCCTCAGTGCCTCCTCTCCTTCAGGAGAACAGAAAGACACCTGTGGCCTACGTAGGTGGTGATTGGTATTCCACGTAAACCAAGTTATTCAGCCTCTTTTTCTCCACTAATTTTCCTACTATACTATCCGTTTCTAATCTCTCTATATATCTGTAATTAAAGAAGTTTTTTCCTAGGACGCCGACTCCATCCCCACCTTCAAATCACCCTGGATCCACTGGGGCTGGACCCCAGAAGCTATGGTTTTTCCAGTAGCCATGTATGGATGTGACAGTTGGACTATAAAGAAAGCTAGGAATCGAAGAATTGTTGCTTTTGAACTGTGGTGTTGGAGAAGACTTTTGAGAGTCCCTTGGACTGCAGGGAGATCCAACCAGTCCATTCTAAAGGAGATCAGTACTGGGTATTCATTGGAAGGACTGATGCTGAAGCTGAAACTCTAATACTTTGGCCACCTCATGGGAAGAGTTGATTCATTGGAAAAGATGGATGCTCAGAGAGATGGGGGCAGGGGGAGAAGGGAACAACAGAGGATGAGATAGCTGGATGGCATCACCAACTTGATGGACATTAGTTCGAGTGATCTTTGGTAGTTGGTGATGGACAAGGAAGCCTGGTGTGCTGTGATTCATGAGGTCGCAAAGAGTCCAACAGGACTGAGTGACTGAACTGAACTGAATATATCTATATATGTCTGTAATTGGTTGAATTTTTTCCTTCAAGAAAGTTGCTTTGAAGCCCTAATCTTCAGTTCCTCAAAAAGTGACGTTTTTGAATGGAGGTTTATACAGAGATAGTAAGTTAAAATGAAGTTATTAATGTGACCTTAACCCAATTTGATCTATATCCTTATTAAAAAAAATTAAAATATGGACATAGATAGACATCATAGAGGGAGTCAACTTGAAAAGATACAGGGAGAATACCATGTAAAGGTGAAAGACTGGAGTGAAATGCCTATAAGCTAAGGAACACAAAAGGTTACTGCTAAACCACCAGAAGCTTAGAGAGTGTCATGGAATGCATTATTCCTCACATATTTTAAAGAACCAACACTGACAACTTTTAATTTCAGAAATCAGGCCTCCATTAACTGTAAGCAAATAATGTTCTGTTATTTTAAGTCATCTAGGTTGTAGGACTTTGTTACATTAACCTCAAGAAATTAATCATTTATTTATCTGTCTTCTAGCATCTCAGTTATATTCCTGCATTACAGATATAGCAGATTTATTCTGATCTAAAAGTAGGGATACAACAAAATTTGCCTGTGATCACACCTGTTGTTACATCTTCTATATGTAAGTTATCTCATGGACACTTCAGTTTTCAGCCATGATTTCTCATGACCAGGTTGTTAAATAGGCCATTAACTTGGCTATGTACTTGAGTTTCTAATTGTATGCCTCTTATTTAACCTGTTATCTCAAATAACATCCTTTTGAATTGTGCAAATGAGGATGGGTTTTCCACCCCATCCATGCTGTTTCAGAACCAGACCTTACTATCTGTTCTTTGGGGCCTGGATGTCAGATAAAATTCTCCCTTCTGTCAAGGTATGAGGAATTATACATCCTTTCTTGCCCCTGAGACTTGATCAGAGCCATCCTGCTCTACAATAACATTTCTTTTTTTTTTTTATTTCTTTCTTTTTTAATTAATTTTTTATTCTTTAGTTTATTTTGCTTTACAATACTGTATTTGTTTTGCTATACATTGACATGAATCAGCCACGAGTGTACATGAACTCCCAATCCCGACCTCCACCTCCCCGCTCCTGCCCCACACCATCTCTCTGGATTATCCCTATGCATCAGTCCCAATTATCCTGCATCCTGCATCGAACCTATAACATTTCTTAATTAAGAATCCTGTGGCTTAGAGACGGGGGATTTCAGTTCCAGTTCAGCTCAGTTCAGTCGCTCAGTCATGTCCGACTCTGCAACTCCATGGACTGCAGCATGCCAGGCCTCCCTATCCATCACAAACTCCCGGAGTTTACTCAAACTCATGTCCATTGACTCAATGATGTCATCAAACCATCCCAGTCATTCTCTTCTCCTCCACCTTCAATCTTTTACAGTATCAGAGTCTTTTCCAGTGAGTTGGTTCTTCACATCAGGTGGCCAAAGGATTGAAGTTTCAGCTTCAACATCAGTCCTTCCAATGAACATTAGGGACTAATCTCCTTTAGGATGGACTAGTTGAATCTCTTTGCAGTCCAAGAGACTCACAAGAGTCTTCTCCAACACCACAGTTCAAAGGCATCAATTCTTCAATTCTCAGCTATCTTTATAGTCCAACTCTCAAATCCATACATGACCACTGGAAAAACCATAGCCTTAACTAGATGGACCTTTTTTGGCAAAATAATGTCTCTGCTTTTTAATATGCTGTCTAGGCTAGTTATACTCTTCTTCCAAGGAGTAAGTGTCTTAATTCAGTGTCTTAATTACATGGCTTCAGTCACCATCTGCAGAGATTTTGGAACCTCAGAAGAAGATATTTCAGCTACTGATTGTGTGTGTGTTTTTTTATTTTTTAATAATCTAATATGAAAATTATTTGACCTATTCCTTAGTGATATGTGCTGGGTAATAAAGTGCTTAGCAATATTTTTGCACTCATCTCACATGCTAGTAAAGTAATGCTCAAAATTATCCAAGCCAGACTTCAGCAACACGTGAACCATGAACTCCCTGATGTTCAAGCTGGTTTTAGAAAAGGCAGAGGAACCAGAGATCAAATTGCCAATATCCGCTGGATCATGGAAAAAGCAAGAGAGTTCCAGAAAAACATCTATTTCTGCTTTATTGAATATGCCAAAGCCTTTCACTGTGTGGATCACAATAAACTGTGGAAAATTCTGAAAGAGATGGGAATTCCAGACCACCTGACCTGCCTCTTGAGAAATCTGTATGCAGGTCAGGAAGCAACAGTTAGAACTGGACATGAAACAACAGACTGGTACCAAATAGGAAAAGGAGTACGTCAAGGCTGTATATTGTCACCCTGCTTATTTAACTTATATGCAGAGTACATCATGAGAAACACTAGACTGGAGGAAACACAAGCTGGAATCAAGATTGCTGGGAGAAATATCAATAACCTCAGATATGCAGATGACATCACCCTTATGGCAGAAAGTGAAGAGGAGTTAAAAAGCCTCTTGTTGATGGTGAAAGAGGAGAGTGAAAAAGTTGGCTTAAAGCTCAACATTCAGAAAATGAAGATCATGGCATCTGGCCCATCACTTCATGGGAAATAGATGGGGAAACAGTGGAAACAGTGTCAGACTTCATTTTTCTGGGCTCCAAAATCACTGCAGATGGTGACTGCAGCCACGAAATCAAAAGGCACTTACTCCTTGGAAGAAAAGTTATGACCAACCTAGATAGTATATTCAAAAGCAGAGACATTACTTTGCCGACTAAGTTCTGTCTAGTCAAGGCTATGGTTTTTCCTGTGGTCATGTATGGATGTGAGAGTTGGACTGTGAAGAAGGCTGAGCTCCGAAGAATTGATGCTTTTGAACTGTGGTGTTGGAGAAGACTCTTGAAAGTCCCTTGGACTGCAAGGAGATCCAACTTGTCCATTCTGAGGGAGATCAACCCTGGGATTTCTTTAGAAGGAATGATGCTAAAACTGAAGTTCCAGTACTTTGGCCACCTCATGTGAAGAGTTGACTCATTGGAAAAGACCCTAATGCTGGGAGGGATTGGCGGCAGGAGGAGAAGTGGACGACCGAGGATGAGATAGCTGGATGGCATCACGGACTCAATGGATGTGAGTCTGAGTGAACTCCGGGAGTTGGTGATGGACAGGGAGGCCTGGGGTCACAAAGATTCAGACACGACTGAGCGACTGAACTTAACTGNATGCTGGGAGGGATTGGCGGCAGGAGGAGAAGTGGACGACCGAGGATGAGATAGCTGGATGGCATCACGGACTCAATGGATGTGAGTCTGAGTGAACTCCGGGAGTTGGTGATGGACAGGGAGGCCTGGGGTCACAAAGATTCAGACACGACTGAGCGACTGAACTTAACTGAACATAAAGAATATAAATTTTGTACCCTCATATTCCAAGACAATGAGTGTCTACTCATAGGTCATTGACATAACTAAAATGTCTCTATGGATGTGTACACATACACAAAGGCTCAAACACATATACATAAGCCCAAACAGATTTTGAAAAGAGGATAATATGGTAATTATTAGAATAATATGATCTAACTGGATGATATTTATGGAAGTCATTATTTTCAAAAACTGTCAGTTAGTGTAGTTGACATTTTTTTCAGAAAAGGCATTCAGTCTCCAATAAACTCCTAAGCAATATTCGCTTTGTTCAGCATAACAACTCTGGAGAAAAAACAAAAACAAGTTCTTACCGATGGTGTCAATTGAACAGAGAAATTTTTCTCTTGGAATATAAAACTGGGTAACATGAATCTGCTGAATAAATTTGTTATTGTTTCCTGATTATTTTTTTCCCTCTCACTGTAGTGTAGACCTTTGTCACCAGTATAAAATATTTACAAATCCTCGAAGTTAGAGACCAGAAAAATCATCTGTATTGAGAATGTTAATATTGGTAGAAAAGTTAATGTAGCATAACAGATGATCAAAATATGTATTTTCAAAGTAGAAAGCTGCGGGTTAAAATACTCCCTTTACTTCCATGTAGCGATTAGGCAAACAGAAAGAATTACTTTGATAAAGTACAGACTTCTCTCAACAGTTTACTTCAAAATGTCCAAATACCAAAAAAAAAAAAAAAGTACTAGAGTTTTGAATGAGAATATAAAGTAGGATATTATAATCTTCTTCATTAAAACATAACAATTCAGTTACTTCTAAAAGTTCAAATTTATTCTGCCAATTTATTTCCTAGTGTAGATAGGCTTACAGGTATTTTTCATAATGGAAAATTTGTAAATATCATATAGATGAGTATTAATGAACAAATATATTTTCTATTTTTGTTGAGAAATAATTCATATACATTTGTGTATAACTTTAAGGTATACAGAATAATGATTTAATTTATTCATATTATGAATTTATTACCACAATAAATTCAATGGACATCCACCTTCTAATACAGGTATGATAAAAGAAAAAAAAAGAAAAAGTGTTTTCTTTGGGGTGAAACTCTTAGGATTTACTCTAATGGCAATTTTCTTATATATCATACATTAATGTTATCATCAAAAAAGCAAGAGAGTTCCAGAAAAACATCTATTTCTACTTTATTGACTATGCCAAAGCCTTTGACTTTGTGGATCACAATAAACTGTGGAAAATTCTGAAACAGATGAGAATACCAGACCATCTGACCGGCCTCTTGAGAAACCTATATGCAGGTCAGGAGGCAACAGTTAGAACTGGATATGGAACAACAGGCTGGTTTCCAATAGATAAAGGAGTATATCAGGGCTGTATATTGTCACCCTGCTTATTTAACTTATATTTAGAGTACATCATGAGAAATGCTGGGCTGGAAGAAACACAAGCTGGAATCAAGATTGCCAGGAGAAATATCAGTAACCTCATATATGCAGGTGACACCACTCTTATGGCAGAAAGTGAAGATGAAAGTGAGAGAGGAGAGTGAAAAAGTTGGCTTGAAGCTCAACATTCAGAAAATGAAGATCATGGCATCCGGTCCCATCACTTCATGGGAAATAGATGGGGAAAAAGTGTAAACAGTGTCAGTCTTGATTTTTGTGGGCTCCAAAATCACTGCAGATGGTGACTGCAGCCAAGAAATTAAAAGGTGCTTACTCATTGAAAGGAAAATTATGAGCAACCTAGATAGCATATTCGAAAGCAGAGACATTACTTTGCCAACAAAGGTCCATCTAGTCAAGGCTATGGTTTTCCCAGCAGTCATGTATGGATGTGAGAGTTGGGCTGTGAAGAAAGCTGAGCACTGAAGAATTGATGCTTTTGAACTGTGGTGTTGAGAAGACTCTTGAGAGTCCCTTGGACAGCAAGGCGATCCAACCAGCCCATTCTGAAGGAAATCAGTCCTGGGTGTTCTTTGGAAGGAATGATGCTAAAGTTGAAACTCCAGTACTTTGGCCACCTTATACCAAGAGTTGACTCATTGGAAAAGACTTTGATGCTGGGAGGGATTGGGGGCAGGAGGAGAAGGGGACGACAGAGGATGAGATGGCTCGATGGACATGAATTTGAGTGAACTCCGGGAGATGGTGATGGACTTCTGGCGTGCTGCGATTCATGGGGTCGCAAAGAGTCGGACACGACTGAGCGACTGAACTAAACTGAGTATTATCATTAAAAAATTGTGTGTTTTGACCACCTTCTTCCAGTTTCCCCTTTCCCTACCCTCAGTGCCTGGTAACCAAAAATCTGAGGGTCATCTATTTTCCTATGAGTTTTTTTTTTTTTTTTTTTCATCTGTTTGTTTGTTTGCCAGACAGATTTAAATTACCTTGTATCTTTGAAATATAAATTTGTGTTATTTTACTTCCACTTAGTGAATTTCGTTCAGCATTTCTTATAAGGCAGAGTCTGGTGGTAATGAACTCCCTCAAGTTTTCTTTGTTCAGGAAAATCTTTATCAGCTCTTCATTTTTGAAGGACACTTATACTGGGTTTGGAATTCTTGATCGAGGTTCATTTCCTTTCAAAAATTTTATGACTATGCCATCCCATTCTCTTCTGGCCCAAAGTTCCTGCTAAGAAATCCTCCCATAGTCATTGTGTTATTTTACTTCCACTTAGTGAATTTCGTTCAGCATTTCTTATAAGGCAGAGTCTGGTGGTAATGAACTCCCTCAAGTTTTCTTTGTTCAGGAAAATCTTTATCAGCTCTTCATTTTTGAAGGACACTTATACTGGGTTTGGAATTCTTGATCGAGGTTCATTTCCTTTCAAAAATTTTATGACTATGCCATCCCATTCTCTTCTGGCCCAAAGTTCCTGCTAAGAAATCCTCCCATAGTCTTGCAGGTTTCCCTTTTATGTATCTTCTCTTATTTTTCTTGCTGATTTTAAAATTACTTTTTGTCTTTAGAAAATTTGATTATATTGTGTCTTGCTGTGGCCCTATTTCAGCTCAAACTATTTGAGATCTTTTGGACTCTATTGATCTGGATGTTCCTTTCTCTCCCCAGATTTGAAAAGTTTTCAACCAGTATTGCTTTAAATATAAGTTCTGTCCCTTTCTCTTTTTCTTTTGAATTTCCATAAATGCAAATATTGGGTTTTTTTTTTTTTATTTTCTGTAATTCCCATAGGATTTCTTCACTCTTTTTCATTCTTTTTGCTCCTGACTAGATAATTGCAAATGTCCTGTCCTCAAGGTCATCAATTCTTCTGCATGATCAAGGTTCTTTTGAAGCAGTACTGAATTATTCAGTTCAGTCATTGAATATTTCAAATCTAAGATACTTTTATGGTTGTTATTTCTTGGACAGACTTCCTGTTTTGGTCATGCATTATTTTCCTCTGTCATCCATTCTCCTCCTTCTTTCAATCTTTCCCAGCATCAGGGTCTTTTCCAGTGAGTGACCAAAATACTGGAGCTTCAGCTTCAGCATTAGTCCTTCCAATGAATATTCAGGGTTAATATCCTTTAGAATTGACTGGTTTTATATCCTTGCAGTCCAAGGGACTATCAGGAGTTCTCACCACAGTAGGTTTCAATAATTCAGCTCCTTATCTGGGCAAAAGCAAACCAAGTTTTGCAAAACTCTTCATCTGAAGACTTGAATCAGGCACATCTACACCCTGCTGAGTTCTCTGGTCAGAATGTGCTTCTCAGCTGGTTCTTCAGATGAGTAAAGCCACTGATGGGATTACTACCTGGGTGTGGTAAGTGTGAATTTGATTTGCAAAGATTGATTTGCTGGATGTGGCAAGAACCTCCCCACTTCTCCATCAAGTCAGATTCTCATTGGTGAGCTTCTGCAGATTCTCCTCTCATCTCTATGGTTTAAGGTCAAAGTAGAGTCTCCCATAAATTGACCAAGAATGTCTGGGGGAGTTGGTGATCATTCCTGGGTTCTCTTTCACCACTCCAGGAAACCTGGAGCTTCACAGGAGGCCTCTGGGGTGGTGTTGCATCAGTCTGGGGGGACAGGCAATGTGGTAGTTGCCTCTCTTACCCTTATAATTAAGTCTGTCTCTATGGGGCAGGGGGTGCTTCAACCTCATACTTGTGTTCTCTCAGTGGTTTCTCTCAGTGATGTCTTGTTCTTGAATGGCTGTAGTGTTTTTTTTTTTTTTTTTTTTTTTTGAGAGGTGGTAATGTCAGGAGTAACTTGCATAAGATATTGGTGAAGAAACTCCTAATGGATGAATCTTAATTGGTGAATATCAGAATAAAGTCTGACAATCAAAGAATGTGAGTTATGTGAGATTCTGTCATTCGTAATATTGTCATTATTTCAAGCACCACATTAAGCAGACACCAAATATTCCTAATGCTGTTAAAAACAATGCAGTATTGCAAAGTAAAAAAATAAAGAGAGAAAAAAAAAAAGTAAGACCAATGAGTTGCACATATCAAAAATACTTCCATATATACATGTATGTTCTTAATAATTAGGTGGTGTCCAAATAAGCATTAAGCATCATTTCAATGTTTTAATTTTTCCCTTTTGAATTTGGCATACTATCATATATAGGTCAATTTCTGTCCACTTACATTATCATATATTTCAATGGATGCCTGGAGTTCTAACCATTGTACTGCTAGAGAATTCCCAGGTTGATTATACTGAGAAAATCAAAGTATCTGTATGATAACTGTTACTTGTCTTTTTGTTTTCAGTTTTGTTATTTGGGGAGATGGTCAAAAAGTATGAAGCCAAAAAATAAAGGAAAGAAATGATTATAGAATTTTGTGAAAGAATGAAATGATAATTTTAAAACTTCTATTTTTCTGCAATTGTTTTATGTTAATTGCCAACTTTTAAAATTTTGTAATTAGAACTCTCAATGTATAAAAGCATGTTTATTACCTAATTTTGTGTTTGCATGTTATACTACTCTTTTTTTTCATAATAGTCTATACAAATTGTATAGCTATCAGGCCTGCAATCCTGAAATTCACACTTTGTAAAGAGCCTCTTGATGAAAGTGAAAGAGGAGAGTGAAAAAGTTGGCTTAAAGCTCAACATTCAGAAAATGAAGATCATGGCATCCAGTCCCATCACTTCACGGGAAATAGATGGGGAAACAGTGGAAACAATGCCAGACTTTATTTTTCTGGGCTCCAAAATCACTGCACATGGTGACTGCAGCCATGAAATTAAAAGACGCTTACTACTTGGAAGAAAAGTTATGACCAACCTAGACAGCATATTCAAAGCAGAGATATTACTTTGCCGACTAAGGTCTGTCTAGTCAAGGCTATGGTTTTTCCTGTGGTCATGTATGGATGTGAGATTTGGACTGTAAAGAAGGCTGAGCACTGAAGGATTGATGCTTTTGAACTGTGGTGTGGAGAAGACTCTTGAGAGTCTGTTGTACTTCAAGGAGATCCAACCAGTCCATTCTGAAGGATATCGGCCCTGGGATTTCTTTGGAATGAATGATGCTAAAACTGAAGCTCCAGTACTTTGGCCACCTCATGCGAAGAGTTGACTCATTGGAAAAGACTCTGATGCTGGGAGGGATTGTGGTCAGGAGGAGAAGGGGACGACCGAGGATGAGATGTTTGGATGGCATCACTGACTCCAGGGCATGTGTCTGGGTGAGCTCCAGGAGTTGGTGATGGACAGGGAGGCCTGGCGTGCTGTGATTCATGGGGTTGCAAAGAGTCGGACACGACTGAGCGACTGAACTGAACTGAACTGAAGGATATTGTCAAAGATGTGACCTCATGGAGGACTGTGGTCTTTATATTCTCCAACCTGAAGGTCTATGACCTAGTCTTCCACTATATGACCACGTCCAGCCCACTGCCCTGTACTTTAACTTCTGTTTCTGAATTTGTTGCATTCCTTCTGCTCATTACACAATGACCAGGGGAGTTATGTTTGTTGTTTTTGCTTTCATAACTATGCTCATGGCAAGCAGTTTATTCTATATCAATTTCTAGATATATCAAAATGCATTATTGCAGGGTTCAAAGATCATGGTATCCGGTCCTAACACTTCATGACAAGTAGATGGGGAAATAATGACAGACTTTCTATTCTTGGGCTCCTTTTCTTGCAGTAATTAAAATCACTGCAGATGTGAATTGCAGCCATGAAATTAAAATATGGTTGCTCCTTGGAAGAATAGCTATAACAAACTTAGACAGCATATTCAAAAGAAGAAACATTACTTTGCCAACAAAGGTCCATCTAGTCAAAACTATGGTTTTTCCAGTAGTCATATATGGATGTGAGAGTTGGACCATAAAGAAGGCTAAGGGCCAAAGAACTGATGCTCTTGAACTGTGGTGTTAGAGAAGACTCTTGAGAGTCCCTTGGACTACAAGGAGATCAAACCAATTAATCCTAAAAGAAATCAGTCCTGAATAATCATTGAAAGGACTGATGCTAAAGCTGAAACTCCAATACTTCGGCCACTTGATGCGAAGAACTGACTCATTAGGAAAGACCTTGATGGTTGAAAAGTTAGGAGTTAGAAGCCAGGAGAAGGTGGTGACAGAGGATGAGATGGTTGGATGGCATCACTGACTCAATGGACATGAGTTAGAGTAAGCTACAGGAATTGGTAATGGACAGGGAAGCTTGTGTGCTGCAGTCCAGGGGTTGCAAAGAGTCGGACACTACTGAGTGACTGAACTAAACTGAACAGAACTGAGGGCAATATAAATTATTCAATCTCCCATTAAGAGAGAGGGCTTATTTTTAAGAAAACATAATATCATGGACTATCTTCTTGTATCAAACTATTGCAAATCTCTTCGATTAATTCTTTTCAAATCTACATAACAATTATATTCTTAAGGAGCCTTGAACAATGTTAACATTAAATTCTGCATAATTTTATATTTTTAAAGATATTTATGAAGATGATATTCTCAAAGATTCAAATATATTTCTCTTTTTTTTTTTGCCTATTAAAAAAAAAAAAACTTCCATAAAGTTTTATACTAATATTTTCTTGTTTGCTTAGCTGGCGTCCTCATATACTGCTACTCTTTGATACCATCAAATCCCTGGTTTCAGTAGTTTTTGATCACTTCTATATAAACTATTAGAAATATACCATTAACAGTGAAATAATATTAAGAAGCTATTAAGCTACTTTCTTGACAAGGAAAACATTAACATTATGACAAGGTTGTTTTTTTTTTTTAGAATACTAGTAACTGAAATTAATAAAGAAATACAATCATTTTAATGATTTCTCATAAGTCATCAGTGTTTTATTCCAAAATATTTTATCTTGCCTCCCATGAAAACTGATTTCTGAGTATTATGAGAATTGGATATCCATGTGTATACTATCCATGCTGTGCTATTAAAATGACTAAGTTTCTTTCTGGTCTGACATCCTAAATAAAGCTATATACACTATTAGTTGGGAAAAAGTGGTTCCCTTGCAGACTGACCCAAGTTTTAAAGGTGTCTTTCACTGTGCCATATTTTTGACTTAAAATGTTTATAATTTAGGAACTTCCATGGAAGCAGGAATCTGTTGTCTTCACTTTTATAGTTCACACTTGGAGCACTATCTCAAGTTTCCCACCTGAACCATTTGCAATACCCCACTTGCTCAGTTTGAACCAAAGGGTGTATGTCACTATTGAGAGTTCTGTATTTACAGTTTATTATCAACTCCCTACCCAGAAATATTCTGTGAAAGCTTGATCATTAAATCATAATTTAAAATATTACTGCATATTGGAAATGTCTTTATCACTTCTGCTGGTCAATGGAATCTGGAAGCTGCAGAAAAAGAAAATTTAACCACAGCAGTGTTTTTAAAGACTCAAGAAACATCTGATGAGGAAGTAAAATGGGGGACATAGGGAGATTATGCAAATTGCCCAGAAAACTTCTCTAAACAGATGAATGTGTTTGCTCTTCCTGCCACAAAATTCCAGTTGAATCCGTGAATAAATCCTGAAGAACTTCTCCTAAGCTGTTCCAAGGAAAATGTACTGTCTTAGGCTCCTAGCTTAATTCAAAATGAAGGAACATCCTACACAGTCCTGGGATACTCCCCTGGTGCTAAGGGCTAAAAGAAATCTACATAATAAACTTTATCAGCTATTTTGTATCACAATATTTATACCAAAAGCTAAGGCCAATTAACTGGATGTCATCTAAATTCAGTTGTGACAATATCTGACATTATAAAATCTAATGACAACAGTATATATGTGCTAAGTCTCTTTAGTCGTGTTTGACTCTTGCGACCCTGTGGACTGTGGCCCACCAGACTCCTCTGTCCATGGAATTCTCCAAGCAAGAATACCATAGTGGGTTGCCATGCCCCCCTCCAGGGGACCTTCCCGACCCAGGGATCAAACCTGATTCTCCTGCATTGCAGGTGGATTCTTTACCACTAAGCCACAGGGGAAGCCCAATGACAACAGACAAAATGAAAATAATTAACTATAATGATTGCAATTATATTTGTTGAAAATTTTTCAAAACAAAAATCAAAGAAAATTTAACCAAGTACTTAATGGAGTGTGTATATATATATATATATATGGATTAGTTTATCATTATTTGTAAGAAAGAGGTGACTCAGTATATATGTTTCAGTAGTGAAATGATCAATGTATTTTTCACTTTTCTATTTGTGATATCAACCTTAAAAACTGTATATGTGCTATGGGAATTAAATTATATTTTAAAGCTATTATTTCTGAAACTCACTGAAGAATGCCAGTGCAAAAGAAGGCTCAAAGTACTGCACAATTGCATTAATCTCACATGCTAGTAAAGTAATGCTCAAAATTCTCCAAGCCAGACTTCAGCAATATGTGAACCGTGAACTTCTTGATGTTCAAGCTGGTTTTAGAAAGGGCAGAGGAACCAGAGATCAAATTGCCAACATCTGCTGGATCATCGAAAAAGCAAGAGAGTTCCAGAAACACATCTATTTCTGCTTTATTGACTATGCCAAAGCCTTTGACTGTGTAGATCACAATAAACTGTGGAAAACTCTGACACAGATGGGAATATCAGACCACCTGACCTGCCTCTTGAGAAATCTATATGTGGGTCAGGAAGCAACAGTTAGAACTGGACATGGAACAATGGACTGGTTCCAAATAGGAAAAGGAGTACGTCAAGGCTGTATATTGTAACTCTGCTTATTTAGCTTATATGCAGAGTACATCATGAGAAATGCTGGGCTGCAAGGAGCACAAGCTGGAATCAAGATTGCCGGGAAAAATATCAGTAACCTCAGATATGCAGATAATACCACTCTGATGGCAGAAAGTGAAGAAGAAATAAAGAGCCTCCTGATGAAAGTGAAAGAGAAGAGTGAAAAAGTTGGCTTAAAGCTGAACATTCAGAAAACTAAGATCATGGCATCTGGTCCCATCCCTTCATGGCAAATAGATGGGGAAACAGTGGCTGACTTTATTTTTTATGGAATACAAAATCACTGAAGATGGTGATTGTAGCCATGAAATTAAAAGACACCTGCTCCTTGGAAGAAAAATTATGACCAACCTAGATAGCATATTAAAAAGCAGAGACATTACTTTGCCAACCAAGGTCCGTCTAGTCAAGGCTATGGTTTTTCCAGTGGTCATGTATAGATGTGAAAGTTGGACTATAAAGAAAGGTGGATGCCAAAGAATTGATGCAGTTGAACTATGGTGTTTGAGAAGACTCTTGAGGTCCCTTGGACTGCAAGGAGATCCAACTAGTCCATCCTAAATGAGATCAGTACTGGATCTTCCTTGGAAGGACTGATGTTGAGGCTGAAACTCCAATACTTTGACCACCTGATGCGAAGAGTTGATTTATTTGAAAAGACTCTGATTCTGGGAAAGATTGAGGGCAGAAGAAGAAGGTGACAACAGAGGATGAGATGGCTGGATGGCATCGCCTACTCAATGGACATGAATTTGTGTAAATTCCAGGAGTTGGTGATGGGCAGGAAGGCATGCTGCAGTTCATGGGGTTGCAAAAAGTCAGACACGACTGAGAGACTGAACTGCACTGAAGTTTTATCTTCAGTGGTATACTTTTCAAGCTAACAAATTTCTATGTGATTATAATTTGAGAAAAAAAAAACCTATTTAAAAAAACATGAGTGATTTCTTCCAGTAAAAATGTTTTGACAGAGACAGTTACTTGAGCTAGAGAAATTTGACTCAGAAATAATTTTTATTTCACATAAGCTAAAGAAATCCCATTGTTCTTTTCAATCTCTAGGAATAAGTTGATCAGTATTCAAATACACACACCTCAAGTACTTTACTTGACAAATATACCTGTTTCAATTACTTTTTCTAAGGTTTCTTATGTCTTTCTGTAAAAATGTGGGTGTTTCTTTCCTCAAAAAATATAGTCTGGCTACCTATTTCACAGTCTAATTATATTCATTTTTGCTATATAAACACAATTTGCATGTAAACAGAAATGACAAGTTCTTAGCAAAGCTAAAGAATATAATTAAATACTACTGTGATAATAAAACTGAATCCATTTTAAGTACTGTGGCTAAACTAGAATTATACAATTAAAATGGAAAGAAATAGATTTTGTAATGTTTTATATTATCAAATTGTTTTCATTTGGTAGTATTGCCCATATATGGTTTCAAGCATTCTAGTTTTTATCACTCAAATTTGTTTGACACATTTTTAATTAATTTATTTTTATTGAAGGATAATTGCTTTACAGAATTTTGCTGTTTCTGTCAAACTTCAACATGAATCAGCCATAGGTATACATATTCAAAGACATGCTACTATGTTGGAAATGCAATGCAATTGTGGATTTTGAACACAAGTAAAACAACTCCTTTTATTTATTTATTTTTATGAATAATTTCTGGAAATGAATAGAAGTAAGAGTTGCAAAACAATGTGAATGTACTTAATGCCACTGAATGGTACATTTAAAATTATTAAAATAATAAATCTAGTTATCTATAGTTTAACACAATAAAACAGCAACACTTTACCTACTATGAGAATGAAACAAGTAACTTAATGATTAAAATGTGAGCTCTGATACCAGATTGCTGCTGCTGTTGCTGCTAAGTCGCTTCAGTCATATTTGACTCTGTGCGACTCCATAGACAGCAGCTCCATCCCTGGGATTCTCCAGGCAAGAACACTGGAGTGGGTTGCCATTTCCTTCTCCAATGCATGAAAGTGAAAAGTGAAAGTGAACTTGCTCAGTTGTGTCCGACTCTTAAGGACCCCATGGACTGCGGCCCACCAGGCTCCTCCATCCCTGGGATTTTCCAGGCAAGAGTGCTGGAGTGGGATGTCATTTAAATCTTTGCTTCACAGTTGATTGTCTAATAAAATCAGTCAAGTTACTTAATCTTTCTGACATTTTTTTTCAACTCTGGAGGGATCTTTATGTGAATATCTAACTCAGTTTGAGAATAAAAAAGTTCTTAGTTCATAGTAAGGACCACATATGGAACAATTAAAACCCTAACTTGCAACTCTAATTTCTATAATCCAGACTTTGTTAATTAACTCTATAATTTGAAAATATACTCTGTAGCTTTTATTTTTATTTTGCAGTAATTAAATAATCATTTTTATGAGCTTCAGTAACAGCAGTGGTCTAAGGCTTACTTATTCCTGACAGAGACCCATTACACAGTAATAAAATTAGAAGAGGTCCTGGATTATAGAAAGTCCCTCAGCAATGCTATCTTGTGTCAAAAATGTATTAAAAACACACAGATATGAATACTCAATATATCATGGCTCTAGGTCCTAGATATTAATCCAAAAGATTACAAACACACAGCAACAACACTCCCACAGGTATATTAAAGCCTATTTGTATATACATTTGCTCTATGATATACGCATAGAAGTCAGTAAGACCATTGTTCTCTATTTATGTTTAATGGTAACATATTGTAGAACCGCACTAGAAGACTGTCATACAAATTATGCTCTACAGTACCCATGTCTACCAATTTCAATATCAGTCTTCTGAAGAATCTTCAATAAGAAACATGAATACAAACTTTTTGTACATTTTTATACTTTGTTTATGATCTCCATTTTGTTGCTATAAGGAACATACTCATTAGTCAATAATGAAGAACAAATAATACGATGTTTGACAATACCACATTTTGAAAACTGCAAATAAAAGTTAAGTATTAACTCATAATATGTATATATAAAGAATGAATTATTACATAATGTGTAATTTTCTGAAAATTGGTAATTATCAGAAATTACCAATTTCTGTAAAAAATTACAGAAATAATCTGTAATTTTCTTAAATTGGAAAGCAAAATAAAATTATTATAATTTAAATAATAGTTGTGGTATCACTTTAAATAATGAAAAATGAATACATTGGACTATGTTGCAAATATATTTTCAATATTGATAAACTATTTCTTTTTTTAATTAATTTTTATTTTTTAGTTTGTTTTGCTTTACAATACTGTATTCGTTTTGCTATACATTGACATGAATCAGCCACGAGTGTACATGAACTCCCAATCCCGACACCCACCTCCCTCTTCCGGCCCCACACCTTCTCTCTGGATTATCTCCGTGCATCAGTCCCAAGCATCCTGCATCCTGCATCAAACCTGGACTGGAGATTTGTTTCACTTATGATATCATACATGTTACACTGCCACTCTGCCAAATCATCCCACCCTCTCTCTCCCTCTTCCACAGAATCCAAAAGGCCGTTCTATACATCCATGTCTCTTTTGCTGTCTTGCATAAAGGTTTATCATTCCATCATTCTAAATTCCATATATATGTGTAAGTTTTGC
>SJXQ01010355.1:0-41057 GCA_006408695.1 Aepyceros melampus
TTAATTTTGCATCCTTGCTACTTCCAGGAACTAAGAAACAGTGAGTTACAGATAGGTCTAGATTGTCTGCATTAAAATAAATGTCTCCATGTGTACCAAATGTACATTCTTAATTTAAAAATACCAATCTAATTTATCCTAAATATTCAGTTTACTGTTTTGCCAAGAGTAAGTAAATAGTTTTAGTACAAATCAATAGACCTAATATAAGCCAGACTAAGTTGTAAAGGCTGTTATCTATATGTCTTCTCATTAAGAACCTGATGATATTGGTACTAATATTTCCATTTTATCAAGGAGTTTTTGTAATTTCCTTAAGATCACAAAGAGCACAGGAACCCTTGCAGTGTTCTTAAAAACTAGAAGTAAAAGTTTAGAGTAGATATCTAAAAATAGGAAATAAATCAGCATATGAAGTCAGTATTTTTATGGAAATGTAGTTGAGTTTTTACAAAAATGTATTTTGCTTTTTACCAGCAAAGAAGTTTCCTGATTATTTCAGAGACATACTGTATTAAATAGAGTACAATATCAATCAAAACTTAAACTTTTGAACATTTCTAGTCTGTAAAAAACATTTCATTTTCTTTCAAATAGTTTCAGTTGAGCTTATTATCTAGAAGGAATGAAAAACTGCATTTGCAAAACAATATTCAAAAATTACATACCTAAATTGCTTTACTACACCAGTCTTACCAATTACTTATATGCTAAGTTCTGTGGAACTCCTCCAAATTCTCTAGGAAGTCATTCTCTTATTAGTTACAACAGTTCAAAATAATAAAGATTCTGAAAATCCCTGAATGTTTCTCTATTTCTCCTCTACGTTGTATTCTCTTTTTGTTAAATTCCTTTTATTATGCAACCTGATTCTGTTTGTAGCATGTCAGGTATTTTCATCAGAAGCATATTTTGCCATAGACCTCTTTGCTGTAAATATTTCCACCATGTAACTAATTAGCCCTTAAATAATTTGACATATGAAACAAAATAACAAAAAATAAAAGAGGGTCAGGACATAAAGGAACATGAAAAAAGAATAACAAAATTAAAAAAGACTTCACTGTGAAATGCAGAATATTTGAAAGCATGCAAAATGTGTGTAGATTCATAGGAATATTATACAAATCACTGATTTTATTTTGTGAGTCATATCTAAGCACTTGTCTTCTAAGTCTTTTGTTCAAGGACTTTTTTTTTGTTGTTGTTGTCTCTTTGTTCAGCATCACACGTTCTTTTTAGCTATATATATATTTTTTTCACTAAGAGAGGTATCAAATGATACCTAAAGTGATAGTGAAGTCACTCAGTCATGTCCGACTCTTTGAGACCCCATGGACTGTAGCTTACTAGGCTCCTCTGTCCATGGGATTCTCCAGGCAAGAATACTGGAATGGGTTACCATTTCCTTCTGCAGGGGATCTTCCCAACCCAGGGATTGAACCCCAGGTCTCCCACATTGTGGGCAGATGCTTTACCATCTGAGCAACCAGGGATACCTAAGAAGTACCTAAATAATAAGCATATTTGTAACTGAAGTTTGTATTGCATTGTAAATCTTCTACATTGTTCTTTGTTCTTGTCATTGTATTACAAGTTCCAAATATTACAGACGTTACAAAGGTCTATGGAAAACATAGTTTAAACTTCGAGCCTTCAAATCACCAAAGAATTTGCAAGCTTCTATGCTATTTTCTGTTATTTCTTTAAGCTCTTTTATTTCACACTTTTGATAATTTTATTGCTATATTTTCTATTAAATCAATACACAGTTGTCATCCATTATTTTAAAAGACTGTCCCTGTATAGACCATCATGAGGGCCACTTATGTAATGCAAAAATGGGAGTTCTGTGTCAACAAAGAAATGAAACCAAGCTCTCAACCATTTAAAACCAAACTAAACTGTCATCCTGTTATCTTAGCTGTGTTTTGGAAAAACTGCTGTAAGGTCAAATATATATGGCTCAAAAATGTTTGCAGCAAAAATCTCAGGCAATAATACCCAAATATACAGAATCCTTTGTAAATCTTAAAGAAAATAAATAACCATCTTTCCCTATTATATAAGGAAAAAACTCACAATTTACTCCATTGTTAAATATTATTCCCATTGAGGCTTATATTGAGCTTGGGACAAAATCTGTTCTGTCGGTATCCACTATCCATGATACAGTAAAATACATGCCAGAACAAATTTGATAAGGCTTTCCAGAGAAAACAAAAAGACATATTATGCCCAAGAATATGGATGGCATTCAGAGTCAAGTACATCAATTCATCATATAATAAAGTGATCACTCTGCTAGTTACCACGACTGTACTAGGATAAAAGGAAGTATGAAATTTGCCCTTTTCTCAAATAACTTAAAAATAATGCAAATTTCTTAATATGCTTAAGCTTCTAAACATCATTCAATTAAATCCTGTCTATTCATTTTAAAGAGGGATAACTATAGTGCAGAGTCTGTCCCTCTATTTAATCTTATGTATAAGCATCTCTGAGAAATCTGGGGACTTTCCAGGCTATGTTGGCTCCCTCCTGTAATTTTCTTCTGAATCTCAGTCCACCTGATGCCATATTATTTACTGTTTGGCTTTGTAACTACCAAATAGTCACTTTTTGCGATTATCTAGGCTGAACATATCTTGAGAAGAAGAATTTTATCATTTCTTTATTTTTAGATTCATGTGAAGCACCTGATGATATAGATCTTATATATTGCTTCTTTTCACTATAAATGCATTGGCATATCTTTACCTATAGGGTAGTGCCTGGTATGTGGCAGTCATTTAATTAAATCCTATTGATTGATAAAGATTGTAGGGCATATAGAACAATATGCAGTGCTATTAATCACTGCATTTTTTTGATCATTGCATCATCTTTACTGCTTCCATCCTAGTTCAACCATCATTATCTCCTCTCATCTGTCTTTCTGTAATATTCTGGCAACTGACTATTGCTCCCAACATTACCTCCAAAGAGTCTATTCTTCACTCCAAAGTGAAACTGACATTTTGAGCTAAAAATCCCCATATTCAAAATCTCCCACTATCTTTGACTTGAGTCTTTAAAACTCTATTAGAACTGGCCTCAATCTTAATCATTAGCACTCCGTTTGTTACCATTATACCCCTCCTTTTCACAACAAGCTTGTTAGAGCCTTAGACTCTCCTGTTTAGTGAATTCTCATCCATGAACTCTCTTTTCCAAGAAAACAATTAAAAGTTCAAGCTTACTTAACACTATATTTAGTGTCTGACACTATACTATATGGTTTAAATGCATTAACTCATTTAATCCTCACAATATGGGAACATACTATGGGAATCTCATAGCATGCTCTCACGGAAACAGACTATGTTAAACTCACTTTCATAAAGGGGAAAATAAGACATACATTAGTAAGTTAACTTGTTTAAGATCACATACAAGTATCTATATTTATCTGAGTAGGCAAAATGATATCAAAATATCAGTGGCTAAAAGTAACAAAATGTTTATTTCTTCTTAAATGCAGTTCTACTCAGTTAGATGAAAGAAGTCTACACATTCAGAAACCCATGATTCTTCCATCTTATAATTCCAGTTCCCTATCAGTTCAGTTCAGTTCAATTGCTCAGTTGTGTCTGACTCTTTGAGACCCCATGAATCGCAGCACACCAGGCCTCCCTGTGCATCACCAACTCCAAGAGTGCACTCAGACTCGCATCCATCGAGTCAGTGATGCCATCCAGCCATCTCATCCTCTGTCATCCCCTTCTCCTCCTGCCCCCAATCCCTCCCAGCATGAGTCTTTTCCAATTAGTCAACTCTTCGCATGAAGTGGTCAAAGTACTGGAGTTTCAGCTTTAGCATCATTCCTTCCAAAGAAATCCCAGGGTTGATCTCCTTCAGAATGGACTGGTTGGATTTTCTTGCAGTCCAAGGGACTCTCAAGAGTCTTCCCCAATACCACAGTTCAAAAGCATCAATTCTTCGGCGCTCAGCCTTCTTCACAGTCCAACTCTTACATCCATACATGACCACAGGAAAAACCATAGCTTTGACTAGACGTGTCTTTGTTGGCAAAATAATGTCTCTGCTTTTGAATATGCTATCTAGGTTGGTCATAATTTTTCTTCCAAGGAGTAAACGTCTTTTAATTTCATGGCTGCTGTCACCACTGCAGTGATTTTGGAGCCCAAAAAAATAAAGTCTGACACTGTTTCCAGTGTTTCCCCATCTATTTGCCATGAAGTGATGGGACAGATGCCATGATCTTCATTTTCTGAATGTTGACCTTTAAGCCATTTTTTTCACTCTTCACTTTCACTTTCATCAAGAGGCTTTTTAGTTCCTCTTCACTTTCTGCCAGAAGGGTGGTGTCATCTGCATATCTTAGGTGATTGATATTTCTGCCGGCAATCTTGATTCCAGCTTGTGCTTATTCCAGCCCAGCATTTCTCATGAACTACTCTGCATATAAGTTAAATAAGCAGGGTGACAATATACAGCCTTGAGGTACTCCTTTTCCTACTTGGAACCAGTCTGTTGTTCCATGTTCAGTTCTAACTGTTGCTTCCTGACCTGCATACAGATTTCTCAAGAGGCAGGTTAGGTGGTCTGGTATTCCCATTTCTTGAATAATTTTCCACAGTTTATTCTGATCTACACAGTCAAAGGCTTGGGTAATCAGAATTTGTCTGTTTAACTAGAAGATGGAGAAGTAACACATGAACGATTGTATTTTTTCCAGAAATTTTCAAGGGTTAAACCTGGAGATGCTACATTATGACTGCCCATATTTTATATGAAAAAATTTAGTCATATGACCTCTCTGCCTACAGAGGTGCATAAAGTCTAGCTCTATGCCACTTACTTTCATTATTTTTCATTCTATTTTCAGTTATCACTGCCTTAAAAATGCCCTTCCAAAAAGAATACATTTGAATCAGTTCTAATGAGGTGGATAAAGCTGGAGCTGATTATACAGAGTGAAGTAACCCAGAAAGAAAAACACCAATACAGTATACTGACACATATATATGGAATTTAGAAAGATGGTAATGATAAACCTGTACGCAAGACAGCAAAAGAGACACAGATGTATAGAACAGCCTTTTGGACTCTGTGGGAAAGGGAGAAGGTGGGATGATTTGGGAGAGTGGCAGTGTAACATGTGTGATATCATCAGTGAAACGAATTGCCTATCTAGGTTTGATGCAGGATGCAGGATGCTTGGGACTGATGCACGGGGATAATCCAGAGAGATGATGTGGGGTGTGGGGTGGGGGGTGGGTTGGGATTGGGAGTTCATGTACACTCGTGGCTGGTTCATGTCAATGTATAGCAAAATGAATACAGTATTGTAAAACAAAACAAACTAAAAAATAAAAATTAATAATTAAAAAATAAAAATAAAATGGTTTGCAGAGTATATATAAAAAAAGTGCACTTAATATAGCCACAGTTTACCATTTACTTTTTCTATTTTATTTATAACGTTTACCACTAAACAAAAATAAATTAATTTTATCTATTTTATTTCAATTATCTCTTGCTATATATGTGTGTGTGCATGTGCATATATTTGTGTCTGTGTGTATGCAAGAACTGGAACAAAGCAATAAATATATAACCGTTTGCTGAATTAAAGAAATATGGGATCAAAGGTCACACAGTCATCCAGTCATCCATATCTTCTGAGCCAAGACTAAACCTAGTCTCCTAGATAAGACTGTTAATAGTTCCAACTCCTCCATTCCCCTGATGTTCCACTTGAAATTCACTGCAATTATTAAATTCACATCTATTCTGGATAAAGTGAACATGAAGACTTTTTAATGGAATAATATTGAAAATTACACTTTAAGGAAATTATTTTTGAAATAATTATATTTTTACTTTTATACATCTGTACTTCATAAATTCAGTTCAAATCAAATATACTGAATATAAGGCCTCCCAAATAGCCCAGTCATAAAGAATCTCCCTACCAATGCAAGAGATACAAGAGAAGTGGGTTCTGCCCCTGGGTCAGGAAGGTCCCTGAAGCAGAAAGTGGCACCTCACTACAGTGCCATTCTTGCCTGGAAAATCCCATGGACAGAGCACACTGGCAGCCTACAGTCCATGGGGTCACAAAGAGTCAGACAGGACTTAGTGACTGAATATGCACTAATACTGAATATAAAGACAACTCAATATTAATGGAGCTAAATAATTTGGATATCCTAATTCCAGAATTTAGGCAAATTTAACTTCTGTGCTTTGTAATTTTGTTATTTCATAAATAATTTATAATGGTCTACCAGATCTCTATTTCTATTTACCCAAACAAAGGATAGAACAACATTGGGTTGATTGTGTTTATATGTATCAGTNTTTGGAAGGAATGATGCTCAAACTGAATCTCCAGTACTTTGGCCACCTCATGGGAAGAGTTGACTCCTTGGAAAAGACTCTGATGCTGAGAGGGATTGAGGGCAAGAGGAGAAGGGGACGACAGAGGATGAGATGGCTGGATGGCATCATGGATTTGATGGACGTGAGTCTGAGTGAACTCCGGGAGATGGTGATGGACAGGGAGGCCTGGCGTGCTGCGATTCATGGGGTTGCAAAGAGTCAGACACGACTTAGCAGCTGAACTGAACTGAACTGAACTGAACTGCCAGATAGAATACTAAGCAGAGAAGATAACATGCATAAATGAAAAAATATATAGAAAATGGATAATTAAAATCTATAAAATTTATAGGTCAGATTTTTATTGCATTTTAAATATCATTATATAATGGTCACTCATTAAATATTAGATCACTTTTTTCTCTCTTGAGTGTCTGATAAAAAATACTGCTTGTCTGGATGACAAAGCATTTGAAAGAAACTATCTCCCTGTTTCCTTGATTATTGCCTCTTCTATGTCAGCTCTTCCATCATTTCTCACTCAGTAACTCCCACTAGACCTTAAGTTTTCCAGTGTATACTCTTTCTTTTAAATTCTCTTTCACATTTTTTGTTTCTTTATTTTATGTCCTGTATTCTAGGCAAGTTGCAATAATTTTTTAATATATTATTTTAGCTGTTTTACTCCACAGATTCAAAAAAATTTGTACTTACATTTTTATTATAAATTTTCTATTTCCTTGTTTATAACACATTTGGTACTCTTTTACTACAATATGAATATTTTCCCATTCATAACACATTCATGAATGTTTTAAATGAGTTTATGTAGAAATAAATTTTGGTTACTTTATTAATTTCTGCTTTTAAAGTGTAATATGTATGTATTTTGCAGATTCTCTTTAATGATTGTGTATGCCTCAAGAATGTGTGTGTGTGTGTGTGTGTGTGTAGCATATGCATAATCTCAATGCTTAACATTCATAAGTGGGAATTTCAGCATTTTTCTTTTGCCAATTTCAGCTACTATGAAGGTATTAATTTTTCAGTGTGAGTTATCAGACAAATATGAGTAGTGAAAATCAGAAGTCTGAGTCCACATCTTCCCCTTTTGTGAGATTCTTTTTAGAAGAGACTCCTCCTGCTTTTTTGACTTTTGCCAGTTTATTCACTGTTCCTCAGATTTATAGTTGAGTTGACCTAGTGTCCATTTTACAACAGTGACTAACTGTGCATCTGAGTTTAATCAGGGAGCTCTTTTCTAATTCACCATGATGAATAAGCATGAAGTCTAAATTTATATCATCAGATAGATTAAAATTAATCCCTTCTTATATATATATATATATATATATATATAGCCCCTTCTTTTAGGCTCCCTCAGTTCTGAATTCAGTTATGGTTATCTCACAGTCTCATATTCTCTCTGTATCTTCCATCTAGCTATGTCCTTCTCACAACTTCAAGTGCAGCTTTGTATTTAGAGAATAACTTGATCATGTTACCCAATATTTTTATAGGAGTGAGAACTTTATCACTTCAGCCTCTACCCAGATTTTTTAAACAAGAAAATCAATTCCCTTTAGTTTGGTTCTCATGAACCACAATTTGCCCTTTGCCAATCCATTCTTTCCTATCATATAGTACACACCAGAGGAAATTCTTCTCCAAATAGGTGAATATCCTCAGTTTACCTTTCCTAAAGGAGCAATTTTATCCCCTTAATGATACATATCTTGGCTTCATTTTCTTTACGCCTTTCTCTGAATATTTCAGTTCATTATCTACTGAAATATTTCAGTTCATTACCTTATAAATTTTAAAATTTATATTTTCCACATTTTATGTTAAAATAAATCATACATGCTATATTTTAAAAGTTTATTAGAAGCATATACTTGATATGATACTATCAATACCAAAGAAAGATGTAGTGGCATAATATTCTTTATGGATTTATTATTATTATTATATAATGAAATCCTTAATGAAAAACTTTACCGTGTTTTCCTTGTTTACAAATTCTCTTACGATGTCTACCTTTACTGATCCACAAAGAAGTGAAAAGTTTTATGATTCTAATTTTTCAAAACAAATATTAATGAACAGTTCAAGACTGTGAAATTCTCAACAGTTTCTGTGGAGAACAATGATATACTGAGTCAGTATACAAGTAACTAAAAATCTTTTTATTGCCTATATCTCCTTATAGTAAATCTCAACAACTTTTAGCATTCTCTCAATACAGTGTATTTCAAAAAGAATTACTGTGTGAAGATATTTCTGTTTTCTTCCTTGTTATAAACACTTAACAAAAAGTGAGTACTGTCAGATGGCCTCCCAAAGTGATTTCAAAACTGTATTATTGATAAAACTGTTATATCACTACTGTGTTAAAAAGCAGTGATACCAAAAATCAACTACAAAAAAAAAAAAAACCTGCAAAAAATACAAACACGGGGAAGCTAAATATATAGTATAAAACAACCAATGGATCACTGAGTTAAAGAGAAAATAAAAAAGAAAATGTAGAGAGAAATAAAAATGAAAACATGATGATTCAAAACTTATAGGACACAGCAAAAGCAGTTCTAAGAGGACAGTTAATAATGATACAAGCTTACCTCAGGCTGTAAGAGAAAAGCTCAAATAAACAACCTAACCTTATACCTAAAGCAACTTCTTTCTAGAGAAAGAAGAAAAACAAACCACATGGTTAGTAGAAGGAAAAAAAAAATCATAGAGACCAAAGCAAAAATAAATGATAGAGATGAAGAAGCAAGAGAAAAATCAATAAAGTAAAAGCTGATTTTTTAAAAGATAAAATTGACAAACCTTTAGCCAGACTCGACACAAAAAAGGAAGAAGGCCAAAATCAATACAATCAGAAATAAAAAAAGAAGCTACAACCAACACCACAGAAATACAAAGGATCATAAGAGACTGCTACAAGCAAAGACTGTGCTCATTCACTCAGTCATGTCTGACTCTCTGTGGCCCCATGAACTGTAAACTGCCAGTCTCCTCTGCCCATGGAATTATCCAGCCAAAATATTGGAGTGGGGAGCCATTTCCTACCCCAGGGGATCTTCCCAACCCAGGGATCAAACCTATGTCTTGTTCTTTTTTTGCATGGGTAAGCAGATTCTTTACCAGTCGTGCCACCTGGAAAGCCCACAACAAGCAACCATACATCAATAAAATGGACTCCCTAGAAGAAAAGGACAAAGTCTTAGAAAAATATAAACTCCCAAGATTGAACCAGGAAGAAATAGAAAATGTGAACAGACCAATTATAAGTACTGAAATTGAATCAGTAATTTAAAAACTCCCAACAAACAAAAGTGCAGATGTCATCAAAGGTGAAGTCCACTAAACACTTGGAGAAGAGGTAACACGTAAGTCTGACATTATTCAAAAAATTTGCAAATGAAGGAAGGCTACTGAGCTCATTCAGTGATGTCAGCACCATCCTGATACCAATGCCAGACAAAGGTATCACAGAAAAAGAAAGCTACAGACCAAGATCGATGATAATATAGATGCACAAATCCTCAACAAAATATGAGCAAGCCAACTTCAACAGAACATTAAAAGGATCATACACCATGCTCAAGTGGGATTTATCTCAGCGATATATGTATGCGTATATTATATCCACAAATCAAGCAATGTAATATACCACATCAACAAATGGAAGAACAATGTGATCACATAAATAGATGCAAAAAAAGCTTTTGATAAAATTTGGCATTCATTTATGAAAAAGCTTCTCCAGAAATTTTTCATAAAGGTAATGACCTCAACAAGCAAAGGCCATATACAACAAACACAGCTAGCATCATATTCAATTGTGAAAAACCAAAAGCATTATCTCTTAGAGCAGAAACAATGAAAGAATGTCCACCCTTGGTACTTTTACTCAACATAATTTGGAAAGTTCTAGCCACAGCAATCAGAAAAGGAAAAGAAATAAATTGATCCATATCGGGAAAAAAGTAAAACTGTCACTGTTTGCAGATGACATCATACTATACACAGAAAATCCTAAAGATGCTACCAGAAAATGACTACAGCTTATAATGAATTTGGTAGGTTGAAAGATACAAAATTTCTATAGAGAAATATGTTGCAATATACAATAAAAATCAAAGATCAGAAATGGAAATTAATGAAATTATTTATGATCACATCAAAAAGAATAAAATACCAATAATAAACATGCATAAGGATGCAAAAGACTTGTACTTTGGAAAAATATAAGATGCTAATGAAAGGAACTGAAGATAACTCCAAAAGATAGAAAAATATACAACTTGTACAGTCCATGTATATGTATATGTATAAGTGAATCACTATATACCTAAAATTAAATATATTTTAATAAAAATAAATATATAAAAAGCACTGATACCATAAACAAAAGAAAGGATTGATTGTGATATATAGCATTGAATTGTTTGTGTTGTTTAGTTACTAAGTCATGTCTGGCTCTTTTGTAAGCCCATGGACTATTGCCTGCCAGGCTCCTCTGTCCATGGGGTTTCCCAGGCAAGAATACTGGAACAGGTTGCCATTTCCTTCTGTTGACAGGTTGATTCTTTATCACTGAGCCATCTGGAAATTTCGGCACTGAATACTGGGCTCAATTAATATTCTTTTCAAAAATATGGTTTTAAAACATGAAATAATTTTAAGAGTTTTTTGGATAACATTAATATCGATAGATAAATTTTTCCTTTGATAATCATTCAGTTCAGTTCAGTTCAATCACTCAGTCATATCCGACTGTGACCCCATGGACTACAGCACTCCAGGCCTCCTGTCTTATCACCAACTTCCGGAGCCTACTCAAACTCATGTCTATTGCACTGATGAGGTCATCCAACCATCTTATCCTCTGTCATCCTCTTCTCATCTCACCTTCAATCTTTCCCAGGATCAGGGTCTTTTCCAATAAGTCAGTTCTTCACATCAGGTGGCCAATGCGTTGCAATTTCAACTTCAGCATCAGTCCTTCCAATGAGTATTCAGGACTGATTTCCTTTAGGATGGACTAGTGAAATCTCCTTGCTTTTCAAGGGACTCTCAAGAGTCTTCTCCAACACCACACTTCAGAAGCATTAATTCTTTGGAGCTCAGTTTTCTGTATAGTTCAACTCTCATATCCATAAATGACTGCTGGGAAAACCATAGTTTGACTAGACGAACCTTTGGTGGCAAAGTAATGTCTCTGTTTTTTAATATGCTGTGTAGTTTGGCCACAGCTTTTCTTCCAAGTAGCAAACATCTTTTAATTTCATAGCTGCAGTCACCATGTGCAGTGATTTTGCAGCCCCCCAAAATAAAGTCTGTCACTGTTTCCACTATTTCTCCATCTGTTTGCCATAAAGTGATGGGACCCTATGTCATGATCTTAGTTTTCTGAATGTTAAGTTTTAAGCCAAAGTTTTCACTCTCCTCACTCACTTTCACCAAGAGGCTTTTAGTTCTTCTCTGCTTTCTGCCAAAAGAGTGGTGTCATCTACACACCTGCTGCTGTTGCTAAGTTGCTTCAATCGTGTCCAACTCTGTGCGACCCCATAGACAGCAGCCCACCAGGCTCCCCTGTCCCTGGGATTCTCCAGGCAAGAACACTGGGGTGGGTAGCCATTTCTTTCTCCAATGCATGAAAGTGAAAGTGAAATTGAAGTCACTCAGTCATGTCCGACTCTTAGCAACCCCATGGACTGCAGCCTACCAGGCTTTTCTGTCCATGGGATTTTCCAGGCAAGAGTACTGGAGTGGGGTGCCATTGCCTTCTCCACTACATATCTGAGGTTACTGATATTTCTCCCAGCAATTTGGTTCCAGCTTGTGCTTCATCCAGTCCAACATTTTACATGATGTACTCATGATGTATATGTGATGCATATGGTTAAATAAACAGTGACAATATACAGCCTTGACGTACTCCTTTTCCTATTTGGAACCAGTCTGTTTTTCTGGAACTCTCTTGCATTTTTCATGATCCAGCAGATGTTGGCCTCCACTGGCATCATTCAGATCAGTTCAGCTGCTCAGTAGTGGCCAACTCTTTGTGACCCCATGTATTGAAGCATGCCAGGCCTCCCTGTCCATCATCAACTCCTAGAGTTCACTGAAACCCATGTCCATCTAGTTGGTGATGCCATCCAGCCATCTCATCCTCTGTCATCCCATTCTCCTCCTGCCCCCAATCCACCCCCGCCCCCAGCATCAGAGTCTTTTCCAATGAGTCAGCTCTTCACATCAAGTGGCCAAAGTACTGGATTTTCAGCTTTAGCATCAGTCCTTCCAAAGGACACCAGGACCGATCTCCTTTAGAATGGACTGGTTGGATCTCCTTGCAGTCCAAGGGACTCTCAAGATTCTTCTCCAACACCACAGTTCAAAAGCATCAATTCTTCGGTGCTCAGCTTTCTTCACAGTCCAACTCTCACATCCATACATGACCACAGGAAAAACCATAGCCTTGACTAGATGATCCTTTGTTGGCAAAGTAATGTCTCTGCTTTTCAATATGCTGTCTAGGTTGGTCATAACTTTCCTTCCAAGGAGTAAGCGTTAGTTATAGACAATCCCTAGTTACAGTTAACTATATTTTGTGATTTTTTTTGTGAGCGTAGGTAATTCTGACATCTCATTGTTTGTTAATTTTTTAAATGTAAGATGTCAGTGAAACTAGATGTGTTACAACTGCTTTATCACTTGGCTCTGCAAAGAATCACTGAGATATATAAAGCTTCCACTTGGCATCTAGAATAATAAGAATAAGAGTTATGATATTCTGTACACCAGCTTAAAGAAGTCTAAAATTCCAGAGTGTGAAGTCTAACTGATTTTCCAAGTACATTAATCAAAGCACCTTTGACAACTTAGAATTATGTTGTTATTCATGTGAGGCACTCAAAATTCTTCTTAATTCTCAGGTGGCATTTATTTCACTATTCTGAAGAAGAAACAGATGAAAAAATTCTTAGTTAAAATATGAAATGAAATAGTTCAGTCGCTCAGTCGTGTCTGACTCTTTGCGAACCTATGAATCGCAGTACGCCAGGCCTCCCTGTCCATCACCAACTCCCGGAGTTCACTCAGACTCACGTCCATCGAGTCCGTGATGCCATCCAGCCATCTCATCCTCGGTCGCCCCTTTCTTCTCCTGCCCCCAATCCCTCCCAGCATCAGGGTCTTTTCCAATGAGTCAATTCTTCCCATAAGGTGGCCAAAGTACTGGAGCTTCAATTTTAGCATCATTCCTTCCAAAGAAATCCCAGAGTTGATCTTCAGAATGGACTGGTTGGATCTCCTTGCAGTCCAAGGGACTCTCAAGAGTCTTCTCCAACACCATAATTCAAAAGCATCAATTCTTCTGCGCTCAGCCTTCTTCACAGTCCAACTCTCACATCCATACATGACCACAGGAAAAACCATAGCCTTGACTAAAAAATTGTAAAATATTTCTGATCAGTCATATGTTAAATAACTACTACTTGACTTGCAGAGCCAAACATTAACACTGCACACCCTGCCTATAATCTCTTACAGAAATAAAAGTTAATTTTTAATGTATTTTGCTAGCTCTTTAAGTGTAAAAGTGTTTATATCTCTATAAAGTTTATAATATTTTACATGATTTTATACTTAACCCCCCCCAAGAAATCAATAACAATACCAAATCTTGGTTAATACCAAATAATGAAAGAATTAAAATTTTAAATTTAAGGCTTAAGACATAAAGAAGCACGCATGTAAGAATAATGATATATCATACAAATTTAGAGAATTAAATAATATCTTAAGATTGAACTTTAGTATTGTTGTGCTTAACAGTTGCATAAGAAGGTTTAGGTGTTTTGAGTTATGCTTTTGTAAGTTGGACACGACTGAGCAACCTCACCTTCTTTCTTGTATTATTTTTGTGCTAAATGGGGTAGGAGATTATTTCCCATTAGAGGCAAGTACTTGCCTCTGCCTCTAATGAACCAAATCAACCATTGAATACTAAAATCTGGAAATCTGGAGACTGCCTGCACTTTTGTTTTATTTACATTTACTTATTGCTACTATGATATTCCATAGTGGCTTAGTAGTAACAATTTGTCTGCCAATGCAGATGCAGGCTCCATCCCTGGGTCGGAGAGATGCCCTGGAGAAGAAAATTTGAAACCCACTCCAGTATTATTGCCAGGGAAATCCCATGGAGAGAAATGCCTGGAAGGTTACAGTTTATGGGGTCACAAAAAAATTCAGATATGACTTAGTGACTAAACAACAACAACTGCTAGTATAGCAGATATAAATGTGTAATACTTTCAGGATTGGTATAAGTGCATATTTGGTAATTATATTTGACTAATGTTATTCATTTGATATTCAGTGGGCATGAATATGAGCAAACTCCTGGAGATAATGAAGGACATGGAAGCCTGGCTTGTTGCAGTCCATGGGGATACAGAGTCAGACATGACGTAGTGACTGAACAACAACGTTATGATGAGAAAAAGTGCAAAGATGTCTATGCCATTTGATCTTTGTATATTTAATAATATTCCTAAACAACACTGAAAGAAAAATGATTGATTGTCTCATCAAAGTCACATGCAATATTAAATATAGATATTGAGCTATAGTCACTTCGGATTAAGGAAGAGATGTCTATAAAAAAGTTGTAACACCATCTTTTTAATGAAAGTTTTAAATAAATGTGACCAGAACTAAATCACAACAGCAATATCATTTTATCATGCTCCTGTGTCTCCTTTTTTGCTCCTTATTTCAAAAATATTAGCAAAATAGTGATTAAAAAAGAATAACACATCTAAGATACAGATGTTCTAAAGTATAATTTTTAATAAATCAGAAATATTAAATGCATGATCCTTAGTCTTAAATTTTTAATTATTCACAAAATATAATTACACTTTTGTTCTCGTCTAAAAAATTGTATGAGGTTTAAGTTTTAATACTGGGAAATTCTTTCTCTCTCTCTCTCTCTCTTTTTTTTTTTTTTGGCAAATTTATCAAACCCTAACTTTTAAAGACATAGTTAACCCACTAATCTTGTTTATTTTCTATGATTTCTAAATTCATATATGAAATTCTTACATTTTATTCTAAATTTACAAATTTTACTTGGAAAAATTAATTATGTAAAATATATTCATGAGTGTGTAATCTCTTAATGATAGTTATACTAGCATCACCCATCAAGACAAAATTCTAGTTTACCACACAGTGCTAATATTCCATGTTACAAAGCTGAAATTTTGTGAAACTGTAGACATTTCAAATTATGTGGTATGCATTATATTTCATTTAGACAGAACTCTTTGTAAAGGATAATTATTTTACTCAAATTCTGACTATTTTAAAACAAAATAATTTTCAATTTATTTAAATTACTCCATCCAGTAAATCACTCTTTTTTTCCCCTCATTTCTCTAACTTCCAGTTCAGTTCAGTCTCAGTTATGACCAACTCTTTGTGACCCCATGGACTACAGTACACCAGGCCTCCCTGTCCATCACCAACTCCTGGAGTTGAGTCAAACTCATGTCCATTGAATCGGTGATGCCATCCAGCTATCTCATCCTCTGTCATCCCCTTCTCCTCATATCTTCAATTTTTCCCAACACCAGGGTATTTTAAAATGAGTCAGTTCTTCACAGAAGGTGGCAAAATTATTGGAGTTTCAGCTTCATTATCAGTCCTTCCAATAAATATTCAGGACTGATCTCCTTTAAGATAGACTGGTTGAATCTCCTTGCAGTCCAAGGGACTCTCAAGAGTCTTCTCCAACACCACAGTTCAAAAGCATAAATTCTTCAGTGTTCAGCTATCTTTATAGTCCAACTCTAACATCTATACATGACTACTGGAAAACCCATAGCCTTGACTAAATGGACCTGTGTGGAAAAGAAATGTCTGTTTTTTAACATGTTGTCTGGGTTGATCATAACTTTTCTTCCAAGGAGTAAGCACTTTTTATTTAATGGCTGCAGTCACCATCTGCAGTGATTTTGGAGCTCAAAAAAATAAAGTCTGTCACTGTTTCCACTATTTCTCCATCTATTTCCATTAAGTGATAAGACTGGATGCCACAATCTTAGTTTTCTGAATGTTGGACTTTAAGCCAACTTGCTCACTCTCCTCTTTCACTTTCATCAAGAGGCTCTTTAGTTCCTCTTCACTTTTTGTCATAAAGGTGGTGTCATCTGCATATCTGAGGTTATTTATATTTCTCCCAGCAATCTTGATTCCAGCTTATGCTTCACCCAGACCAGCATTGCTCATGATGTATTCTGCATATAAGTTAAATAAGCAGGGTGACAATATACAGCCTTGACGTACTCCTTTTCCTACTTGAAACCAGTCTGTTGTTCCATGTTCAGTTCTAACCGTTGCTTCCTGACCTGCATACAGATTTCTCAAGAGGCAGGTCAGGTGGTCTGGTATTCCCATCTCTTTCAGAATTTTTCACAGTTTATTGTGATCCACACAGTCAAAGGCTTTGGCATAGTAAAAAAGCATAAATACATATTTTTCTGGAACTCCTTGGTTTTTCTGTATCCAGCGGATGTTGGCAATTTGATCTTTGGTTCCTCTGTCTTTTCTAAAACCAGCTTGAACATCTGGGAGTTCATGGTTCACCTATTGTTGAAGCCTAGCTTGGAGAATTTTGAGCATTACTTTACTAGCGTGTGAGATGATTGCAACTGTGCAGTTGTTTGAACATTCTTTGGCATTTCCTTTCTTTGGGATTGGAATGAAAACTGACCTTTTGCAGTCCTGTGGCCACTGCTGGGTTTTCCAACTGTGCTGGCAAATTGAGTGCAGCACTTTCACAGCATCATCCTTCAGGATTTGAATAGCTCAAGTGGAATTCCATCACCTCCACTTTGTAGTCATGAGTTCTAAGGCCCCCTTAACTTCCATTCCGGGATGTCTGGCTTTAGGTGAATAATCACAGAATCGTGATTATCTGGGTCATGAAGATCTTTTTTGTACATTTCTGTGTATTCTTGCCACCTCTTCTTAATATCTTCTGCTTCTGTTAGATCCCTACCATTTCTTTTTTTTTAATTTTTATTTTTACTTTATTTTACCTTACATTACTGTATTGGTTTTGCCATACGTTGACATGGATCCGTCTTGGGTGTTCATGAGTTCCCAATCCTGAACTGCCCCCCCCCACCTCCCACCCCATATCAACTCTCTGTATCATCCCTGTGCACCAGTCCCAAGCATCATGTATCCCGTATCCTGTATCGAACATAGACTGGCGATTCATTTCTTACATGATAGTATACATGTTTCAGTGCCATTCTCCCAAAACATCCCACCCTCTCCCTCTCCCTCAGAGTCCAAAAGTCCGTTCTATACATCTGTGTCCCTTTTGCTGTCTTGCATACCATTTCTGTCCTTTATTGAGCCCATTGTTGCATGAAATGTTCCCTTGGTATCTCTAATTTTCTTCAAGTGATCTCTAGTGTTTCCCATTCTATTGTTTTCCTCTATTTATTTTTATTGATCGCTGAGAAAAGTTTTCTTATCTTTCCTTGCTATTCTTTGGAACTCTGCATTCATATTGGTGTATCTTTTCTTTACTCCTTTGCTTTTAGCTTCTCTTTTTTTCACAGCTATTTGTAAAGCCCCCTACGACAGCCGTTTTGATTTTTTGCGTTTCTCTTTCTTGAGGATGTCCTTGATCCCTGTCTCCTATACAATGTCACAAACCTCATTCCATAGTTCATCAGGCAGTCTATCAGATCTACTACTTTAAATCTATTTCTACTTCCAGTGTATAATCATAAGGAGTTTGATTTAGGTCATACCTGAATTGTCTAGTGGTTTTCCCTACTTACTTCAATTTAAGTCTGAATATAGTTATAAGGAGTTCATGATCTGAGCAACAGTCAGCCCCTGGTCTTGATTTTGCTGACTGTGTAGAGCTTTCCATTTTTGGCTGCAAAGAATATAACCAATCTGAATTTGGTGCTGACCATCTGGTGATGTCCATCTGTAGAGTCTTCTCTTGTCTTGTTGGAAGAGGTGTTTGCTATGACAAGTGCATTCTCTTGGCAGAACTCTATTAGCCTTTGCCCTGCTTCATTCTGTACTCCAAGGCGATATTTGTCTGTTACTCCAGGTGTTTCTTGACCTCCTATATTTTCATTCCAGGCCCCTATAATGAAAAGGACATCTTTTTTGGGCATTAGTTCTAGAAGGTCTTGTAGGTCGTCATAGAACCATTCAACCTGAGCTTCTTCAGCATTACTGGTCAAGGTATAAACTTGGATTACCATGATATTCAATGGTTTGCCTTGGAAATGAACAGAGATCATTCTGTCATTTTTGAGACTGCATCCAAGTACTGCATTTCAGATTCTTCTTGACTATGATAGCTACTTCATTTCTTCTAAGGGATTCTTTCCCACAGTAGTAGATATAATGGTCATCTGAGTTAAATTCACACATTCCACTCCATTTTAGTTCTATTGTTCCAAAAATGTCAACGTTCACTCTTGCCATCTCTTGTTTGACAACTTCCAATTTGCCTTGATTCATGGACCTAACATTCCAGGTTCCTATGCAATATTGCTCTTTATAGCATCCAAACCTTGCTTCCATCACCAGTCACATCCATAACTGGGTGTTGTTTTTTCTTTGTTTCTGTCTCTTCATTCTTTCTGGAGTTATTTCTCCACTGATCTCCAGTAGCAAATTGGGCATGTATCAACCTGGGGAGTTCCTCTTTCAGTATCCTATCTTATTGCATTTTTATACTGTTCATGGGATTCTCAAGGCAAGAATACTGAATTGTTTGGGCATTCCCTTCTCCAATGGACCACGTTTTGTCAGAACTCTCCAACATGACCCATCCATCTCTGACTTTGAAACAAAGAAAACCCAAAGCTCCCATTCCAGTTAATCTTGAAATACTGAATTTTTTCACCACAGGACTGTAAACAAGATGATAGCCTCACACATATTATTTATAACTAATGCTTAATCTGAGACATTAACCACTGTAATAGAGGGGAAAAAATAAACAAAAAGAATAAACTAAAAAAAAAAAAAAAGAGAGAGAAAGTAGTGTCCCTAACTGTAGGTAGTATGATGATTAATATAGTAAATGATAAGGAATATACAAAGTAGCTAATAAAATAATCCAATTTAGCAAGGCCACAGAATTCAAGGTTAACATACAAAAGTTGATAATACTTATAAATTCTAAAATTTAAAGTTCCATTTATCGTGGTATCAAAACATAACATATTCATAGATACTTATAAACAAATTTTCTAAAATAATATGTGCATTAAGGAAATAAAAAATCATAAAATGATGTTAGACTTCTTTAAAATTAAAGTCTTTTTAAAATTTACATATATATTTTTCATCTTACAGTTTATTATTTTTTTTATTCTCCCTATGAAATCTTTTTGTACTCATCATAACATAGATGCCTGATATCAGGCTGAGAAAATCTCTTTACACTCCCAGTTCACTAGAGTTTTACTATAAAGTAATGTTATTGTTGTTCAGTTGCCCAGTCATAGCTGACTCTGCGACCCCATCAACTGAAGCACACCAGGCCATCCTGTCTCTCACCATCTTCCAAAGTTTGCCCAGTTTCCTGTCCATTGCATCGGTGATCCCACCAGCCATCTCATCCTCTGATGCCCTTTTAATGTTCATAACAAATCTATCTTCACAAACAGAGAATTTTATTAGATAATAGTTAATCTTAACAAGTTTGTGCTGTATTAACATTGAATTTTTTCAAGTAATTATGTTATGAAAACTGCTGAAGAAAACTGCTTAGAAGTAAGAACAAGCAAATGAAAAGAAAAGATTAATACAAATACCACATTTATGTAATCGTTTTAGGTAAGTGAGAAGTTGAGAAACTTAGAAATAGGGTGCTATATTAGGCGAGCAGTTTCTTATCCACCACAAGATAATGAAAGAAAGATCTGCTCTTTACAGGAGAGAATTCATCCCAAACTGGATGGAAAATCTATTCTTCTCTAAGAATCTTCTTTAGAAAGAAGTACTGTAAATTGAAGTTGGCCTTTGCAGCCAGATTATAAGACCACAACCCTAATGGAATTATTGATCAGTCGGAGACAGGTAAATTCACTTTGAATCACAGGAGGTAATAATGCTCAACGAGGGTTTGCAAAATAAAATCATATCAGAAAAGAGAAACATCACTGTAAATAATGAAGGCAATCATTGATTATGTCATTGATTATGACATAAATACTAAGTGTACACATACACAAATGCACATATGCACAAACAGAATATATTGTTACATTTAATATAAATATTAACATCATGACATCTAGTAGTAGTGAAATAAAATGTGAAAATTTTATTTTGTCTTTTACATTCCAATTTTTTAAATGAGTGTGTTATTAGAGCATCTAGTAACTAAAGAGATATTTTCAGTTTTGAAGTAAAACATTTATTTTAACCCCTTTAAAATACAAAAACAACTTGTCCAAGCCATTAGCATATTATACAATAATCCATTAATAGGCTAAAAATGAATTCTGATTATTTTGCTATAATATCAGCATTTTCAATTCACTTTTAATACCAATGAACACATTTAAAATGAAAACAAAATCTATATATTTTGAGGGAATTAAAAAGCAGTTGTGATTCTCTAAATCCAAAATCATAGTGTGTGTGAGATACTGAGAAATATGTCAGGGTGGCAAAGTTTATTTCAATTTTCAAAACTCTGTACACTGCTATTGTTAAATACATAAATCTACATGAGGGCAATGACAAATGATGCAAGGAATCCAACAGCTAAAATTAAAATGCAGATTTCTTCTTGATGATGTGCTGTACTTGCCTCTGATTTCAAGACAGTAAAACTAGTTGATGAGAAGAATTTAAATTTTGGCACTATAGTCTAAAAAAGTCAGGATAGCTAGATGTCTCCCCTCCTTTTATCAGTTTGATTTCCCTTGGGTCAATGCTGTTCTATGCTCTTCCTCTCAGCATCTGCATTTGAAGATTAGTTTTTTCATAGTTATCTTTGTATTTTATAATAAAGGAGCAGATGTTTTCTAAAAGTGGTATTCACATGATTTAATTTATTATAATAGTAGAAAAAGGTGTGGCTGCCACCTGAACCTTGTTCTTAGAAATCTGCACTCTGACATTAACATGTCACACAGTTGTGTGTGAAAGATTACCATAATCATTACATACACTATACAAAAGTTGTATCTCAAAATGTAAGTCATATGGGTACAACTAGATGCTAATGAGTAGTGTCTACAAAGGTTAAATATAAATACACATAATTATAGCCTTCTTGTGACAAGAAATTATTACTTTCTTTCTTACTCACAAGACATCTCTAAAATAACAAACTGAAATGAAAGTATATTTATTCTGCAATCATAACAGGACTAGGAAATATACAATTATGGTACAGCATTTGAAGTATTTTGAATATGCATTGACACTGCCTTTTAGAAAAGATTACATTTTTTTAAACCAATGAAGTACTAATGATAGCATATTTGAATTTTGAAATTTAAAACTAGTGTGGAAGAAAATATATATCTTGCTTCATGTCAATTTCAATCAGAGCAAAATCTTAGAAAAACTCATCTAATGTTAAGATAAAGTCTATAAAGAGGTTACTAAAGCAAGGCTATCAGATAATTTTAACCTTATTCTATAAGGACAAATTGATTTATGAATTAATTTTTTTCCTGTGTAATAAAAACAAAGTGTAAATTAATATTATACTAACTAACCTGTATTAATTATGAAATAACTTGCATTTTTGAGTTGACAATATATGATTGCCATTTAATGTCATTGTGGATATTAGCATAAAACAGATACAGCATCATGATAATAAAATGATACAATGTTAAGTGAAAAATGATAAATTATATTTATTTTATGAATACAATGAATAAAATTCATATATATTTATATATGTATGATATAGGATTTGATAAGAACATTAAAGAGAAACAAACAGTTTAAAATTTATAACGCAAATTTATTATTTTCTTTTGCATGTATTTATTACTATAACAACTATGATGAGATAAATTTATCCTGCAAAATTAATTTTAGTAGATATTCTAAAGACAATAAGAAAGCTAAAGCTAATTCACTTCAGTCGTGTCCGACTCTCTGCGACCCCATAGGTGGCAGCCCATCAGGCTTCCCCGTCCCTGGGTATCTACAGGCAAGAACACTGGAGAGCGTTGCCATTTCCTTCTTCAAGGAAGACAGTAAGAGGGCAATACTTAATAATAGCTCTCATGAAATTAAAATGAAAATTGAAAGTTGAAGGGTAATTGTGAAAAATTAAATTCTGCTAGTCATTTAATCTTTTTTTAAATTGCAGGATAATGGATAATTGCTTTACAGTGTTGTGTTATGCTCTGCCATACATCAATGAAAGTCAGTCATAATTAAATATATATATATATATATATATATATAGAGAGAGAGAGAGAGAGAGAGAGAATGAAGTTAAAGTCACTCAGTAGTGTTTGCTCTTTGCAATCCCATGGACTATACTCTCCATGGAATTCTCCAGGCCAGAAGACTGGAACAGGTAGCCTTTCCCTTCTCCAGTTGATATTCCCAAGCCAGGGATCGAACCCAGGTCTCCCACATTGCAGGCAGATTCTTTACTAGTTAAGCCACAAGGGAAGCCCAAGAATACTGGAGTGGGTAGCCTATCCCTTCTCCAGCGGATCTTCCTAACCCAGAAATCGAACAGGGATCACCTGTATTGCGGGCAGATTCTTTACCAATTGAGCTATCAGGGAAGTGCCATTATACACATACACACACACACACACACACACACACACACACACACGCCCGCTCCCTCTTGAGTCTCCCCCCTCTCCTACTACTTTCAGTCATCACAGAGCATCAGTCTGGGCTCCCTGCGTTACACAGCAGCTTCCAGCTTGTTATTTATTTTATACATGATAGTGTATAAATGTCAATGATACTTTCTTAATCTGTACTACCCTCTTTCTTCCCCTGCTACTGTGATAGAAATTGGCCAGTCATCATTCAGGAGTCACTTTAAGCTTGATAAATTAATTTGATTTGGGATTGTATATTTTTTTCAAAAGGCAAGTTTTCTCAAAATTATTCTACTTTCTTAATTTTTCTTTTAAGATGTATAATTTTCTTCAGCTAAAGCTAAATGAAAATAAACTATTTTAAGTTTCTAGCATGGATTATAAGGCCATATGGCATCTGATTTCTTTCAAACTCTCTGCTTCTTCACTACTCTTTTTTCCCCCCACTGGGATTCAGAAATAATCTCCATCAACACTGCTGTTTTTTTAACCCTCCAATTTTGTTTCTATCTAAGAATTTATACTTGCCCTTTCCTCTGCTCTAATGCTCCCACAACCCGATGTATCCCTGCTTAGCAGCCTCCCTCATTTTATTCCGGTCACAGTTTATAGAAAAACTTATCAAAGGGTATTATGCTAATTATCCTATACAAAGCAATAGTATCAATGTCCATAGCTCTCTATTACTTATTTGTTCTTTGTAAAAGAGCATAGAGATCTATGATATTGTAATAGGGAAGAATAAACATGGATCAATATTGGATCTATTTCTTTTACTTTAATCTCCATATTTTATTGCTTTTGCTACAACTTAAGAATTTTGCCTATAGGAAATATACAGGATAGCCCATTCTCAAGGCTCTGACCTTTAAATATATAACACTTTACCATTCATAGCGAGATTAAAAAATCATATAACAGAGACTAACTTCTACTTTACTGAATGTTTACATGAGAATTAAGACCTGAACTAGTTGCAATAACAAAGGATTCTGACACAAGAATTTTGTAAGAACCAATTTTGCTGTCTCTCCTTTTGGAGCCTGAATTCTAACTGAGGAAAGACAGTTCTTTGGGACACTCACTAGCCCACAATCTTCTCAGTATGCTGACTTTCCAAATAATGTCACTATTTATTGAACAAAAACCTCATCTCTTAATTTATTACTATTGTACTACAAGCAATATAAGCTTGAACTTAGTAACATATGTATGTGTACTTGTTTATTTCCTATCTACTTTCTAAAGAATGTAAACACAGATAAGTTCTGTATTATTTGCTGATATATCCTAGAAGATCAACTGATGCATATACATGGTTCAATAAATACATGTTTGAATGAAATCAATAACCTCAGATATGCAGATGACACCACCCTTATGGCAGAAAGTGAAGAACTAAAGGATTTCTTGATGAAAATTAAAGAGGAGAATGAAAAAGTTGACTTAAAGCTCAACATTCAGAAAACTAAGATCATGGCATCTGGTCCCATCACTTCATGGGAAATAGGTGGGGGAACTGTGGAAACAGTGGCTGACTTTATATTTCTGGGCTCCAAAATCACTTCAGATGGTGATTGCAGACATGAAATAAAAAGACACTCCTTTGAAGGAAAGTTATGACCAAACGAGACAGCATATTGAAAAGCAGGGACATTACTTTGTCAACAAATGTCCATCTATTCAAGGCTATAGTTTTTCCAGGGGTCATGTATGGATGTGAGAGCTGGACTATAAAGAAACCTGAGCACTGAAGAATTGATGCTTTTGAACTGTGTTGTTGGAGAAGACTCTTGAGAGTCCTTTGGACTGCAAGGAGATCCAACCAGTCCATCCTAAAGGAAATCAGTCCTGAATATTCATTGGAAGGACTGATGAAGCTGAAACACCAATACTTTGGCCACCTGATGTGAAGAGCTGACTCATTTGAAAAGACCTCAATGCTGGGAAATATTGAGAGCAGGAAAAGGGGACGCAGGGGATGAGATAGTTGGATAGCATCACCGACTCAATGGATGTGGGTTTAGGTAGATTTCGGGAGTTGGTGATGAACAGAGAGGCCTGGTGTGCTGCAGTTCATGGGGTTGCAAAAAGTCAGACACAACTGACCAACTGAACAAGACTGAGACTGAATGAAAACAAGCTTAAAAGTCCAGCAACAACAAAACTAATCCTGCCATTCTTTCATGTTCCCAAATTCCATTGTGAAGAAGCATGGGGGTCAGACAGACACAAGGTCAAGTGAAAGTGAAAGTCTGTCAGTCATGTCTGAATCTTTGCAATACCATTGACTGTTTAGTATTCTCCAGATGGGAATACTGGAGTGGATAGCCTTCCCCTTCTCTAGGGGATCTTCCCAACCCAGGCATCGAACCAATGTCTCCCACTTTGCAGGCGGATTCTTTACCAGCTGAGTCACATGGGAAGCCCACATAGGGTCATAGTTCCATATATTTCCCTTGATATTGATCTAATGTCTGAAGCAGGAGCCTCGGACAGGGAATTAATAGCAGATTTGAACTGATGGAAGAAAAATCAGCTAACAACCAAGATCTTCCAAATGTACAAACTTAATTTAGAAAGGGCAGAGGAACCAGAGATTAAATTATCAACATCCATTGGATCATAGAAAATGCAAGGGAATTCCAGAAAAACACCTACTTTTGCTTCACTGACTATGCTAAAGCCATTGACGGTGTGGATCAGATCAAACTGTGAAAATTCTTAAAGAAATGGGAATACTAGATCACCTGACCTGCTTCTTGTAAAACATGTATGCAGGTCAAAACATCCAGGACATGGAAGCAACCTAGATGTCCATCAGCAGATGAATGGATAAGAAAGCTGTGGTACATATACACAATGGAGTATTAAGTAAGTAGTCACTCAGTCGTATCCGACTCTTTGTGACCCCATGGACTGCAGCCCACCAAGCTCCTCAGTCCATGAGATTCTCCAAGCAAGAATACTGGAGTGGGTTGCCATTTCCTTCTCCAGGGGATCTTCCCGACCCAGGGATCAAACCCAGGTCTCCCACATTGGAGGCAGACGCTTTCACCTCTGAGCCACCAAGGAATCCACAATGGAGTATTACTCAGCCATTAAAAAGAATACATTTGAATCAGTTCTAATGAGGTGGATGACGCTGGAGCCGATTATACAGAGTGAGGTAAGTCAGAAAGAAAAACACCAATACAGTATACTTACACATATATATGGAATTTAGAAAGATGGTAATGATAAACCTGTATGCAAAACAAACTAAAAAATAAAAATTAATTTAAAAAAAAAAAGGCAATAGTTAGAACCAGACATGAAACAATTGACTGATCACATTTTGGAAAGGCTGTATATTGTCACCCTATTTATTTAACTTATATACAGAGTCCCTTGGACTGCAAGCAGATCCTACCAGTCTATCCTAAAGGAGACCAGTCCTGGGTGTTCATTGGAAGGACTGTTCCTGAGGCTGAAACTCCAATACTTTGGCCACCTCATGCAAAGAGCTGACTCATTGGAAAAGACCCTGATGCTGGGAGGGATTGAAGGCAGGAGGAGAAGGGGACGACAGAGGATGAGATGGCTGGATGGCATCACCGACTCAATGGACATGAGTTTGGGTGAACTCCGGGAGTTGATGATGGACAGGGAGGCTTGGCGTGCTGAGATTCATGGGGTCGCAAAGAGTCAGACACAACTGAGCGACTGAACTGAACTGAACTGAGTACATCATGCAAAATGCTGGGCTGGATGAAGCTCTAGCTGAAGCCAAGATTGCCCAGAGAAATATCAATAACCCCAAATATGTAGATGGAACTACCCTTATGGCAGAAAGCAAAGAAAATTAAAGTCTCTTAATGAAGGTGAAAGAGGAGAAAATTCTGGGTTAAAACTCAACTTTCAAAAAATGGTGAAAGAGGAGAAAATTATCGGTTAAAACTCAGCTTTCACAAAAGAAGGTAATGGCATCTGATCCCATCAGTTCATGGAAAATAGATGAGAAAAAATGGAAACCATGACAGACTTTATTTTCTTGGGCTTTAAAATTACTGTGGATGATGACTGCAGCCACAAAATTAAAAGATGTCTTGTTCCTTGGAAGAAAAGCTACAACAAACTTAGACACAATATTGAAAAGCAGAAATATCACTTTGCCATCAATGGTCTCATCAGTCAAAGCTATGGTTTTTCCAGTAGTCATGTACAGATGTGAGAGTTGGACCATAAAGAAGTCTGAATGCTGAATAACTGATGCTTTCAAATTGTGTTGCTGGAGAAGACTATTGAGAGTGCCTAGACTGCAAGTAGATCAGATCAGTGACTCTTAAAGGAAATCAACCATGAATATTCATGGGAAGACTGATGCTGAGTTGAAGTTCCTATAATTTGGCCAACTGATGAGAAGAACCGACCCACTGGAAAAGACTCGGAGGCTGGGAATGATTAAAGAAAGGAGGAGAGGGGGAAAACAGAGGATGAGACGGTTGGATGTCATCACGGATTCAATGAACATGAGTTTGAGTAAACTCTAGTAGATGGTGAAGAACAGGGAAGACTAGCGTGTTTCAGTCCATGTTGTTGCACAGTGTTGGACATGAGTTAGCAACTGAACAAGAACAAAACGGAGAGTACCTACATGGAAGAAAAGATAGAGACAATCTACCTATTAAAAGAAAAACATACATGCTTTTCAAACTTATATGGAACATTTTCCAGGATAGAGTAGATGTTAGGACATAAAATAAGAATCAGTAAATTTAACATAATTGACACTCTACAAAACATATTCTCCGACCACACTAGAATAAATTAAAAGCAATGATGGAAAACATTTGTGTGATTCACAAATATATATTAATTCAAAAATACATTACTATATAACCAATGACTCCATGAATAAATCACAGAAACAACTTAGTTTGATAACAAACAAAAGAGTTTGATATAAAAATATCTAAGAAAAGCAACATTCTAAATATTGGGGTATACAACTAAAATAGTGCATAGAGGGAAGTTTATAGAGTTAAATAGCTCCATTATAAAAAAGAAATAGTTTAAATCAGTCTTCTGTCCTTCTATGTTGATAAACAAGGTGGTGAAGAAAGATAGATATAAATCCAAAACAAGCAGAAGTAAGAAATATGGATGGAAACAATAAATATTAAATCATATTTAATCTAGTTACAACATGAAAACAATAGGGAAAAATAATTTAAAACAAAATTTGTTTCCCTGAAAAAACAAAACAAACCCAAAACTTTTAACTGGAATGATGCAGATAGAAAGAAAGAGAAGACCTAATTTATTAAAATAAGAAATAAAAGAGTGAGGATTGTTACCCACTTATGAATATAAACAGAACTAATGGTGATAAACAATAATAATTCATGCTGAAAAATTAGATAACTTACTAAAATGGACAAATTCTCAGTAAGACACAAGCTACCAAAACTGACTCAGGAAGAAATAGAAAAGCTGAGCTGAAATGGTAATGTAAAAATTATCACAAACAAAACCCCAGGCCCAGAAATATTATTCAGTGAATCTGCAATCATTCAAACAACATTTAATACCAATCCACAAAGAGCCAGACATGACTCAGTGACTGGACTGAACTGAAATGAACTGATATCAATCCTTCTCAAACTCTTTTAAAATATAGAGAATAAAAACTTCCCAACTCACTCTATAAGGACAGTCTTAGTTTGACATCAAAACTAGACAAGGATATCACAAGGAAAGAAACTATTTTGAAGTAAATAAGAATTTTAAAAAGCAATCTATAAAAGCTGGGAAATACAATTAAAGCTATCTAAAAAGCAAAATAGCACAACTGTATGCGTATATTGGAAAAGACAGAAAGTGTCAAGTCAGTAATCTAAGATCCCACCTCTAGAACTAGTAAAAGGAGAACAAAATAATATTAAAAAGAAGGAAAACAGCAATAAATATAAAAGCAGAAATCACTGAAATTCAAAAAGGAAAAGCAATTAAATAAAAAGTTTGTTTCATTAAAAAAATACAATGTACATACCTCTATCAAGAATGTGAAAGAAAAAAAAATGAAACAGAACTTATCAATAACAGGGATAAAATAGAAGCTATTACTACTGACACTGCAGACATCAAAAAAAAAAAAAAACTACTCTACATATAAATTTGATGACTTAGATTGAATGGGTCAAATCTCTCCAAGTTACCAACTAATGTATACAATATGAAGGATCTATAACTACTAATGAAATTAAACCTCTGATTTAGAAAACTTCTTTAAAAAAATCTCCTGGCCCAAATAGATACACTAGAATATTCTATCAAAAGTTTGAGGAAAAGTTAACATAAATTCTACACAACTCTTCTCAGAAATAGAAGTATAGAGAACACTTTACAAGTAATCTGTGTAACTCTAATACCAAAAACAGTCCATGTTAGTTTAAAGTAGGAAAACTACAGACCAATAATTCTCATGAAGATAAATGCAAAATCATCAGAAAAATATCACCAGAATACAGCAATATACAAAATAATTACACTTCATGGACAAATGGAGTTTGTTCTTTTGAGATCAGCCTGGTTTACTATTCAGTAACAGTCAATGTAATACATCTTATTAAGAGGCTAATAAAAATTACATAATCCTATTGAACAATGCAGAAAATAATTGAAAAGTTTTAGAAAACATCCATGTCAAAAAAAATATATCCAAAAAACAGAAATAGAAGAGAACTTCATCTTTGTAACAAATATCTAAGTAAAATATACCATTATGTGTACTAGATAGTGAAAGACAAAATGCCTTTCCCCTCAGTATCTGAAACTCCACTCTCACCAGTCTTATTTACTACAGTACTGTGATTTCTAGGCAATGCAATAAGATAAAAAGTAAAATAAAAATCATATTACCAGAATCAGAAAAGAAAAAAAAAAACTTCCCTAATTTAAGATGAAGTTATTGTTTATATAGAAAACCTTAAAGAATTTGCAAAGATCTACCAGAAGTAATAGCTGGATAAGTTTAAAGATACAAAATAAATATACATTATATTTCTAAATACTAAAGTAAACATAAATACCTGGAGAAGGAAATGGCAACCCAGTCTAGTACTCTTGCCTGGAAAATCCCATGGACAGGGGAGCCTGGTAAGCTATGGTCCATGGGGTCACAAAGAGGGACACAATTGAGCAACTTCACTTTCACTTTCAAACATAAAAACAACTGTATTTCTAGATAATAGAACTGAGCACATGCAACTGAAGCTAACAATGTATTACCAGTTATATGCACTCCAAAAAAGTAAGGGAAATTCTAATATTTATAGAATTTATGTACTGAAAACTATAAAATACTTATGTTGAGAGATTCAAGAAAATCTGAATAGATGAAGACCATGTACCTATGGATGGTAGTATAAAAAATGTGAAAATGCCAAATTTCTCTTAGTCATATAAAAATTTAAGACATTTTTTATTAAAATGTCAAGTAAGAGTTTTAAATTATGGATAAATATGTTTTTAGATCTGTATGGAAAAGCAAAAGAAGTAGCAGAAACAATTTTGGAAAAAGAATAAGTTGAATACAGTCAATCTACTAGATTTCATAACTTATTATATAACTATAATAATCAAGACTCTATGGTATTGCTGGGGGGATTTTCACATAGAACGATGGACTAGAATTAAGAAGCCAAAAATATATCTACACAAATAGGCACAGTTGGTTTTTGTCAAAGGTTCAAACATAATTCAAATGGGAAAGATAGTCTTCTGAACTAATGGTACTGGAGCAATTGCACTTCCATAAGGAAAAATAAAAACAAATAAACAAATAATTAAATTGGAGAAAATCCTTGGTATCTATGGCAACACAAAAAGTACCTAATGTTGACACAAAAATATGATTCATCAATGCAAAAATTGACATAGTGGACTTAATAAATATTTAAAAATCTTTACTTAACACTGAAAAAAGGATGAATATAAACCATAGACTGACAGAATATATTTGTAAATCACATATATCCTACAAAGCACTGGTATCTATAATACATAAAGAATTCTCAAATCCCAACATTAAAACAAACAACAAAAACCCCAGCTAGAAAATAGACAAAAATATAAAGAGATATTTTACTGAATAACATATACAGATGCCAAATAATTGCAAGAAAAGATGTTGAACATCAGTATAAATTAGGGAAATGCAAATTAAACCCACAGTATAAAATCATTATATATCTATTAGAATGGTTAAAATAACAAAAGAAAAAAAAAACACAGTGAAAAACAAATTGTGGAGTGGATATGAAGAAACAATCACTCATACACTGCTGGTGAGTTTGTCAAAGTATAGACTCTCTGGAAAAGTTTGGTAGATCCTTATATCAAACATGCAGCTACCATACAACCTAGGAGTAATACCCTTTGGTATTTACTTTAGATAATGAAAGTATGTACACATAATTATTTTTGAAGCTCTTCTAAAAAAGCTTATAGAATACAAAAAATAAAACTTTCTCCTGAAAATATAAATTTTTACATATGAGGATTAATTTAATATTTCTTAAATAATCCCATAGGGTAATAGTTCACAGCTCTTACTTTTAGTAGAAGAAATAAATGACCTGAGCTTGATAATGTCCAAAAACACATATAATTATTCCAAAATAAACTTACATAACATAATAAATTGTATAAAGCAATTATTATTTTGTTATAAATGAAGTATGGAAAAGCTAACACCTTTTAATTTTCCTAAAAATGCAAAATAGCTAAAATTAGTAAATTTGTTTTATTATCCTATTTCAACAAGTACTCTAATATAATAGCAATAAAATCTTAAATGGTGGGAGAGAACAAGATGGCAGAGGAGTTGGTGGACGTGGAGCACATCTCTCTCCATGCATACATCAGGAATACACCTTCAGACACAAGTGCATGCAGAACACCAGATGAGAGAGGACAGGAGTACATGACCAGTGGAAGAGAATATACAGAACCATGAAAAACTTGGTAGGATGAATGAACTAGGGGGAAAACAGGAGTGTTAGTAGGACTGGACCTGCCCTCAGTGGGTGGGGAACTGAAGCAGGGGTTGATTGGGCCAACTGTCTGAGTCAGAGGAAAAACACTTAAGGCTGAGAGTGAAACAGCTGATCTGTGGCAATCTAAATATAATCAGAATTAGTCCTTACCTCAGCCATACATACCCCAGACAGGGATGCAGGTCCTCTGGATGGCACAGAAGCTGGTAGCTGGAGTTTAGGGACTGTGGAGCAATGCCAGGGCGAGGGCTGCTGTTGACTGCAGACAGACGGATCAAGGGGATGTGAGAGAGGAGACTGTGGTAGGAAATGCCTGTGAAGGAAAACTGCGCAGCCATGGAAGCAAGGCAATACTGCCGAGTCATGCAAAGGGGGTGGAGCCATCACCATAACCTCTCTCTCCCCACACAATAGCATTAGCGCTGAACAATAGAGTGGATGGCCCATCAAATGCCTGATGCACTGAACTAGACTAGGACCTCATCCAGGGTGCCCCTTTAAGGGCCTGATATGCCAATCTACAGAGTAGGACCCCAGCCAGAGAGGCTGCCCCTATGTGCCTGCCACATGGAAAAAAGAGAAGGATCCCAGACAAGAGACCCCTCTCAGTGCCTGAAAGGGGAAAAAGACTGACCAAAGAGGCCTTCTGATTTGTCAGCTACAAGAGGCTAAAAAAAAAAGACTCTGATAGAGCCATAACTCCTGGGGCAGAGGCAGCCCATGTCCCTGCACACTTTGGACCGCCAGGGTCCCAGCAAGCCAAGCAGCTGCACCAGTATCATGTTCAATTCTCATGAGGGCAGAGCTGCCACAGGCACACACACACAAAAAACGCTTGCATCTATGCGTACAGGGTCACTTCAATAGTGTTCAACTCTTTGTGACCCTGTAGACTGTGCCCTGCCAGGCTTCTCTGTCAGTGGGATTCTCCAGGTAATACTGGAGTGTATTGGCCAATGCTGGTTGCCATAACCTTCTAGAGCACTTTATTTCCTGCTGCCCTAGCCACCAATTTCCCTGAGCACCTGATGCTGCCAGAACCCCCGCAAACCAAGCAGCTACACCACCTCTAAAACTGGCCCTCACAGGGCAAAACTCAAGTCCTCCAGGGCAGCCTCAGGAGCAAACCCCAGTAGACAATCCACATGCAGAGGTGGAAATACAACCACAATTGATACCCAGGGACAGTTTGGCTAAGGAAGAAGACACAAAACCATCCCACCAGCTGTAGATTAAACTCACAATGCAGATTAAATCCACATGATCAACTTTGTGTCTACAGAATATATAAAAGAACACTGAGAGCTCCCACAAAAGTAAACACACAAGTTCTGATAGCTGTGGAAACTGGAGGCAAGAACATACAGGAGTAGGGCTAGATTAGAATATGAGCGGCCCTCACAGCAGATCCGGAGACCAGCACAGTGTTGGAGGGCATCATAGGAGGTGAGGTGAACTGTGACTCCCAGTTAGGGAAAGGATACTGACAGCAGTGACTCAAGAAAAATATTTATTATACTTATGTTTTGACTCGTTCTATAGATTCTTTTGGATTTTTCTCCCCCCCCACCCCATTGTAGTTGTCAATTTTATTGCCACTATGAAATCAAACTAAGTTTTTTTTTCTATCTTTTCTCTTACTTAATTTTAATTTTTAAACCTATTGTTATGTTTTCTACATGTATTCACTTGTTTGCTTTTCCTTGGGCTTTCCTTGTGACTCAAAAGTTAAAGCATCTGCCTGCAATGTGGGAGACCCAGGTTCAATCCCTGGATCAGGAAGATACCCTGGAGAAGGAAATGGCAACCTACTCCGGAACTCTTGCCTAGAAAATCCCTTGAAGAGAGAAGCCTGGTAGGCTACATTCCATGGGGTCGCAAAGAGTCAGACATGACTGAACAACTTTGCTTTTGCTTTTCCTACTGTTCTTTTCCCCTTGCAGTTAATCTTTAATGTATATAAATCTTGATTTAACTTTGCATATCTATTCTTTCTCTTTTCTTGCTTTCCTTTTCTCTCAATATATTTGTTAGTTTTATTTTCATTGCTTTATTCCCCAATGGGCATCTTGCTTTAGTTTTGTTTTCCAGTTTATGCTTTAGTTAGTTTTGTTCTTAACTGGTATATATAATTTTTGGTTTCCATTGTTTGCAGGTTAATCTATTGTACTTTAGTTTTGTTGAACTGTTTTGATTTTGATTATGGGTATATAGGTATATGTGTATATTCAGTTACATTTTTTTATTGTTGTTATAAATTTCTGTGTTGGGCTTTTACAGTTATATGGAATTTTCCTTTTTTAAAAAAAATCTTTCTTCTTCCTTTTTCTATTTTTTAAAAATTTAATTTATACTCATTTTCACTATATTGATTCTTTCGATCCATGAACATGGTATGTTTCTCCATCTATTAGTGTTCTCTTTCATTTCTTTCATCAGTGTTTTATAATTTTCTATATATAGGTCTTTAGTTTCTTTAGGTAGGTATATTCCTAAGTATTTTATTCTTTTCGTTGCAATGGTGAATGGAATTGATTCCTTAATTTCTTTTTCTACTTTCTCATTATTAGTGTATAGGATCAACCTAGATGTCCATCAGCAGATGAATGGATAAGAAAGCTGTGGTACATATACACAATGGAGTATTACTCAGCTATTAAAAAGAATACATTTGAATCAGTTTTAATGAGGTGGATGACGCTGGAGCCGATTATACAGAGTGAAGTAAGCCAGAAAGAAAACCACCAATACAGTATACTTACACATATATATGGAATTTAGAATGATGGTAATGATAAACCTGTACGCAAGACAGCAAAAGAGACACAGTTGTATAGAATGGCCTTTTGGACTCTGTGGGAGAGGGAGAGGGTGGGATGGGTTGGCAGAGTGGCAATGTAACATGTGTGATATCATAAGCGAAACGAATTGCCAGTCCAGGTTTGATACAGGATGCAGGATGCTAGGGACTGATGCACGGGAATAATCCAGAGAGAGGGTGTGGGGCGGGAGGGTGGAGGTGGGGGTCGGGATTGGGAGTTCATGTACACTCATGGCTAATTCATGTCAATGTGTAACAAAACGAATACAGTATTGTAAAGCAAAACAAACTAAAAAATAAAAATTAATTTAAAAAATTTAATTTATATATTTTAATATCCATTATATTGTCCTGCATTTATTCCTTCGTTTGCCTTTCCTACTGTTCTTTTCCCCTTGCAGTTAATCTTAATAACTATAAATATTCTTCATCTACCTCTATTTAACTTTGCATATCTATTCTTTTCTTTTTTTCTTTCTTTCCTTTCCTCTCAACATATTTGTTAGTTTTGTTTCATTGCTTTATTCCCCACTTAGCTCCTTGCTTTAGTTTTGTTTCTGGTTTGTGCTTTAGTTAGTTTTGTTCTTAACTGGTAAGTATTTCTGATTTCCTTTGTTCACCAGGTCAATCTACTGTACTTTGTTTTTGTTGGGCTGTTTTGACTTTGCATATGGGTGTATAGGTTTATGTGTATATTAAATTATTTTAATTATTATTGCCTGATTTTGTAACTGCCATTTGTCTGGGGTTTATCTTTGGTTTCTCATATTTGGGTATTTGTTTTAATCTCATATAATGCCATAACACATCACTTGTGGAATATTCTTCCTGACCAGAGATCAAGCTCTGTGCCTTTGGAGTGGGAGCACTGACTCCAAGGCCCTAGACTACCAGAGAACTAACCCTAGGGAGTATCAAATAGTAGGAATTCACATTAAGGAAATCACTTGAACACAAGACCTGTTATCAGCAAAAAACCAGTAGCACCTTGTGTAGGACACCTCATCTAAACAACAAGAAGAACCACAAAAATACAAACCAAATAATCAGCAGACAGGATTACCACCTCATTCAGCCTTGCCCATCAGAGGAAAAACAAATAAACAAATAAACAAAACTCAGCACAAATATCACCCTATATGAAGATTATGGAAACCACTGGATCAAACTTAGGAGGGCAGAATACAAAAGGAAGAAAGAATTCAAACTTGAAGCCTAATAAAAGGAGATCTCAAATGAAAAGGCAGAGAAATACTACACAAATAAAGAACAAATTAGAAACACTGAAGTCCAAATAAATGAAGAGGAAATAGGCAAACTACATGAATAAATATTCAGAATAGCGATAGTGAAGTTGACAAAAAATCTTGAAAACAAAATGGAGAAAATCCAAAAATCAGTTAACAAAGAACTAGAAGAATTAAAGAGTAAACATATGGAGACAAACAACACAATTACAGAAATTAAAAATACTCTGGAAGGAATCAATAGCAAAATATAGGAAGCAGAAAAATGAATCAGTGCGCTGGAAGATAGAATGGTGGAAATAACTTCTGAAGAGCAGAATAAAGTAAAAAGAATGAAAAGAACTGAATATAGTCTTAGAGACTTCTGGGACAATATCTAATGCACCAACATTCTAATTATAAGGGTCCCAGAAGAAGAAGAGAAAAAGAAAGGGTATGAGAAATATTTTGAAGACATTATAGTTGAAAATTTCCCCACCATGGAAATGGAAATCGTCAATCAAGTCCAAGAGGCACAAAGAGTCCCATACAGGATTAAACCAAGGAGAAACATGCCAAGACACATAATAATCAAACTAACAAAGATTAAACACAAAAAAAGAATATTAAAAGCGGCAAAGGAAAAGCCATAAGTAACATACAAGGATGGAGAAGGCAATGGCGACCCTCACCAGTACTCTTGCCTGGAAAATATTATGGACAGAGGAGCTTGGTAGGCTGCAGACCATGGGGTCACTAAGAGTCAGACACGACTGAGCGACTTCACTTTCACTTTTCACTTTCATACATTGGAGAAGGAAATGGCAACCCACTCCAATGTTCTTGCTTGGAGAATCCCAGCGATGGGGGAACCTGGCAGGCTGCTATCTATGGAGTCTCTCAGAGTTAGACAAAACTGAAGCAATCTAGCAGTAGCAGCAGCAACATACAAGGGAAACTCCATACATTTAACAGTTGATCTCTCAGCAGAAACTCCACAGGCCAGAAGAGAATGGCAGGATATGTTTAAAGTACTGAGAGGGAAAAATCTACACCGAAGTCACTGTACCTGATAAGAATCTCATTCAAATTTGAGGAAGAAATAAAAAGCTTTTCCGACAAGCATAAGTTAGGAGAATTCAGTACCATGAAACCAGCTTTACAATAAATGTTAAAGGGACTTATATAGTCAAGAAATACAAGAGAAGGAAAAAGATCTACAAAATCAACACCAAACAATTAAGAAAATGGCAATAGGAACATACATATCTATAATTACTTTAAATGTAAATGTATTACATGCTCCAACCAAAAGACACAGACTGACTGAATGGATACAAAAGAAGACCCATCTATATGCTGTCTATAAGAAACCCATTTCAGACCTAAAGACACATATTGACTGAAAGTGAGAGCATGGAAAAATATATTCCATGCAAAAGGGAAGCAAAAGAAAGATGGAATAGCAATTGTCATATCAGACAAAAAAAGACCTTAAAATAAGGAAGATTACAAGGGACAAAGAAGAACACTACAAAATGATCAAGGATAAATCCAAGAGGAAGACATAATGATTGTAAATATCTATGCACTCAACATAAAAGCACCTCAATACATAAGACAAACACTAACAGACATAAAAGGAGAAATTGACAGCAACACAATAAAAGTAGGAGTCTTTTACACCCCACTCACCAATGGACAGATCATCAAAACAGAATATTAGTAAGGAAACACAAGTCTCAAATAATATGTTAGATGAGATGGATCGCCTTGATATCTTCAGGATATTCCATCCAAATGCAGAATAATGCATCTTATTCTCAAGCGCACATGGAACATTCTCCAGAATAGACCACATCTTGCATCACAAATCAAACCTCAGTAAATTTAAGAAAGTTGAAATCATATCAAGCATCTTCTCTGACCACAGCACTGTGAGACTAGATATAACAAGGGGGAAAAAAAAAACTGTAAGAAACACAAACATAAGGAGATTAAGCAAAACATTTCTAATAACCAACAAGTTACTGAAGAAATAAAAATGGAAATCAAAAACTTTCTAGAAACAAATGACAATGAAACATGTCAACACAAAACCTATGAGATGCAGCAAAAGCAATTCTAAGAGGGAAGTTTACACAATCCTACGTCAAAAAAACAAGAAAAACATCAAATACACAACATAACTTCACACCTAAAACAACTGGAAAAAGAAGGACAAAAAAGTCCCAGAATTAGTAGAAGGAAAGATATCATAAAGATCTCAGTAGAAATGAGTGAAAAAAAAAATGAAAGAAATAATAGTAAAGATGACTAAAACTAAAATCTGGTTCTTTGAGAAGATAAACAAAAGTGACAAAAGTTTGGTCAGACTCATCGAGAAAAAAAAAAGAAGAATCAAATCAACAAAACTAGTAATTAAAAAGGAGAGGTTACACCAGACAATGCAGAAATACAAAGGATTATAAGAGACTATTATGAACAACCATATGTCAATAAAATGTATAACCTGAAATAAATGGACAGATTCTTAGAAAGTTCAGTCTTCCAAGACTGAACCAGGAAGAAATAGAAATTAAGAGCAATGAAATTGAAGCTGTGCTCAAATGAAATTGAAGCTGTGCTCAAATGAAATTGAAGCTGTGCTCAAATATCTCCCAAAAAACAAAAGCCCAGGACTACATAGCTTCTCAGGAGAATTCTATCAAACATTTAGAGAAGAGCTAATGCTTCTCCTCCCCCAAACTCTTTCAAAAAGTTACAGCAGAAAGAACACTTCCAAACTCATTCTATGAGACTACCATCAAGCTGACACCAAAACCAGACACAAAAATAAAACTACAGGCCAATATCACTGAAGAACGTAGATGCTAATAGCCTCAACAAAATTTCAGCAGTTAAGCAACACATCAAAAAGCACATAGACCATGATCAAGTGGGGTTTATTCTAGGGATGCAAGGATTCTTCAATATATGCAAATTAATCAATATGATACACTGTATTAACAAATTGATAGATGAAAACCATATGATAATCTCAATGTATGCAGAAAAAGCCTTTGAAAAAAATTGGCACCCAATTTTGCTTAAAACTCTTCAGAAATAGGCATAAAAGGAACGTACCTCAGCACAGGAAAGGCCATATATGATAAGCCTACAGCAAACATTATTCTCAATGGTGAAAAACTGAAAGCATTCCCCCTAGATCAGGAACAAGACAAGGGTGCCCACTTCCAATATCACTGAAGAACGTAGATGCTAATAGCCTCAACAAAATTTCAGCAGTTAAGCAACACATCAAAAAGCACATAGACCATGATCAAGTGGGGTTTATTCTAGGGATGCAAGGATTCTTCAATATATGCAAATTAATCAATATGATACACTGTATTAACAAATTGATAGATGAAAACCATATGATAATCTCAATGTATGCAGAAAAAGCCTTTGAAAAAAATTGGCACCCAATTTTGCTTAAAACTCTTCAGAAAATGGGCATAAAAGGAACGTACCTCAACACAGGAAAGGCCATATATGATAAGCCTACAGCAAACATTATTCTCAATGGTGAAAAACTGAAAGCATTCCCCCTAGATCAGGAACAAGAAAAGGGTGCCCACTTTCACCACCATTACTGAACATAGTTCTGGAAGTCTTAGCTACAGCAAGGAAAGAAATAAAAGGAATCCAGATTGGAAAGGAAGTAAAGCTTTCACTGTTTGCACATGACATGATACCCTACACAGAAAAACCTAAAATAGTATCAGAAAATTACCAGAGCTAATCAGTGAATTTAGCAAAGTTGCAGGATACAAAATCAATACATGGAAATCACTTGCATTTGTATATATTAACAATGAAAAATCTGAAAGAGAAATTAAGGAGTAAATCTCATTCACCATTGAAACATAAAGAATTTAATACCTAGGAATAAATTCACCTAAAGAGACAAAAGAACTATACACAGAAAATTATAAGACACTAATGAAAGAAATCAAATATAACATAATCAGATGGAGAGATATTCAATGTTCCTGGGTGAGAATAATCAATACTGTGAAAATAACAATACTACCAAATGCAGTCTATAAATTCAATGCAATCTTTATCAAATCACCGAAGATATTTTTTCACAAAACTAGAACATCAACAACAACAAAAATTCACAATTCACATGGAAACACAAAAGACCCTGAATAGCCAAAGCAGTCTTGACAAAGAAAACTAGAGCTGGAAGAATAAACCTTCCTGAATTCAAATTATTCTACAAAGTGACAGTCATCATAACAGTAAGGTACTGGCAGAAAAACAGAAACATAGACCAAGGGAACAAAATATAGAGTCCAGAAATGAACCCATATTCCTATGGTTACCTTATATTTGACAAAGGAGGCAAGAATATACAATGGGACAAAGACAGCTTCTTCAATAAACGGTGCTGGGAAAACTTGACAGCTAAATGTAAAAGAATGAAATTAGAACACTTCCTAACACCATACACAAAGATAAACTCAACATGGATTAAAGACCTAAATGTAAGACCGTTCATCTGTCTGTTCAGTCACTCAGCCATGTCCAACTCTTTGCGAACCCATGAATCGCAGCATGCCAGGCCTCCCTGTCCATCACCAACTCCCAGAGTTCACTCAGACTCACGTCCATTGAGTCCGTGATG
>SJXQ01010355.1:42164-58818 GCA_006408695.1 Aepyceros melampus
AAGGCTTTCTTATCTCTTCTTGCTATTCTTTGGAACTCTGCATTCAGATGCTTATATCTTTCCTTTTCTCCTTTGCTTTTTGCCTCTCTTCTTTTCACAGCTATTTGTAAGGCCTCCCCAGACAGCCATTTTGCTTTTTTGCATTTCTCTGCCATGGGGATGGTCTTCATCCCTGTCTCCTGTACAATGTCACGAACCTCATTCCATAATTCATCAGGCTCTCTATCTATCAGATCTAGACTCTTAAATGTATTTCTCACTTCCACTGTATAATCATAAGGGATTTGATTTAGGTCATACCTGAATGGTCTAGTGGTGTTGCCCACTTTCTTCATTTTAAGTCTGAATTTGACAATAAGGAGTTCATGATCTGAGCCACAGTCAGCTCCCGGTCTTGTCTTTGTTGACTGTATAGAGCTTCTCCATCTTTGGCTGCAAATAATATAATCAATCTGATTTCAGTGTTGGCCATCTGGTGATGTCCAAGTGTAGAGTCTTCTCTTGCGTATAAAACTCTTAGAGGAAAACATAGGCAGAACACTCAATGATATAAATCAAAACAAGATCCTCTATGATCCACCTCCTAGAATAATGGATATAAAAACAAAATAAAACAAGTAGGACCTGATTAAATTTAAAATCTTTTGCACAGCATTAGAAATTATAGGCAAGGTGAAAAGACAACATTCAGAATAAGAGAAAATAATAGCAAATGTAATGACTAACAAAGGATTAATTTCCAAAATATACAAGCAGCTCACATAACTCAATACTAAAAAAAAAAAAAAAAAAAAACCCAATCAAGTGAGGAAAAGACCTAAACAGACATTTCTCCAAAGAAGACATTTAGATGGCTAAAAAACACATGAAAAAATGCTCAACATAGCTCATTATTAAAGAAATGTAAATCGAATCTACAATGAGATATCACCTCACACCAGTCAGAATGGCCATCATCAAAAAGTCTACAAACAATAAATGTTGGAGAGGGTGTGGAGAAAAGGAAATGCTCTTGCACTGTTGGGGGAAATGTAAATTGATAGAGCCACTATGGGAGATGGTATGGAAAGTCCTTAAAAAACTAGGAATAAAACCATCATATGACCCAGTAATCCCACTCCTAGGCATATACCCTGAGGAAATCAAAATTGAAAAAGACAGATGTATCCCAATGTTCATTGAAGCCCTATTTACAAAAGCTAGAACATGGAAGCGACCTAAATGCCCATCTACACATGAATGGATAAAGAAGGTGTGCGACATATACACAAAGGAATATTACTCAGCCACAAGAAAGAATCCATTTGAGTCAGTTCTGATGAGGTGGATGAACCTAGAACCTATTATACAGAGTTAAGTGAGTCAGAAAAAGAAAAATAAATATTAGTATAAAGATAAAAATAAATATTTGTATTCTAAGGCATATATACAGAATCTAGAAAAATAGTACTGAAGAATTATTTACAGGACAGTAGTGGGAGTCAGGGAGAAGGAGATGGCACCCCACTCCAGTACTCTTGCCTGGAAAATCCCATGGACGGAGGAGCCTGGTAGGCTGCAGTTCATGAGGTTGTGAAGAGTCGGACACGACTGAGTGACTTCACTTTCACTTTTCATTTTCATGCATTGGAGAAGGAAATAGCAACCCACTGCAGTGTTTTTGCCTGGAGAACCTCAGGGATGGGGGAGCCTGATGGGCTGCCGTCTATGAGGTTGCACAGAGTCGGACACAACAAAAGCAAATTAGCAGCAGCAGCAGCAGCAGTGGAGAAACAGACATAGAGAACAGACCTATGACCTGGGGAGAGGGAAGGAGAGGGTGAGATGTATGGAAAGAGTAACATGGAAAATTATATTACCATAGGTAAAATATATGCCAATGGGAATTGGCTGTATGGCTCAGGAAACTCAAACAGGGACTCTGTATCAATCTAGAGGGGTGGGATGGGGTGGGAGATAGGAGAGAGGTTCAAAAGGGAGGGGATATATGTATACGTATGGTTGATTCATGTTCAGCTTTGACAGAAAACAACAAAATTCTGTAAAGTAATTATCCTTCAATTAAATAAAATAATTTTTAAAACCCCTAAATAGTAATAACAGTTGCACTTTTTGAAGCTATCCAGGTGTTGCACTGCTGTCAGTAATATCACTTTACAGAGCACTTATATTATTAGTTAGTGGGAAAGCTATATAAATGTCTTCCTTGTTTTCTAAATCTAGAATGAAAGAATATTCCAAATTTAGTAATACTTTTGTGTATCACATTTTAACCAAAGAAGTTAAAAAGAGTCTATCTCAATGTAAATGCATTTAAAATAGTATAGTCAATTCTAGAGTTACATTAAATAATGATACTGCTTTATAAATAAGGGAGTAATTCAGTATTTACCTAGGCTCCTCTGTGTTACCTAGTGATTTAAATATGCTGGAGTGTCATTAAAACTAGCTCTCCAAGTCAGAGATCCTACAAGACTAAAATCAGTTCTTGGTAGGTCTTCATTTCCTCTCACTCACCTCTGTTACCCTAGAGATTCTCAAAAGCAGTGGGTCTGTTGGTGCAATTTTTCAATTATATGTTCAGAAAATGTCTCAATAGATCATATGTGCTATATTATATTCTTTCTTCTGTGTTTAGGCCTCTTCATCTCTTGTCTTTGGAACTCTCTATCTCTTGTGTATTTCAGGGACAACTTCATTTGAAAAAAAAAGGCAAAAAATAAGGTTAAATATAATTTTCTTTGGAACTTGCAAAGCACTGATACATGCATTTCTGTCTTCAAACACCATATTAATTTCCTTCCTTTAAGGGTCAGTGGATGACTGGTGCTAATGTACCAACAGTTTTACCCACCTTTTCTTAGGCATCATTTGTGCAAATGTCACCAAACTGAAAAAGGCAAACATTCTATATTGTATAACCATAGTTTTGTCCTCACAGATCACCAGGAAACATTTCAGAAGGCAGATTTCTTCATTATTCTTATACATTAGATAAAAAGTAACAAATCACCTTAGCTGTAACACACACACACACACACACACACACACCCCTCCTATCAATGCCCTACTGTCTACACTTTGAGAACTGTTGTCATGAAGAAAACAAGCATTTGTCAGAGCATAACTGCATGCAAAGTAGAAGAGTCTGTATAGTACTGAAAAATTCCAAGAAGGATATATCATTTAGAACAGCAGCTACAATTAGAAGTCTTCATTTTATTAAATTTATTACAATCATTTATCTTCTTGAAAATTCAGCTATGTTCAAATTATAAAATATATTCAAGGAAGCAAAAGAAGTCTTTATAAAATAAAAACAAAAACATTTTTCTAAATTTTGATAGTGGTACTAATCTTTGCAGCCTTTAGAATCACACAATATCCTTCATTTCATTCTTTTGGTAGAGAGACAGTTCTAAGGTTTTTGGCTTGCTAAATTTTCCATCCTATTTTTAACTTTGTAAATCTGGAAGTTATTGTAGGAATCTGCTCAGATTCTAGATCTTATTTAATATATTGCAAGGTGTATATCCAGTACTTGGCCACCTCATGTGAAGAGTTGACTCATTGGAAAAGACTCTGATGCTGGGAAGGATTGGGGGCAAGAGAAGAAGGGGACGACAGAGGATGAGATGGCTATATGGCATTACTGACTCGATGGATGTGAGTCTGAGTGAACTCTGGGAGTTGGTGATGGACAGGGAGGACTGGTGTGCTGCAATTCATGGGGTCAGAAAAAGTTGAACATGACTGAGCGACTGAACTGAATTGAAGGTGTATATTGGTTAAAATTCTGTGATCTACAGAGAAGCTATCATTCTGAGTAATTAACCACATTGCAACTCTGGTTGTCAGAAATTAGTTTTTGTTCAGTTTTTCAAAGGAACAACAGACTGGTTCCAAATAGGAAAAGGAATACATCAAAACTGTAGATTGTCACCCTGCTTATTTAATTTATATGCAGAGTACATCCTGAGAAACACTGGGCTGGAAGAAGCACAAGCTGGAATCAAGATTGCCAGGAGAAATATCAATAACCTCAGATATGCAGATGACACCACCTTTATGGCAGAAAGTGAAGAGGAACTAAAAAGCCTCTTGTTGAAAGTGAGAGAGGAGAGTGAAAAAGTTGGCTTAAAGCTCAACATTCAGAAAACAAAGATCATGGCATCTGGTCCAACCATTTCATGGGAAATAGATGAGGAAACAGTGGAAACAGTGTCAGACTTTAATTTGGGGGGCTCCAAAATCACTGCAGATGGTGATTGCAGCCATGAAATTAAAAGATGCTTACTCCTTGAAAGGAAAGTTATGACCAACCTAGACAGCATATTCAAAAGCAGAGACATTACTTTGCCAACCAAGTTCCGTCTAGTTGAGGCTACGGTTTTTCCATTGATCATGTATGGATGTTAGAGTTGAACTGTGAAGAAGGCTGAGCACCGAAAAATTAATGCTTTTGAACTGTGGTGTTGGAAAAGTCTCTTGAAAGTCCCTTGGACTGCAAAGAGATCCAATCAGTCCATTCTAAAGGAGATCAGCCCTGGGTGTTCATTGGAAGGACTGATGCTGAAGCTAAAACTCCAGTAATTTGGCCACTTGATGCAAGAATTGACTTATTGGAAACGACTCTGATTTTGGGAAGGATTTGGGGCAGGAAAAGAAGGGGACAACAGAGGATGAGATGGCTAGATGGCATCACCGACTCGATGGACAGGAGTTTGAGTGAACTCCGGAAGTTGGTGATGGACATGGAGGACTGGCATGCTTCAATTCATGGGGTAGGAAAGAGTCGGACACGACTAAGCAATTGAACTGAACTGAACTGAATAATCCAAAATAATGACTCTTCCATTTTCAGTAAAATTACCTTGGTTAACATCCATTGACATGGAAAATTGCATAAAAAGTTCACAGAATGTAATTGTCTTGTTACTGCAGGGTCCTTTATGTGTATCTTTCTTCAGTGAGGTTATTCCAAGTGGTTGAACTCAAAACAGTTTTTGCAAGTATGTGTCTTTAATGCTAGCAGAATTAGAAATATTTACTTATGGAAATTAAGATACCCCTTGGTGAGTCACTCATCTATTTAGATTCTAAAAACTCCATGACTAATTACTTAATTCAAAAAATACTCTATTAGACTATGTGGATAACCATGCTAATTCTCTTACCATTTCCTCAGATCATCGATACATTTCCTCTGTTGTTAATCCTACTACTTGGCCTTTAGTAAAGTGGAATCCTACTGTTAACTACAAAAAGGCAGAGAAATTATTTCAAATATTATGTCTTCCTCCTGTATGTCTAGTCTTCAGAGGATATCCAAAAAACTCTTCAAAGATGTAGGTGCTCTCAAAACCACTATTTTTCTCAAGCTTTAGTGAATGAGATGTCTCCTGGAATAATATTAGCAATTCTGTTTAAGGAATTGAATGATAAGATTTCATAAAATACATCCATTATAGTATCCCTATTTTCATAGTTGAATCTCTATGTTATTTCAGAAATTAATATAATCTCAAAATCATTTAGTTTATATCACATGAGTGCCCATTTGGAGAAATTATAAGAAAGTTTTCAACTATCAACTATCATTTTTAATTCAATAAATATTTATGCATCATATATTTGTTGACAGAGCTGAATCTAAAACTAATTTCTTATTGGTTAGACTGTTACATTTCATATATATATATATATATATATAGCATGTGTATACATATATATACATATATACATATATAAAGCATATGTTTCATAGAAATATATTACATTTTACTCTTTAATCAAAGATTATTATCTGTTGCTATTTAAAAATAATAAATAAATAAACTACATGTGTGCATTTTGGTTTATTCCACTAGGAATCCATTTCTATGCAAATTACTGTATTCTGCAAATTTTTGCTGATATAAATTACAAAATTCTGCAATTGTGTATCATATTTTAGGTTTCACTTTGTAAATGAATTGGTGTGTGCTGAATAATGACTTAATTATATGTCTGGGGAAAAATACAAAATCTAAGCATAGGGAACATGGAACATAGGAATAAGTTGATTCCTTCTCTTTGAATGGTACATTTCTCATATTTAAAATTAAAACATCTTCAGTAAGGGAATAAACCAAGAGACTCAATGGGGATAAATATTTTTATATACTGTATGATTTTTTAATTCTCTTATATAAAACTTTCAAACTCTCAGAGCCTCAATATTCCTTAAGAATTATCTTATCTTGAACCTAGTGAAACTAACATATTGTAATAATATTTGATAGGTTGGCATTCTAAAGGATCAAACTGAACATTTGCTTTTGGCTACCACAGCACTCATCTCACACGCTAGTAAAGTAATGCTCAAAATTCTCCAAGCCAGGCTTCAGCACCATGTGAACCGTGAGCCTCCAAATGTTCAAGCTGGTTATAGAAAAAGTAGAGGAACCAGAGTTCAAATTGCCAACATCCGCTGGATCATGGAAAAAGTAAGAGAGTTCCAAAAAATATCTATTTCTGCTGTATTGACTATGCCAAAGCCTTTGACTATGTGGATCACAATACACCGTGGAAAATTCTGAAAGAGATGGGAATACCAGACCACGTGACCTGCCTCTTAAGAAACCTATATGCAGGTCAGGAAGCAACAGTTAGAACTGGACATGGAAAAACAGACTGATTCCAAGTAGGAAAAGGAGTACATCAAGGCTGTATATTGTCACCCTGCTTATTTAACTTATATACAGAGTACATCATGAGAAATGCTGGACTGGAAGAAACACAAGCTGGAATCAAGATTGCAGGGAGAAATATCAGTCGCCTCAGATATGCAGATGACACCACCCTTATGGGAAGAAAGTGAAGAGGAACTAAAGAGCCTCTTGATGAAAATGAAAGAGGAGAGTAACAAGTTGACTTAAAGCTCAACATTCAGAAAACAAAGATCATGGCATCTGGTCCCATTACTTCATGGGAAATAGATGAGGAAACAGTAGAAACAGTGTCAGACTTTATTTATTTATTTATTTGCTTTGAGTTCCCAAATCACTGCAGATGGTGATTGCAGCCATGAAATTAAAAGATGCTTACTCCTTGGAAGGAAAGTCATGACCAACCTAGATAGCATATTTAAAAAACAGAGACATTACTTTGGCAACAAATATCCATCTACTCAAAAACTATGGTTTTTTCAGTAGTCATGTATGGATGTGAGAGTTGGACTGTGAAGAAAGCTGAGCACCAAAGAATTGATGCTTTTGAACTGTGATGTTGCAGAAGACTCTTGAATGTCTCTTGGACTGTAAGGAGATCCAACCAATCCATCCTAAAGGAGATAAGCCCTGAGTGCTCTTTGGAAGAAATTATGCTAAAGCTGAAACTCCAGTACTTTGGCCACTTAATGCAAAGAATTGATTCATTGGAAAAGACTCTGGTGCTGGTAGGAATTGGGGGCAGGAGGAGAAGGGGACGACAGAGGATGAGATGGCTGGATGGCATCACCAACTCAATGGACATGTGTTTGAGTGAACTCCGGGATTCGGTGATGGACAGGGAGGCCTGGCGTGCTGCAATTCATTGGAGTCACAAAGAGTTGGACACGACTGAGTGACTGAACTGAACTGAACCACAGCACTACAACTCAGAAGTAAAGTTTTTAGCATTTTCACAAGAAAGTCCATATTCTCAGTCCCTTCTTTGAGCTAGAGAATTGATAGATTCAAGCTTGTGTTTCTTTAGTCACATTGCTGATGAAAATTTAATGCAAGACTAAACTTGTAGTCCTTAAATCTTCCCTTCCTTTATAATGTTTATGGCAATGTCAGATTGATCCCCTAAAGCCTAGTTTTCAATTGCTATTACTTTTAAGATGACTACAGCCAATTATTTAATTATGTAGCTTGGCCCTGAATGACTTTGGCTGTGAGGCCTCATTTCTAGGTATTTTTTTCCTGTGTATTTTTCCTGAATATTTCCCTCACATTCAGTTCCTAAAAGACCAGGTTATCAGTTTATGATTTTATATATATATATATATATATATATATATAATTTTTTAACTGGAAACTCCTTCTGGTACCAATTTTTAAAAATTTGTTTATTTGGCATACAGCATTGCTCACAGGATGGACTCTTAGTTCCCTGATCAGGGAATAAACCTGTGCCCCTGGAAGCAGAATTGTGGAGTCCTAACCATTGGACCACCACAGAATTCCCAAGATACTAATTTTTATATGAGCCAGGTTATTGATAATATTTAAGAAAAATCATGCATTCCTCACTTAAACACATGAGGAATTTAATAGATATATATATGTGTTACTTGTATAGATAATAGATTAGAACAGTAGCTTGAACTAAAGGAAGCAAGAAAGTCAAAATATGGTCAAAGTTCAATTGTGCATGCAATATGGTTAGAACACTGCTTCTGATTCCAATAAAGTGATAAATAGTTTATCTATCCTAGGATTTCTTCAAGAGTATTTAAAATTAATCTAGCCAAAAATGGCAGAATGAGTATTAGTATAAATCAGAGAAGAATTTGTCTAAAAGAACTTAAGCCTCAGAAATATGTTGGGAAGAGATTATTTCACAATGGAGGATAAGGGTTTGCTGTAATTTTATTGAAATAGTGAAGGATAAGAAGTACCTTTAAGTGTTTAAAAGTAGAGATACTCATATACCAGACTCTTTTTTTTTTCTTTCTTATTTTAAAGTCATCATGTTGTATATGATATCCTCAGATGCAAGAACAATGATAGTCCATGGCACTTGAACCATATCTAGCTCCAACTCACCACCCCCATGCCAAGTTCTGTGTTCCAGAAGCTCTATTCCAAGCATAAACAGCTAAAGCTAAGGTATGTGAGACCATTTTCTCCACCCAGCCACAGACACAGAGTAGATATTCTACCTGAGTCATTCATGTTATCAGAGAACTATGAAACTTTTCCTGAGGCAATTGACATTAGTTAGAACAGAGTTTGGGGATTTAACTTAAAGAGTTCAGTTCAGTTCAGTTCAGTCGCTCAGTTGTGTCCACTCTTTGCGACCCCATGATCGCAGCACGCCAGGCCTCCCTGTCCATCACCAACTTCCGGAGTTCACTCAAACTCATGTCCATAGAGTTGGTAGAGAAATGCAAATAAAAACTATAATCAGATATCTCTTCATATCTATTAGAATTAAAAATTTATATAATAACAAGTATTAATGAGAAAATGAAGAATCACAAACCCTTATATACTGCTGCCAGAAATGTAAAACTGTTCATCTGCTTTGGAAAACAGTCTGGAGATTTCTCTAAGCTTAAACAGAGTTATTTCATGACTCAGAAATTGCACTGTTAGGTGTTGGATAGGTTAAAATATTCATTTGGCTTTTCTGGAAGATGGTATGGAAAACCTGAACAAGCTTTTTGGAAAATCCAATATATTGCTAAAGAGAACAGAAATGATAATCTATACAAAATGTTCACAAATGTTCAAAGTGACATTATTTATAGTAACCAAAAATGTGGAATCAACCTGCAATATTTATTAACTGATGAATGGATGAATAAAATGTATATTCATAAAATGCTGAACTTTGGGCTATAAAAATAATGAAGTACTGATTTAAGTTACAACCTTGATGAATTTTGAACACTTATGTCTAGTGAAAGAAATTAGTCACAAAATAGACATATATGAGTGTGTGTTTGTGCACACACAGAATAGGTAAATCCATAAAGGCAGAAAGCAGATTAATCATTTCTCAGAGCAGCCGGGTTAGAGAAGGGCTGGGAGCGAGGTTCAGTTCAGTTCAATCGCTCAGTAGTGTCTGACTCCTAGTGATCCCATGAACCACAGCACGCCAGGTCTCCCTGTCCATCACCAACTCCTAGAGTTGAGTCAAACTCACGTCCATTGAGTCATTGATGCCATCCAGCCATCTTATCCTCTGTCATCCCCTTCTCCTCCTGCCCTCAATCTTTCCCAGCATCAGAATCTTTTCAAATGAGTCAGCTCTTCACATAGGTGGCCAAAGTATTGGAGTTTCAACTTCAGCATCAGTCCTTTCAATGAATATTCAGGACTGATTCCTTTAGAATGGACTGGTTGGATCTCCTTGCAGTCCAAGAGACTCTCAAGAGTCTTCTCCAACAACACAGTTCAAAAGCATTATCATCAGCACTCAGCTTTCTTTAGAGTCCAAATCTGACATCCATATGTGACCATTGGAAAAACCATAGCCTTGACTAGACAGATCTTTGTGGACAAAGTAATGTCTCTTTTCAATAAGCTGTCTAGGTTGGTCATAACGTTCCTTCCAAGGAGTAAGCATCGTTTAATTTCAAGGCTGCAATCACCATCTGCAGTGATTTTGGAGCCCAAAAAAATAAAGTCTGACACTGTTTCCAATGTTTCCCCATCCATTTGCCATGAAGAGATGGAACTGGATGCCATGATCTTAGTTTTCTGAATGTTGAGCTTTAAGGCAACTTGTTAACTCTCCTCTTTCACTTGCATCAAGAGGCTTAGTTCTTCTTCACTTTCTGCCATAACGATGGTGTCATCTGTGTATCTGAGGTTATTGATATTTCTCCCGGCAAGCTTGATTCCAGCTTGTGTTTCCTCCAGCCCAGCATTTCTCATGATGTACTCTGCATATAAGTTAACCAACCAGTCTGTTGTTCCATGTCCAGTTCTAAGTGTTGCTTCCTGACCTGCATACAGGATTCTCAAGAGGCAGGTCAGGTGGTCTGGTATTCCATCTCTTTCAGAATTTTCCACAGTTTATTGTCATCCACACAGTCAAAGGCTTTGGCATAGTCAATAAAGCAGAAATAGATGTGTTTTTGTTTTTTTGTTTGTTTGTTTTCTATGATCCAGTGGATGTTGGCAATTTGCTCTCTGGTTCTTCTGCCTTTTCTAAAACCACTTGAACATATGGAAGTTCACGGTTCACATATTGCTGAAGCCTGGCTTGGAGAATTTTAAGCATTACTTTACTAGTGTGTGAGATGAGTGCAATCGTGTGGTAGTTTGAGCATTCTTTGGCATTTCTCCTTTAGGATTGGAATGTAAACTGTCCTTTTCCAGTCCTGTGGCCACTGCTGAGTTTCCAAATTTGTTGGCATACAGAGTGCAGCACTTTCACAACATCGTCTTTCAGGATTTGAAATAACTCAATTGGAATTCCATCACTTCCACTAGCTGTGTTCATAGAGATGTTTCCTAAGGTCCATTTGATGGGAAGTGATGAGAGTGTGATAAATCTTAATGTGTGTGTGTGTGTGTGTGTGTGTGTGTGTGTATGTTTTTTCGGTGGTGGGATGATGAAATATTCTAAAATTGATTGTGGTATTAGTATTGTGCAACTCCATGAATAAACTAAAAACAGGTATAATTTAAATGGGTGAGTTTATGGTAGATCAGAGTGCAGCACTTTCACAACATCGTCTTTCAGGATTTGAAATAACTCAATTGGAATTCCATCACTTCCACTAGCTGTGTTCATAGAGATGTTTCCTAAGGTCCATTTGATGGGAAGTGATGAGAGTGTGATAAATCTTAATGTGTGTGTGTGTGTGTGTGTGTGTGTGTGTATGTTTTTTCGGTGGTGGGATGATGAAATATTCTAAAATTGATTGTGGTATTAGTATTGTGCAACTCCATGAATAAACTAAAAACAGGTATAATTTAAATGGGTGAGTTTATGGTAGATGAACTATATGTATCAATAAAGATGTTGTTTAAAAATCCATTTTATTATGCTAATATTATTTTCCAAAGTAGCATATTTTGTACCATCTCTTTCATATAATGTATTAGTAACTTTATATTCAATATCTTAAGTCACATAATAACCAGGCAAACTAGATATTCTTATGACAGTTTGGTAGAGGAAGAATTAAACCCAAAGAATTCAAATCTCTCAAAGTCACATGACTCTTGTGGCAGAAGATCTCGGTATGAATTGAGATCTATGCTGTCTTGTTTTAGTACACTAAGCTAACTCTACCATAATTAGTTTCAAAGAACGTGGTTAAACAACTACATACTCCTGCTTAAAAAAACTGTTACCTTTCTTTATTTATACTTTTATTCATTTTTCCAAAATATTTACTGAATTCCTCTTACTACTTAAGCCTGACCTAGGCACTGGGGCATTGACTTAAAGAAATTGTGTTTTAAAAAAAAAGAAAAAAAGAAAAGAAATTGTGTTTTATTTTTCCTAATCAGCAAGTTTCTGTTCTATCAAGAAAAGAAATTATCCACCTTGTAGTTTCATTAGTCCCTTTGGAAATAAAACTTAGATTTATCATGTCAAAATAAGGAATACTGATATTATAATAAAATTTATATCAATATAAATCACAGCAAATTTTATAAGAATTATTTTATAAATTATGAGATAATGAGAATCTCTCTACTCTATTTTTACATAATTATGAAATTTAAATTCATGGATATTTTTTGCACAGTATCAGCTCTGAATATAGTAGCATGTAGGAGGAATAGAGGATCAAACTTGTATATTGGTATTTTTAACCTTCTGTCTAAGACAGTCCAAACCTCTGAAATTTCTGTATCAGATAAAAAATGGATATTAATGCACATGCTCAGACAACTATTCACAGTGACATGATTCTTTCAATTTTCCAGACTCCCAGAATTTTGACTCTGCATACATGAAAGAAGAACTGTTCTAGAGCTAAAATTTATAGGGCTTGAATGAAACTGAAATGATATACCCTGGTTAGAAAGCATGTGGAATGTGACACTACATTATTACACAAATTGACAAGGATAATTCTAGGCCTCTGAATGAATTCCTCAAAGAAAAAGCACAGCATGATGGCAAGGGGAGAACTGTACTTAAATTAGAGACATTCAGCTTTAACTGCTGACAATGTGAAGTAGAGTCATCCAGTTTTTGAGAGAGAAGCATGACAGAGGGGAAAAAAAAGAAGATAAATATTGTTGACCATATGTTGTTGGTTGGAATGTAACTATATACTGGATTTTTCTAAATATAACTTCATAGTTATTCTCCAAATTAAGGATTTAAAAATTCATTGAGCAGTGTGTTTCTAGGAATATATTCTCCATATTATTATATCTTAAAGATAATAGTCTCTCTTTACTTTGGCTACCACTACAATATCCAAATCATTATCATTTTAAACTAACCTGCAAAAGGTAACTACTGTTTTTGTTGTTTATAAACATCTGCAATCTTTTTCAATGGCATCAAAATGATTGTTAAAATATGTAGGGGTCATCTATCTCCTTAAATTTTCAAATGTTTTTGTGTTTTTCTTAGAATGGATGCAAATCCTTTGCTATTCTCTACAAAACAGTGCATAAATTAACTCCTGATTTACTCCCACATGACTAGAGCTACAGTCATACTAACTTCTGCTTATTTCCTCAAAATCACTAAATCCTTTTCTATATATTGGCTTAGGTCTGGTTCACACTGTTTAGAATACTTCTATAGCATTTAACATAACTGGTTTATTTTCTATATATTCATATTTTTTTAAAGAACCAGGTTTTGGGCTCATTGTGCGTCCCCCCCCCCCACATTGTTTTCTTATTTTCAGTTTCATTGATTCCTGCTCTAATTTTTATTTTCATTTACATCTTGCTGCTGCTGCTAAGTCGCTTCAGTCGTGTCTGACTCTGTGCGACCCCATAGACAGCAGCCCACCAGCTCCACCATCCCTGGGATTCTCCAGGCAAGAACACTGGAGTGGGTTGTCATTTCCTTCTCCAATATATGAAAGTGAAAAGTGAAAGTGAAGTCACTGAGTCGTGTCCAACTCTCAGCGACCCCATGGACTGCAGCCTACCAGGCTCCTCCATCCATGGGATTTTCCAGGCAAGAGTACTGGAGTGGAGTGCCATTGCCTTCTCCAATTTACATCTTACTCTGTGTCTAAATTATTTATTCTATTTCTTGTTTCCTAAGGTTAAATCTTTGATTATAATTATAGATCTTTTGCTTTTTTAATTATATACATTCAATGCTCTAACTTTCCCTTCAAGCATGGCTTTTGTTGCATCTCATAAATTTTGTTATATTGTCATTTTTATTCAGTTCAAAATATTTTAAATTTATTTTGAGATTTCTTTGACCTGTGTGTTATTTAGAAGTATTCTATTTAATTTCCAAGTATTCTGGCATTTTCCAACTATCTTTATATTCCTAGTTTAATTCCATTGAGTTTAGGGAATATATTTTGTATGATTTCATTCTTTTAATTTTGTTAAGATGTGCTTTATGTATCAAAATGTGGTCCATATCATTTAATGTTCCTTGTGAGTTAGAAGAATGTGTATTTTGGTGTTGGTGGATGGCAGAGTCTATAGATGTTGTGTCAGTGTGTTAGGCTGCTATAACAGAACACCTTGACTAGATGATCTAAAAACAACAGAATTGTATTTCTTACAATTATGGAAGCTGGAAGTTTGGTATCAGGGTGTCAGCATAGTCAGAGAATTGTCTAATTATGATTGCATTCTGATATAAAGAAGTTAGGTCTCTCTCACAGTTTATTAATGGTCATCTTCTCACTTTGTTCTCACATTTCAGAAGGAGAACAAGTGAGTTCCCTGAAACTCTTTTATAAGGACACTAATCCTATTCATGGCATCACCATCTCTATGGATATGAATTTGGGCAAACTCCAGGAGATAGTGAAGGACAAGGAAACCTGGCATGCTGCAGTACATGGGATCACAAAGAGTTGGACCTGACTGAGTGACTGAACAACAACAAATCTTAACCATGAGGGTTCTATCTTCATGACCTAATCAACCCCTTCCTAAAGGCCACACCTCTTAATACTATCATATTGGGGATTAGAATTTCAACATTAATTTGGGGGGAGGGCACAAACATTTAGTCCACAAATTCAGTTGATTGATAGTATTGTTCAGTACAACTTTATTTGTGTTGTCAAAAGCATGAGAAATTTATTTTCTCTACATTCACTGTGAGAAACTGATAGGGTTCCTGGAGGTAAAACTCAAAAAAAAAAAAAAAAAAAAAAAAAAGTGGACCCATACTAAAGAATTACCCTACTCAGAATTTTTAACTCTCAAAGTTGTTCACATTAAGCATCCATCAATTTGTTAATTATAGTTTAGGTTTTCCTGTCCCAGTATTGGTTTTGAGTTTTCTACTCCTGAGCTTCTACTCCGGTAAATTGTACTCTCTGTAGCTACCTGTTTGTCTCCTCAATTTGAAGGAAAGTGGTTTGTCTTAAGACATTAGTTCTCTGATGGATCTAAGAGCTGTTGATTTTTAATTTGTTCAGCTTCTGTCTTCCATGTACAGAAGAGATGAATTCCAAGTTTCTTATATGTTATACCAGATTGCAAAGAGTTGGACATGACTGAGTGACTGAACTGAATTTAACTGATGCCAGATGGAATCAAAAGTCAATATTTAGCTATTTAAATATCATATTCTCAGTAAAATCTTGGCCATTCGGTATAAACTTATCACAATCTGTAATGATCAACTTCATGGATTCATTAACTTATTATCTGTCTGCTCCTCTTGGATTTTTGCCTTCCCTAGTGGTTTAGACAGTAAAGAATCCACCTGCACTGCAGGATACCTGGGTTTGACCCATGGGTTGGGAAGGTCCCCTGGAGGAGGGCATGGCAACCCACTCTAGTATTCTTGCCTGGAGAATCCCCATGGACAGAGGATCTGGTGGGCCACAGTCCATAGGGGTCACAAAAAAAGTAGGACATGACTGAGTGACTAAGCACAGCACAAGCACAGCTAGGATGTTAGTTCTCTAGAGGCAGAGTTCTCAGGAAATTCAACCAGTGAATTCCCACAGAGTGAATGATTAACAATATTTATTTTAAAAAAGAAGAGAAATATAGGAAGAAAAAGATATAACATGCAAAAAGTGTGTATGCATGTATATGTGTGTATATATATAGTCATAATTTATGACACCAAAAAATGTAGACAACATGAAATAAACATATAACAGGGTAAATTAAATATGATGTAAAATTTAATGTAACCATACTTTTCAATGCTTGGTATTAAAAGGCTTTTAGTAGATTTCCAGGAATTGGTATGGAAGTTAAAAATATTCAGACATAACTCTAAACTATTGTCAGCCCAGTTTCAAAACACTGTCTTAAAATGAATACAATAATAAACTGGATCACACAAATTTTTTGGATTCCCAGTGCATATAAAAGTTATTTACACTGTACTATAATCTATTAAGTGTGTATTAGAATTATATTTAAAAAGATATATGTACCTTAATTTAAAATATTTTACTGCTAAAACATGTTATCATCTGAGCCTTCATCAAGTCACAGTAGTAACATTAGAGATCACTGACCACAGGTCACTACAACAAATATACTGATAATGAAAATATTTGAAAGGTTATGAAAATTACCAAAACGTGACACGAGACACAAAGGGGGAACATGCTGTAGAAAAAAATGGAGCTGACAGGCTTGCTTGATGCAGGGTTGCCAAAAACATTCAATTTTTTTAAAAAGGGAAAAAAATATATAGAAAATTATAAAACACTGATGAAAGAAATCAAAGAGGACACTAATAGATGGAGAAATATACCATGTTCATGGATCTGAAGAATCAATATAGTGAAAATGAG
>SJXQ01010355.1:60817-83902 GCA_006408695.1 Aepyceros melampus
GATGCAGGATGCAGGATGCTTGGGACTGATGCACGGAGATGGTCCAGAGAGAGGGTGTGGGGCGGGATCGGGGAGGTGGGGGTCGGGATTGGGAGTTCATGTACACTCGTGGCTGATCCATGTCGATGTGTAGCAAAGCGAATACAGTATTGTGAAGCAAAACAAACTAAAAAAATAAAAATTAATTTAAGAAAAAAAAAACAAAAACAAAAACAGTGTCTGTGAAATGCTATAAGGTGAAACGCAATAAAATGAGGTATGTCTATATTGTGAAGTGAAACTTATTAAATTGCAGAAACACATATATAGTAGAAACCCATTTCACTATAAACGGAAACTATATGCCAGTACATATGCATGTATGTCAGCATGCATATGTGTGTAGATGTCAGGAAGGATAAGCAGCAAACTCCCAAGTGGTACTCAAAGCATGATAAATGTGAGGGGTGGGTGCTTTAAAATTTCCTTTTTCACAATTATATGCTGTTTGATTTTCAAAAATAGTATTCTACATATAAGTATAGAAAAACACGTTTAAATGAGAGGGAAAGTTAGTTTCTTTATGCTGAAATTAAAGCATGAAACAGGAACTTTCTTCTGTTAAATAGATTCTTGAAGGTGAAGGTGAAATCGCTCAGTTGTGTTCGACTCTTTGTGACCCCATGGACTGTAACCTATTAGGCTTCTCCATCCATGGGATTCTCCAGGCAACAATACTGGAGTGGATTGCCATTTCCTTCTCCAGGGGATCTTCCCGACCCAGCGATCGAACCCGGGTCTCCCACATTAGAGGCAGATGCTTTAACCACTGAGCCACAAATACCATGTCAATACGATTTAACTCTGTATCATCAGCTCCTGACATAAGGATTACAACAATATGAACTTAATAAATACTTTTAGAATACTTCAGTTCAGTTCAGTCACTCAGCTGTGTCCGACTCTTTGCAATTCCATGAATTGCGGCACGCCAGGCCTCCCTGTCCATCACCAATTCCCGGAGTTTACTCAAACCTATGTCCATTGAGTCGGTAATGCCATCCAGTCATCTCATCTTCTATTGTCCCCTTCTCCTCCTGCCCCCAATCCCTCCCAGCATCAGGGTCTTTTCCAATGAGTCAACTCTTTGCATGAGGTGGCCAAAGTACTGGAGTTTCAGCTTTAGTGTCAGTCTTTCCAGTGAACACCCAGGACTGATATCCCTTAGAATGGACTGGTAGAATACTTGAATAGTTTCATTAGCAACTTTCAGGTATTATACTGGAAATCATCACTACAAAACAACAAAGGAGCCCAATAGTCAGAGTATAAAATGGTACAATAATGTAGAGTAATCAAACCTACAATAGGATTAGCGCAATAATTCTTCAAACTAAAATGAACTGTCCAAGTCATCGAGATAAGCACAAAAATTATTGTGCTTATCTCGATAGGTCCCCAGCGACCCCATGGACTGCAGTCTACCAGGCTTCTCCGCCCATGGGATTTTCCAGGCAAGAGTACTGGAGTGGGGTGCCATTGCATTCTCCGTGATGCTCTGCATATAAGTTAAATAAGCAGGGTGACAATATACAGCCTTGACGTGCTCCTTTTCCTATTTGGAACCAGTCTGTTGTTCCATGTCCAGTTCTAACTGTTGCTTCCTGACCTGCATACACCACAGTATCACCAAACACACACACACACACAATTGTTGAAGGAAGTTTAATTGGCTGCTTAAAAAGATGGTGTGGAAATATTAATAATCTATAGAAACCTTAAAATATACATTATCTATCAGATTATTAGTATAAAATGTGATCCTGTCTGAGAAGTTTACGTAAATTCTTTTCTTCTAAAATATATTTCCTTTACTTCCTTTCTTTCCTAGTTTTCTCTTTCCCCTTTCCTCTCTCCCCACTTGCTCTCTTCCTTTTTTTCTTTCTCTCTTTCTCATCACAGTTCTCTGAAAAATTCAAAATCAGCTATTTATCATGATGGACTTTCTACTAAAAGTTATACTGCCTTCAGTTCAGTTCAGTTCAGTTCTGTCACTCAGTCGTGTTAGAATCTTTGTGACCCCATGAACCATAGCACGTCAAACTCCCCTGTCCATCACCAACTCCCAGAGTCCACCCAAACCCATGTCCACTGAATCAGTGGTCCCATCCAATCGTCTCATCCTCTGTTGCCCCTTCTCCTCCCACCTTCAATCTTTCCCAGCATCAGGGTCTTTTCAAATGAGTCAGCTCTTTGCATCATGTGGCCAAAGTACTGGAGTTTCAGACTCAACATCAGTCCTTCCAATGAACATCCAGGACTGATCTCCTTAGGATGGACTGGTTGGATCGCCTTGCAGTCCAAGGGACTCTCAACAGTCTAAACAGCACAGTTCAAAAGCATCAATTCTTCAGACTCAGCTTTCTTTATAGTCCAACTCTCATATCCATACATGACTATCAGAAAAAACATAGTCTTGACTAGATGGACCATTGTTAACAAAGTAATGTCTCTGCTTTTTAATAAGCTGTCTAGGTTGGTCATAACTTTTCTTCCAAGGAGTAAGTATCTTTTAATTTCATGGCTGCAATCACCATCTGCAGTGATTTTGGAGCAACGGAAAATAAAGTCAGCCATGTTTCCACTGTTTCCCCATCTATTTGCCATGAAGAGATGGGACCAGATGCCACGATTTTAGTTTTCAGAATGTTGAGCTTTAAGCCAACTTGTTCACTCTCCTCTTTCACTTTCATCAAGAGGCTCTTTAGTTCTTCACTTTCTACAATAAGGGTGGTGTCATCTGCATATCTGAGTTTATTGATATTTCTTCTGGCAATGTTTGTTCCAGCTTGTGCTTCATCCAGCCCAGCATTTCTCATGATGTACTCTGCTACTGCTAAGTCACTTCAGTCATGTCTGACTCTGTGTGACCCCATAGATGGCAGCCCACCAGGCTCCCATCCCTGGGATTCTCCAGCCAAAAACACTGGAGTGGGTTGCCATTTCCTTCTCCAATGCATGAAAGTGAAAAGTGAATGTGAAGTCGCTCAGTCGTGTTCAACTCTTAGCAATCCCATGGACTACAGCCTACCAGGCTCCTCCGCCCATGGGATTTTCCAGGCAAGAATACTGGAGTGGGGTGCCATTGCATTCTCTGTGATGTACTCTGCATATAAGTTAAATAAGCAGGGTGACAATATACAGCCTTGACGTACTCCTTTTCCTATTTGGAACCAGTCTGTTGTTCCATGTCTAGTTCTGACCGTTGCTTCCTGACGTGCATGCAGGTTTCTCAAGAAACAGATCATGTGGTCTGGTATTCCCATCTCTTTCAGGATTTTACAGTTTATTGTGATCCACACAGTCAAAGGCTTTGACATAGTGCTAAGTCACTTCAGTCATGTCTGACTCTGTGTGACCCCATAGATGGCAGCCCACCAGGCTCCCATCCCTGGGATTCTCCAGCCAAAAACACTGGAGTGGGTTGCCATTTCCTTCTCCAATGCATGAAAGTGAAAAGTGAATGTGAAGTCGCTCAGTCGTGTTCAACTCTTAGCAATCCCATGGACTACAGCCTACCAGGCTCCTCCGCCCATGGGATTTTCCAGGCAAGAATACTGGAGTGGGGTGCCATTGCATTCTCTGTGATGTACTCTGCATATAAGTTAAATAAGCAGGGTGACAATATACAGCCTTGACGTACTCCTTTTCCTATTTGGAACCAGTCTGTTGTTCCATGTCTAGTTCTGACCGTTGCTTCCTGACGTGCATACAGGTTTCTCAAGAAACAGATCATGTGGTCTGGTATTCCCATCTCTTTCAGGATTTTACAGTTTATTGTGATCCACACAGTCAAAGGCTTTGACATAGTCAATAAAGCAGAAGTAGATATTTTTCTGGAACTCTCTTGCTTTTTAGATGATCCAGTGGATGTTGGCAATTTGATCTCTGGTTCCTCTGCCTTTTCTAAAATCAGCTTGAACATCTGGAAGTTCACGGTTCACATATTGCTGAAGCCTGGCTTGGAGAATTTTGAGCATTACTTTACTAGCGTGTGAGATGAGTGCAATTGTCCAGCAGTTTGAGCATTCTTTTGCATTTCCTGTCTTTAAGATTGGAATGAAAACTGACCTTTACCAGTCCTGTGGCCATTGCTGAGTTTTCCAAATTTGCTGACACATTGAGTGAAGCACTTTCACAGCATCATTTTCAGGATTTGAAATAGCTCCACTGGAATTCCATCACCTCCAGTAGCTTTGTTCATAGTGATGCTTTATAAGGCCCACTTGACTTCACATTCCAGGATGTCTGGCTCTAGGTGAGTGATCACACCATCATGATTATCTTGGTCGTAAAGAATTTTTGTACAGTTCTGTGTATTCTTGCCACCTCTTCTTATTATCTTCTGATTCTGTTAAGTCCATACTTGCTTTATTTGGCTAAAATTCACGATGAAGGGAAATTATTTATGTAAGGTAAATAAAGCAACTTGCCCGATTATAAAAAGTTTTTATAATACAACAGAGTAAAATGCAGTGTAATTAGAAACAAAATCTGTTTCCTAGAAGTATAGTCAAGTAAAATTTTGAAGTTAGGGGTCAGATGGCTGTTTAAAATAGAACATATTTTAGATTATTTGGTAACGGCAAAGTAGACTCACATCAACTGGCTGAGAGGTTCATTTTAGTCTGGTCAACCAACAGTTATTACATCAAAACTGATTGCAATTCAGGAATTCAATGTAATTTTTAAAAATGTAATTCCCACATCCTACTTTCTACTTGGATAAAGCATATAACTTATTTCCAGTTTGTTTTATTTAAAGATTTGCTTATGTCATAGAATTTTTATCAATGTTTTTCAAAACTAGAAATTTAAATAAAAATAATCAAATATAACCTGAAATAATTAACAGACTGACTTTATTGAAATTCATGATGATAGTAAAAATATTTGTAAGTTATCAAAATTAATTCTATTGTTCACATTTCTCTTCATATAATGATTGGAAATGTGTTTTATGAATAATGTTAGAGGAATCAACATTAAGGAAAAAAGTAGAGTCTGTCATAGAATGACATGTCAGAAAGAGACAAATATTTTATATTTATATATATATATATGGAATCTAGAAAAATAATATAGATGAACCTATTTGCAGGGCAAGAATCAGTTCAGTTCAGTTCAATTGCTCAGTCGTGTCCTAGAGATGCAGATATAGAGATTGGATTTGTGAATACAGAGAGGAAAGAGGAGAGTTGGATGAATTTAGAGAGTAGGACTGACATATACAGTACCATGTATAAAATAGATAGCTTGTGGGAAGCAGCTGTATAGCACAGGGAGCTCAATTTTGTGCTCTGTATTGTCCTAGAAGGGTGGAATGGGGGATAGGAGGGAGGCTCAAAAGAGAGGGAGTATATGTATACATATAACTGATTCACGTTGTTGTACTTGATAAACTAACACAACATTGCAAAGCAATTATACACCAAATAAAAAATAAATAAATGAACAAATAAGCATAATTGAAAATTTAACTCAAAAGTCATTCTGAAAACATACTAGAATTCTTTTTTTTTTTTTTTTCTCCAGGCAAGAATACTGGAGTGGGTTGCCATTTCCTTCTCCAGGGGATCTTCCCAACCCAGTGATTGAACCTTAAACTATTTCTTATAGTTTAAGAAACTGTAAGAAACTTGAGTATTATCAACTACCTTGATTTCCCTGACTTTGAGTTTATCCATATGATACTGGCAGTGTCATTAATAAATATTGAAAACCTTCTCTATATGATATATCCTCATTGTCAGTTATCCCACAAGGTAAAAAGAATATACATTCAGCTGATCATTCACTCAACAAGAAAGTATTGAACAGTTATATGTGAAAGAAAATCTTTGAGAGGTGAGGATACAGAAAACACAGATATGATGTTCCTTCTCATGGTGATTACATTTGATTGTGACTGAAAAGGCAGAAACTAAATAAATCAAAGAATGTGTGAATATTAGAAAGAAAAATAACTCAGTGGAGTAGAGAGTTAGAAGAAATATTTTTCCTTTGAAAAGAGGAGTTAAAAAGTGAAGATGAATTTTTAATGAGGTTTCCTTGGAGGAGGCATGAAAGAATTGACTGTCATATAATTGTTTGTTTTTATTTCCTTAAATTATTGGATTTTGTTTAAAAGATTTGAAGAATATCTTTTTTAAATATTGATAGATTATAGATAATTATGTGAGAGTTTTGAAAATGTAAGATAAGTAATAGAATAAATTATATATATAATAATTAAAATAAATACATTAACTTTTGAGTAGAGGATGGATAATATCTGTTACAATAGGATTCAAAGAGTAAAATGTGGATGAATATACAGGTGAATTTCTCTATTTTTGTGCAATTATGGCTGTAAATTTAGAGGTATGATTAACTGCTAGCCCTAGTGAAACAGTTAAGGTTAGGAGGGTGAAGTACATGGAGAAGTTAGATCCTGGAGAATGTGGGGAAAAAGTAACCAGGAAAATCTGGAAATACTGGGAGGAGGATAAATAATGTTTGCATTGGAGACCTTGAATTTAGTGCATCATCAATAATTGATTTATTACTCAGTGACATCTCTTCCTTCTTGCCTTCTTGCATTTTTTCCAGTCTTCTCTCCAACAAGATATAATTCTATCTAGAGAGCCAGAGTAAAAAAATTCAGAAACACACTTTTGAAATTTTAGCTATTTAATTTTATTATATGCTAAATGTAATAAGTAATATATACAACATACATGTGACATGTACACATGTATGTCAAATGTTGTAATTAAAGAAAGCTAATTTACACTAGTTTATTTAAATATTTGTTATAGTTTTTAAGGTTTTTTTTAATTTAAATATGTTTAGTTAACAAAGAGGTTGAAGATTTTCTAAAAATCAAGTACAGATTAGAAGCATAATGATTTATCAACAAAGACTAACTCTCCAGACTTTTTCAATGTATAATCAATGTATTTTTTTCAGCAATGCAGTGTTTTATTCTTTTCCTTTCTCTTTAATGTTTTATTTTTCACTACCTTAGACATGATCCTATTGATTATGAGAAGGAAATGGCACCGTACAAGTTGCTATGAAAAAGATCAAAGTAAAGATAAGGACATTTATGTTTCTAATTTTAAAATATGTGCTATTAGTTTTTCCTTAAATTTGTAGAAAAGCTTTGTAGAATGTTTACAAAAACATTCTCTCCTAAAAGTCAGAATTCCAGTAGATCAGAAGACATAACTTACTACAAAGACAGTTGGGAATTTTGTGGTCCAGTATGATCTAAAAATAGACATTATATATTTGAGTTCTAGTTAGCAGTCAATCTGTCCTTAAAATTTATATTCTTTTTGATAGGACTGTGTAATTTAGGGACACTTAATTTAACTATTTGCAAAATCAAACTATAGTTAGGTTTAAATTAAACAGCAGTATAAATATATCATATAATATTTAGCAATTTTGGAAGAATGAAAAATAGCAGTCATTTGTGAACATCAGATATATCACATACATGCTTTAGCAAATAGATTTAAAAATAATGTTTAAACCAAGCCCCCTAAAAGAGTGATACAGATTTTTGTACTTCCCCTCTTTTGTTCAACAAAGTTAAATACAGCAAATAATTTTATAGACTTCTTTTATTTTTTCTAATTCTGAAGAAGTATTGACAGGGACTGGTAGTTTTCTCTCAAAAACCATTTTCCTCTTAGTAAGGGAAATCTGAGTGTTGCTGTGGTTAGAGCTACCTAGCTAGCAAGAGCATTTTACAGCCCTTCTTGCAGTAAGGATTTAATGTGGAATCCATCCTGTTCAGCAGATGTGAGGGAAAATTATATACACAATTTCTTAATGATATTCTTCATGGGAAGCTGTTTTCTTCTTTTGTCCATTCCAAGGGCTCTTATGGACAAAGGGTGCTAATGAGCCAGCACTGGCTGTGCAGATGGGAATAATGAAGCAAGAGGCAGAGAAAGCCTGTGTACCTGTATGACCTTCAGAAGCTGGGTTGCCCTACTGCATTGCTGCCTATCAGCTTAGACTTTTGTGTGCTTGAGAAAATGAATTTTAGTCTGTTTAAGGCACTCTTATTAGTTCTCTAATAAAGCAATTAAATAAATATCCCAGCTAATGAAAAAGATGTATTTTAGAAATCTGCAAATGTGAGATCTGCAGTTCTGTTTAAATACTGTAATTATTTTACCCCCATTACTGAAGAATATGTTTTGTTAAAAATAAATGATACTTTATTAAAATAGATTACCCAATGGGATACAATATTCCCCTTTATATAAATGTTGATGTTCAGACATTTTGAAGTTTTTTCTTGAACACCTAAATAAATATGCTCCTAGATCCAGTCTATCATTTTTCCCTTGGTAGTATTTGAGGCAGAAATATAAAGCTTATTTCTGAAATAGCCTTCATCTGCCTCAGCTCCACAACCCAAACTCAGGGAAAGCTTTTCCATCACCCTCTTCTATATGACAGCTCTTAGCATCATGCACAATACTCAGGCATCGTGCACAACCAACACTCAAACATGTACAATACACAATAATCATGAATGTCAGTCAAGCTAGCATTCCAGTATTTGTTTTCATGGGTGCAGAGATCAATTTCTGAATTCTTTCACCACTGCTTTCCACTTCCCATTTCAAGCAATCTATAGTTACTATACCCACATGCAAGAAAACCCAGCGCTATTCTGAGCCCTTAGACAGGGACAGGGAAACACTGATGAGTTCCATGGAACACTGAGGGAAACAGGTTGAGTTTGGTCCTCTAAGAATGTAATTTATCTCTTTAAAATAAGATTATGCTAAATGAGATATTGAAATGCATTGTGAAACCCCCAAGTTTCGAGAAAATTAGAGATTACAGATTATTCATCAATAATTTAGATAATCTCTTTTGCCAAAATGAAAGGCATATAAATATACATATATTCTTTATCTTAAACTTCTATGTTAAAAATGATAAATTTTAAAAGAAGAACAAACTGGAATGTCCCTGTTATTTGTTTCTAACTCATTTATATTATCCTGTCTGAACGGAATCCCAGAAACAATCTTCTGGGTCAGGATTCTCAAATTTTGTTATCAGTGTTCTGAGTCTCTAATAAGGAGCAGGATGAAAGGTAAGAACATGTGGTGAAGAAATAACTGGCCTCCAGTCATAAAGTGTTACGTGAACTAACATTCATATTAGTCATTCAGTCGCTAAGTCAGGTCTGACTCTTTGTGATGCCAGGGACTGTAACATACCAGGCTGCTCTGTCCTCCAGTATTTCCTGGAGCTTGTCCAAATTCATGTCCAAATATTAGTGGTTACAGCTTCAAAAAATGACGAACATCTGCTTTATAAATATATTTATTTGAAGAAAAAGCTTAATGAAGTTTGACTGAGTAAGAAACCATCCTAGAGCATTTCAAATATATAGAAATTGTATTAATAAATGATTCAGCTGGCTTGTGTTTGATTTTCTTGATAATTTGGGAAATCAGCCAGGAAAGATAAAATTAATTAAACTTTCACCCAGTGTTTAGATTTTGTTTTCCTCTCTGAGTTCCCCAAACATAATGTACATCACACCTTTATTGTAATAAATAAAATAATACCTTGTAAGTTTATTTCTCCTACTAGCTGAGAGCTCCAAGATAGCTAGGACCAAATAAGAATCATATTAGAAGCTTCAGTCCTTAACACAGTGGTTGCTACAGGCATGCATGCATGCTCGCTCAGTCACTCAGTAATGTCTGACTCTTTGTGACCACATGGACTGTAGCCCACCAGGCTCCTCTAATCTTGGAATTTTCCAACTAAGAATACTGGAGTGAGTTGCTATTTCTTCTCCAAGAGATCTTCCAGCTCACAGATTGAACCCATGTCTCTTACGTCTTTCTGTATTGACTGGTGGAATCTACCACTGTGCCACCCAGGAAGTGCAGTTGCTAAATAGTAGGTGTAAATCATTGTTAATGGTGTAACTATAGTAATCACAATATCCCGTGTCTGTCATTTTTGGATCACTTATGCATATGACAGAACTGAGTCTCTATCTCAATCCAAGCTTTGCATACAAATAGAGAGAAATGTCCACTAAATGTGTAGGATACTACTGAGAAAATCTTGTAAATTAAAACTCATTGGCCCAGAGAACATAGAGTCCTTTTGGGGAATAAAGCAGGGAGGGACTTTTAAATAAGACAATCATAATATAGAGCAATCATCTTCCATGAAAACATGATACAGCAATCATTTTCCAGGATGATGTTTTCATTACCATTCCGGAAATTTTAGGGATTAGGTTAGGGTAAGATAGAGGAGATTCCAGTTCTGCAAATTAAGCAAAGTAATAAGGAAACATTCCAATTCCTTAACTAAGGCAAGTTGAAATTTTTTTCCTACAGGAAATTGTCAGTTTTACACTCTGGGAAAAGAAATGGCAGACTTCATGCTCTAAAGAATTTGTAGAAGCCTTGAAAGGCACAAGGCATTGTTCAGTTTTAGCATCAGCAGTTCAATGTAAATCTGAATAATTATAATAGATTTTATTACTGTTTAGTAATATTCTAGTACTTTAGGAATTCATCTAAAAATTTACCTTAAAACTACAACAAATTTTCTTTTTTCTTATATGCTCTAGGTTTTTATTTTATTTTTCTACCTGCCTTTTCCTAGTCACTCTTGCAGGTACATTTTCACAATCCTTGAGTCTGAAAGATATATGAGACTCATCCATTTTAGTAAGTTAAATCAACAGAATTATCATTATATAAAATATCTTTTGACAAACTTATTTTGATGGCTGTTTGACCATAGCAAATACATATCAGTATACTTGTAAATCTAAACCAAATTTGTAAAACTAATCACCAGATGATGCTAGACTAATATAACTGAGAATTATATAGTATGTCACTGAACTTAGATTAGCAGGGTATGTAGCTGTCGTGAATATGGTATTTCACTTTAGAATACTGAGTTTGTACCAATCATCTTATAACTAAGTAGTTTGTATAATAACTAATGTACATCAATACAAAATATTCCCTATAAGCTAATATTATACATCTGATGACTCATACCACTTTCTACTGTCACAAAGTTCCTTATAAACGACATGCAATTAACAGTGTTCAAAGGCAATGTAGGAGAAGGCAATGACAACTCACTCCAGTAGTCTTGCCTGGAAAATCCCATGAATGGAGGAGCCTGGTAGGCTGCAGTCCATGGGGTCGCTAAGAGTCAGACACGACTGAGAGACTTCACTTTTGCTTTTCACTTTCATGCATTGGAGAAGGAAATAGCAACCCACTCCAGTGTTCTTGCCTGGAGAATCCCAGGGCCAGGGGAGCCTGGTGGGTTGCCGTCTATGGGGTCGCACAGAGTAGAACACGACCGATGCGACTTAGCAGCAGCAGCAGCATAGGCAATGAAATCTTTGGTTTTCTATACATAATACAAAATAGTGAAAATCAATATAACATACATTTTAACAAAAAGAATAAGAGTAATGTTATGAAATATCATAGTATTTGAAATAGAGCTTGAGGTAATTTTTGAACTTAGAGTTGCTTAATTTCTCACAGCCTCATGTGTCTCATTTTTAAAATAGAAATAACAATGCTTTCATCATAGCGTTGTTGTAAAAGTTACTGAAAACAAACCATTTTTATTGTTTATCACTGTGTAAGTCCTCCATAACTAATACATTTCCAGGAGTAATGTGTTTCTCCTCCTAGCATTTACTTCTAGTGAAATAAACTGAGCTTACATAAGGAAGTACTTAAAGAGCAAAGATTAGAGACTTTTTTATTTATATTATCAATTAGGAAAGAATCCACTGAGAATTCTACAAGAAAAATTTCACCAGGTGTTTAATGGGGCCTGATGACAATGTTACCTGTACTGGGGATATAGTAGGAAACAAGGAGGTCCAGGTTCATTTTCTGAGATTATATTACATTAAAGGGGACAAAACAAAATAAACAATGATAATTTCAGTCAAATATAGCAAAAAAAAAATTTTTTAAGATTCAAGTAGAGAGATTTTCTGAGGAATAGGACATATTTTACTTTGGATAGTATTTCATGGAGCATATTTAAGATGATGTATTTTCAGCTAAATGATGATGTCTGCCATGTAATGATGAAAACAATTCCAGGAAAGGGGAAGACAATTGGCAATTCCCTAGTATAAGAAAGAATATGTGTTTTAAAATTTTTAAATAGCTTCACATAGTTGGACAGAAATGAAGGATAACTTCAAGGAGTTTACAGGAGTCTTATCCTATAGAACTAACAAGTCAATTATAAGGAGCTGAGTTTTGGCCTAAGTGAGTGGAATGGCAACTAGATGATTTCAAGCAGTTGAGTGTTATAATTTTTTCACATTTTTTAAAAAGAAGATTTTAGCTATTTACAGAAAATACAGGAGCAAGTAAAAAAAAAAAAGGAGTAAATTAGAAGGTTGATTCATAGATTCTGGGAAGCAAAGTCATTTCAAAACAAAATCATTGACATAAATGTACACTCAAAGAATGAAGACAAATGCAAAACCCAAGGTCTAATAAAGAGATTTAAAACAAATGTGAAATATGCCTATAGCAAAATTGTGATTAATCAATGAGTAATGTAAATATAAAAAAAGCAATTTATAGGAAAACAAACAACAATGTAACAGGCTTCTCTTAATATTACATAGAGGGAGAGAGAATAATTAGGATACTTTGGAAAATGTGATTGTGGGAATATGTCCATGATGAGCAGATAATCCAGTTAAGAACTAAACAATTATAAAAAGCCAGCTCTGGAAATCTTTTCCAAAACACTTTACAGACACAAGGATCTAGGTGCCCATCAAGAGTCAGATAACAAAAATATGAGGATGGGAAAAATGTCAGGACTTGATGTGGTCTGAATCATGGATCCTCAAAAAAGAAAGTTTAGTTCATGTCTGGACACCAGGAAATTGATGTCATTAATCAACCACAGTAGTTATGAAGAAGCCTATTAACATAATTGCTATTATTGTTGATGGAATGTGATGGATTACAAAAACAGAAGTCCAACAACATCCATGCTCTAAGACTGAATATTGTTTCTATCTTGGAGAAAACTGTATAAAGCTATTTAAAATGTTCTATTAGCTTCTGTCAAATTATAACATTTAAAAAAGAAATACATAATTTTATGGAGATGCCTCACATGTAAAATCAATTAAAAGGTAGTTAGCTCTGACTTCTCTAAATGGTTTAACTTTTTTTCCAAATGTACAAAGAATCTTTGAAGGATTCTCAATTTTATGTTTCACTCTTTTGTCTTTTATTGTTTATTGTGTGTGAATAGGTGAAGTGGTGACAGAACAGAAAGATACAGGAGAATTAATTCTGAAATTTAACAAAGCAACTAAAATGAAATCTCAAACTTCCTTTGAAATACAATGTAGTAAAGAGTAAATTGGGTAAGTCCTCAGTCAACAAAATCTCCACTTACAGAACCTAGAGATTTTTATTTGATCTCACTACTAAGAAACATTTCATACAGAGATGGGCTCAATAAAGGACAGAAAAGATATGGACCTAACAGAAGCAGAAGATATTAAGAAGAGGTGGCAAGAATACACAGAAGAACTGTACAAAAAAGATCTTCACAACCAAGATAATCACGAAAGTGTGATAACTCACCTAGAGCCAGGCATCTGATCTAGTGGAGGTGATGGAATTCCAGTTGAGCTATTTCAAATCCTGAAAGATGATGCTGTGAAAGTGCTGCACTCAATATAGCAGCAAATTTGGAAAACTCAGCAGTGGTCACATGACTGGAAAAGGTCAGTATTCATTCCAATCCCAAAGAAAGGCAATGCCAAAGAATGCTCAAACTAGCACACAATTGTACTCATCTCACACACTAATAAAGTAATGATCAAAATTCCCAAGCCAGGCTTCAGCAATACGTGCACCGTGAACTTCCTGATGTTCAAGCTGGTTTTAAAAAAGGCAGAGGAACAAGAGACCAAATTGCCAAAATCCGCTGCTGCTGCTGCTAAGTCACTTCAGTCGTGTCTGACTCTGTGCGATCCCCTAGACAACAGGGAGGGCTCCTCCGTCCCTGGGATTCTCCAGGCAAGAACACTGGAGTGGGTTGCCATTTCCTTCTCCAATGCATGAGAGTGAAAAGTGAAACTGAAAGTCGCTCAGTCGTGTCCGACCCTTAGCGACCCCATGGACCGCAGCCCATCAGGCTCCTCGGTCCTTGGGAGTTTCCAGGCAAGAGTACTGGAGTGGGGTGCCACTGCCTTCTCTGCCAAAATCCGCTAGATCATGGAAAAAGCAAGAGAGTTCCAGAAAAACATCTATTTCTGCTTTATTGACTATGCCAAAGCCTTTGACTGTGTGGATCACAATCAACTGTGGAAAATTGCTAAAGAGATGGAAATACCAGACCACCTGACCTGCCTCTTGAGAAACCTATACGTGGTCAGGAAGCAACAGTTAGAACTGGACATGGAACAGACCAGTTCCAAATAAGAAAAGGAGTACATCAAAGCTGTATATTGTCACCCTGTTTATTTAACTTATAAATGGAACAGACCAGTTCCAAATAAGAAAAGGAGTACATCAAAGCTGTATATTGTCACCCTGTTTATTTAACTTATATGGAGAGTACATCATGAGAAATGCGGAGCTGGAAGAATCACAAGCTGGAATCAAGATTGCCGGGATAAATACCAATCACCTCAGATATGCAGATGACACCACCCTTATGGCAGAAAGTGAAGAGAAACTAAAGAGCCTCTTGATGAATGTGAAAGAGGAGAGCGAAAAAGTTGGCTTAAAGCTCAACATTCAGAAAACGAAGATCATGGCATCTGGTCCCATCACTTCATGGGAAATAGACAGGGAAACAGTGTCAGACTTTATTTTGGGGGGCTTCAAAATCACTGCAGATGATAATGCTGCCATTAAATTAAAAGATGCTTACTCCTTGGAAGGAAAGTTATGACCAACCTAGATAACATATTCAAAAGCAGATACATTATTTTGCTAACAAAGGTCCGTCTAGTCAAGGCTATGCTTTTTCCAGTGGTCATGTATGGATGTGAAAGTTGGACTGTGAAGAAAGCTGAGTGCTGAAGAATTGATGTTTCTGAACGGTGGTGTTGGACAAGACTCTTGAGAGTCCCTTGGACTGCAAGGAGATCCAACCTGTCCATTCTAGGGGAGATCAGTCCTGGGTGTTCACTGGAAGGACTGATGCTAAAGCTGAAACTCCAGTACTTTGGCCACCTCATGTGAAGAGTTGTTTCATTGGAAAAGACTCTGATGCTGGGAGGGATTGGAGGCAGGAGGAGAAGGGGACGACAGAGAATGACATGGTCGGATGGCATCACCGACTCGATGGACATGAGTTTGGGTGAATTCCAGGAGTTGGTGATGGACAGGGAGGCCTGGTATGCTGCAATTCATGGGGTCGCAAAGAGTCGGACATGACTGAGCGACTGAACTGGACTGTGTTTGTGTTTGAAAATATTTGGACCGTGAGTAAATAGAGATTTTTGTTGAATTTCCAGAGAATTTCAGTAGAGTATGAGAAGAATAGGAGTTTTGCTCTATGCAACCAAAATACGAATGATTCCTAGTGCATTTCTATTGTGAGATTTCACACACACCAAAAAACTTTTCTTTCTACTAGTCACAGATCCAGCAACTCTAGCATCTGTGTGTGTGTTTTAAGGCATTTAATAAATCAACAACCAATGGAGAAGTTGATGTGACTCTTCATGACTCTTCACATCTTTCCTGTGTTCACTGGATATAAATAAGTGATTTGGAATAAAAGTTCCTTGTCAATGCCACTCAGAGAACCCCTGAGCATCCAAATTCATTCTTGGTTATAGGTTTAAAATAATCTGAAGGTGATGCAGCCTATTAAAAATGAAAGAAATTTTATCTTGTATTTTGATGTTTAGCCACCTTCATAAGAATAATTGTAAACATCCAATCTCTACAAAACAACTTCATTTAAAACATTAAATATTTCATCATATATCAGTGGCACATAAGTCATGAGTTAGGTTCCTAATATATTTTGAATATTTTATGAATAATATTAATAATCATACCCCTGAAGTTAACCAAATTCCTTACCATCACAGAAGACTAATATCAACACCTTGACTTCATGATCACAGTCCTTAGTTAGCCAATTTAACATACATCCAGAACAAAGTTTCAGAGCCTCTCTCTTGAACTTCACAACTAGTTTCAGTTTTCATGAAAAAAACAGGGGAAGACTTGCTCTTTTTTGTTCTGTAGCTATAAGTCTGACCTTTACTACAATGAAACTGCTGTAAGCAATCTGATCTTCTATTTAACATCTTGACATTTTGCAAGACATTTATAAAATGTATAACTAACATATTTCCTGGTCCTTTCAGAAATATTTTGAAAAATCAAGGTTATCATTTTTCACTTTTTAATTTGAAACAACAGCAGCAACACTAACACCACCACTAAAGCAGCTACATAAAATCCATTCTTAAACATACTTAAAAGTAAACAGTTTATTTCCTAAAAAATACCAAGATGTAATTTGCTTCCTACTTCAGGTGACATTCCTTCTTTTTGCAACACTTCAGTTTAAAACTCCATTTGTTTTATTCTAAATTGTATTGTGCTTTACTGTAAGTACTAAAATTGCCAGTAGTGTCAGCAGCAATTTGCCACTTAACAAACTCTAAGTAATGCTGTAGCATGCCACTTACATGCTATGTTTTATGTTTTGTGCTGTTTTATCTGGAGGAGATTAAGAGAAGGGGCCAAATCCAATTGTGAAATGGTAGAATTTCAGCACCTAATTCACAAGTGCTACTATCCAACATAAATTCACTGGCTGTGTGTTTCCATAACTGTCTGCCAGGCGTTGAAACTGTGACATAGGCGCTGAAACTGTGACATAGTATTTTTCATGTGAATTCCATTAACATGTTACTTCATGGCTCAGTTTACTCCAGATGACTATGTATAAAATTTCTGCTCATTAGTAAAAAGTGTTAATTCCTGCTATAAGATCTCCTGGTTAGAAAATTAGCATAATTTTATCATGGATCATGTGCACTTCCTGCACATGAAAAATAATTTGAGGTCACCTTTTTCTCAACCTGCTCAGTGGTGTCAGAAAAATTATATGTAATATTATATCCATCCATGCTATTACATATTTAGGATTTTGAATATTAAACTAAGACACTTAAGTCAACTAAGAATCTTCATACATATCCAGAGTCAGCTAAATATTCCCTTTATAAACAGTTACTTTAAATTTTAGTATTCTTTTCCAGTCTGAATCTCTATCATTGTCCACTGTAATCTCAAGTGATCACCTTATTTTGTACAATCCAGATCAAATAGAAATTACCTGGCATCAACTGCACAATTTCTCAAACTTAAATCTAGATTTTCTTTCTCAAAGATTCTATTAATGCCTATACCTTGACATTGTCAGATGAAGAACCATATTTTTCCCTTCCAATGCGAACTTGCTACCCCTGATGTATTCACAGTGCTATTTGTTTTGCAATCTCAGAAAATGCTCTCCAACACTTATTGTGTCTGTGCAATGATTCTTTCTTATCGATTTTAATACCTCAGGGTGATTTCCATTCTAGAATACCATTGCTTTCAGAATTTTTTTTGTAATATTTAGCAGCTTACTTTACTATTATTTTAATAATAATAACAGTGGCTAAAAAAGAACTGCCACCCATTGTTTCTATTTTTTCTCCTTTTTTACTATTGCATCATTTTATAGAAGTATTTCTTCCAACATTTCACTTAATACTGGTGTTTTAAAATTGTTTAAACATTTTTATTCTTGTGGAATCTTTATTGAAGCAGCAGCTTTTAGAACAAATAAAAAGAAGAAAAGACTAAGAACAGGAAAATCAGATCAAATCACAGCTATGTGGTGGAAGAAAGATTCTAAGGCAACTTGCTTTCTGTTTGTTTTCTTTAGTATAATATGGCTTTTACTGGTCTGATTTTCTTTATATTTGTCTTTTTATAATTTCACCAAAATGTCTTGTAGTTGATGTATTTCTCAAAAATTGGTAACTTGTGAACATTACTTATCATCCCCAAAATTTTCTGCATCATTTTCCTCCTCTGAATCTTTAACTGTATGCATGTTAGAATATTAGATATAATTCTGCAGGCCATAAAATTTGATCACTACTTTTTACAGTTTTTTTATACATTTCACTTTAGATAATTGTTGTTCATATATAACCCTTTCTAAGAGCTCTACAATCACTTGTTAAGAAAATTCACTGTTGCTTCTACTGCTGATGTGGTTGTTTTAGTTGCCTTTAATTTCAGATACTGTACTGTTTTTCAAATGGGTATATCTTTCCTTTTCTCCTTTGCTTTTAACTTCTCTTCTATTCAGAACTATTTGTGAACAGAAAAGAGAGATAAGAAAGCCTTCCTCAGCAATCAGTGAGAAGAAATGAATGAAAACAACAGAATAAGAAAGTCTAGAGACCTTTTTAAGAAAATTAGAGATATCAAGGGAAAATTTCATGCAAAGATGGACACAAAGAAAGGACAGATATTGTATGGACCTAACAGAAGCAGAAGATGTTAAGAAGAAGTGGCAAGAATGCACAGAAGAACTATATAAAAAAGATCTTTGTGACCCAGATAATCACAATGATATGAACACCAGCTTGAAGGCAGATATTCTGGAATGTGAAGTCAAGTGGGCCTTAGGAAGCGTCCCTATGAACAAAGTTAGTGTAGGTGACAGAATTCTAGTTGACCTATTTCATTCCTAAAAGATGATGTTGTGAAAGTGCTGCACTCAATATGCCAGCAAATTTGGAAACTCAGCAATGGCCACAGGACTGGAAAAGTTCAACTTTCATTCCAATTACAAATAAAGTCAATGCCAAAGAATGTTAAAGTACCACATAGTTGCACTTATCACACACACTAGTAAAGTAGTGTTGAAAATTCTCCAAGCCAGGCTTCAATAGTATGTGACTGTGAACTTCCAGATGTTCATGTTGGTTTTAGAAAAGGCAGAGGAACCAGAGATCAAAGTGCCAACATCCATTGCATCATAGAAAACCAAGAGAATTTCAGAAAAATGTCTACTTCTGCTTTATTGACTATGACAAAGCCTATGACCATGTGGATCACAAAAAACTCTGGAAAATTTTTAAAGAGATATAAAGACAAGATCACCTGACCTGCCTCTTGAGAAATCGGTATGCAAGTCAGGAAGCAACAGTTAGAATTGGACATGGAACAACAGACTGATTCCAAATAGGAAAAGGAGTACGTCAAGGCTATATACTCTCACCCTGCTTATTTAACTTATATGCAGAGTACATCATGAGAAATGCTGGGTGGATGAAGCACAAGCAGGAATCAAGATTGCTGGGAGAAATATCAATAGCCTCAGAAATGCAGATGGCACCACCCTTATGGCAAAAAGTGAAGAAGAACTAAAGAACCTCTTGATGAAAGTCAAAGTGGAGAGTGAAAAAGCTGGCTTAAAGCCCAACATACAGACAACAAAGATCAGGGCATCCGGTCCCATCAATTCATGGGAAATAGATGGAGAAACAGTCGGAATAGTGGCAGACTTTATTTTGGGGGGCTTCAAAATCACTGCAGATGGTGACTGGAGCCATGAAATAAAAAGACACTTGCTCCTTGGAAGAATAGTTATGACCAACCTAGACTGCAAGTTAAAAAGCAGAGACATTACTTTGCCAACAAAGATATGTCTAGTCAAGGCTATGATTTTTCCAGTAGTCATGTATGGATGTGAGACATATTTTGTCTGACATATTTTGTTTTTATATTGCATTACACCTAGAATATGTGTTATTACAGCTAATTAATTATAGGCAGAATGAAAAGATTCCTAACATTTCACCTATTTTGACTAAGAAATTGAAGAATTACAGTCATTTCAGATTAATATTCCTTAAAATATCATGGACTAGATTTACATTTGAACTGGAAAGACATATTAGAGTAGGAATAGCAATATGAGGCTCATTTGACAATTTTGATGTATAAAGAAGTAAATAATGAGTTTAAGTATAATCTTGAATATAAGAAATATTTATGTATATATACATATATAAAATGCTTAAGTAATAAAAATTATGGAAGACATTTTGTCATATTTGAGAGTTAAAAATAAACCTAATCTTTTGATTACCCAAAATTTTTTTTTTATGGAAGAAATTTTTCAAGAATGTAAAACAAGCTCTTCTCAAATAATTAAGAGGAGGCAACTGAATTCCATTGATAAAATATAACCAGAGAAGTGAAGAAGTAATCAGAAACACATAAACTTTGGTGTTCTTTACCTATTCCAAGATACCTTTCCAAAATATTTGTTTTCACATCCCTAATCTAATCTACAAATTAAAGTAATATAATTTTACAATTTAAGAAGAAATTATTTGGTAAATTTTAATCTACAGTAAAGAGCTAATCAGCTAATTTTTTTATTATATCCAATTCAGGAAAACAGGCTCCAGGGGTTGTTAGCATTCAAATGACTTTAAACATAAGAGCACATGCCAAAGGCAACCTCAGGGCATATTTTACCTATCACTATTTTAATATGTACTACAGAGCTCATTTAATATGTACTGTAGAGCTCAAGAAGCAACAGTTAGAACCAGACATGGAACGGACTGGTTCCAAATTGGGAAAAGAGTACTTCAAAGCTGTATATTGTCACCCTGCTTATTTAATTTATATGCAGAGTACATCATGCAAAATTCAAGGCTGGATGAAGCACAAGCTGGAATCAAGCTTGTGGGGAGAAATATCAATAACCTCAGATATGCAGATGACACCACCCTTATAGCAGAAAGAGAAGAGGGGCTGAAGAGCCTCTTGTTGAAAATGTAAGAGGAAAGTGAAAAAGTTGGTTTAAAACTCAACATTCAAAAAACTTAGATCATGGTATCTGATCCCATCACCTCATGGCAAATAGATGAGGAAACCATGGAAACAGTGACAAGCTTTATTTTCTTGGGCTCCAAAACCACTTCAACTGTGACTGCAGCCACAAAATTAAAAGACATTTGCTCCCTGGAAGAAAAACTATAACCAACATAGACAGTATATTGAAAAGCAAAGACATTACTTTACTGACAAAGTCTGTCTAGTCAAAGCTATGCTTTTCCAGTAGTCTTGTATAGATGTGAAAGTTGACCATAAAGAAAGCTAAGCACCAAATAATCGATGCTTTTGATTTGTGGTGTTGGAGAAGACTCTTGAGAGTCCTTTGGACTGCAGGGAGATCAAACCAGTCCATCGTAAAGGAAATCAGTCTTGAATATTCATTGGAAGGACTGAGGCTGAAACTGAAACTCCAATACTTTGGCCACCTGATGTGAAGATCTGACACGTTTGAAAAGATCCTGATGTTGCAAAAGGTTAAAGACAGGAGGAGATGGGGACAACAAAGGAGGAGAATGTTGGATGCCATCACTGAATAAATGGACATGAGTTGAACAAGCTTTGGGAGTTGGTTATGGACAGGGAACCCTGGCATGCTGCAGTCCACAGGGTCATAAAGAGTCGGACATGGATGAGTGACTGAACTCAACTGACAGAGCTCATTAATTACAATAATTTTTGGTTTTAAAGAAAGTGAAAAGTGAAAGTGGTGAAAGTGAAGTCGCTCAGTCATGTCCAACTCTTTGTGACCCCATGGACTGTAGCCAACCAGGCTCCTCCCTCCATGGGATTCTCCAGGCAAGAATACTGGAGTCGGTTGCCATTTCCTCCTCTAGGTGATCTTCCCGATCCAGGGATCGAACACCGGTCTGCTGCATTCCAGGCAGATGCTTTAACCTCTGAGCCACCAGTGCTAGTTTTAAAACAAGTAATATTTAAAATATGAGCTGGTTAGAATGGCACAGGCACTTTACCCCTGATAGGAATGGGAGTGTCCACAGTTAGAATAGCATTCCAGATCAAGAAAATCACTTTTGTCCTCCTAAAATAATGTGAATTCTCTTTACTAATGTGACAGGTAAATTAATTTATCTGCCATGAAGCAATTTCATTGTTTTCAAACATGTCATTTGTGCAAGGGAAAGTGGAAGTTCTCTAAACTTACAAGAATACTTGTACAAATGATTCTGTGCCTGCTTGCTAAAATGAAATAATAATATATGTCTAGTGTAATAATTTCTACATAAGTACTGAAACTTGCTCTCACTGTTGTAAACTACTTGGTAAGTGGGATATAAAAGAAGATATAACTTAAACCAACCTCTAATTATCTGAGGTTTTTTTTTTTCTTTTTCAAAAAGAACAAGACAATAGTTTAAATAGACAGTATGATTCTAAAACATCCTATTTTACACTGAATTATATATTAAAAAATGCACCTCATGTGAAGATCATAGATTTCTACATGCTATAACCAGTTACACACTACAAGAATCTGATTTTTCTTTCTTCAGGTATAAGGACCTTCAGACTTCACATGACACACTAAACATAGATTTTATTGTATAACATTGCTCAATACATAATGAAAATTAAAAAAAAAATTAAGATAACTGGAAATCATGATACCTATCCTCCATTTGTCAAATATAAGATTGCATTTTCCCATATTATCAGATAAGAAAATATTCTAAGGAATAAAATTTATTAATTATAAAACTATACTTCAACCCAAATCAAACTGAACCCTAGAACACTGTGTATGTATAGACAAAAATCTACACTATGTATATTATTGTTTAATAAATCACAGCTAAACCATATAATATCATACATAAGTACCATGAGTCTAAGCAGTGCATTACCTTTATGCTTTTATTTAACATATTTAACAACTCCTAATGTAAATGTTACATAATAGGATGGAACAACAGACTGGTTCCAAATAGAAAAAGGAGTACGTCAAGGCTGTATATTGGGACCCTGCTTATTTAACTTCTATGCAGAGTACATGATGAGAAACGCTGGACTGGAAGAAACACAAGCTGGAATCAAGATTGCTGGGAGAAAT
>SJXQ01010355.1:84947-116221 GCA_006408695.1 Aepyceros melampus
CTTACTCCTTGGAAGAAAAGTTATGACCAACCTAGATAGTATATTCAAAAGCAGAGACATTACTTTTCCGACTAAGGTCCATCTAGTCAAGGCCATGGTTTTTCCTGTGGTCATGTATGGATGTGAGAGTTGGACTTTGAAGAAGGCTGAGCGCCGAAGAATTGATGCTTTTGAACTGTGGTGTTGGAGAAGACTCTTGAGAGTCCCTTGGATGGCAAGGAGATCCAACCAGTCCATTCTGAAGGAGATCAACCCTGGGATTTCTTTGGAAGGAATGATGCTAAAGCTGAAGCTCCAGTACTTTGGCCACCTCATTGGAAGTGTTGACTCATTGGAAAAGACCCTGATGCTGGAAGGGATTGGGGGCAGGAGGAGAAGGGGACGACCGAGGATGAGATGACTGGATGGCATCATGGACTCAATGGACGTGAGTCTGAGTGAACTCTGGGAGTTGGTGATGGACAGGGAGGCCTGGCGTGCTGCGATTCATGGGGTTGCAAAGAGTCGGACACGACTGAACGACTGAACTGAACTGAACTGAATGTATAGCTGGCTGTGGAAATACTTTATTACTAAGTGCAAATTTAACCATGCTTCACAATTTTATATTTCATAAATAATCTTATCATTCATGCTTTATAGTTTAGAAAATAATGTAAATACCAGAAAGATTTTCTAATCTACTATGCAAAAAAAGAAAAACTCCAAAATCACAAAATATATTTTAAAATCTAATCCTCTCATTCCATTATTTTTTTAAAAAAAGAATAATTTGATGTTGTAAGTCACTTTAACAGGAATTGACTTCTTTTAGTTTTGTTTACTTACAACTCCTCAGAAAATGATTTATCAAATAATATGGGTCACCCTACTATAATCTGCTTCAGTTTCATTATAAATTCCTGTGTATAGGCAGTCAACCTTTGTCCGGACCTCAAATTACACAGGCTTCTAAGCACCACAGCTGGAATAAATGGAGAAATTGTTTCTGATTTCAGCTCCATTAAAAGAGAAATGTTGCAATGTATTATAAGAAGACAATGTGAGGGGTATTTCATAAATCTGGAGAAGGCAATGGCACCCCACTCCAGTACTCTTGCCTGGAACATCCCATGGACAGAGGAGCCTGGTAGGCGGCAGTCCATCGGGTTGCACAGAGTCGGACACGACTGAGCGACTTCACTTTCACTTTTCACTTTCATGCATTGGAGAAGGAAATGGCAACCCACTCCAGTATTCTTGGCTGGAGAATCCCAGGGATGGGGGAACCTGGTCGGCTTCCGTCTATGGGGTCGCACAGAGTCAGACAGGACTGAAGCGACTTAGCAGCAGCAGCAGCAGTCTGTCCACACAGTAGTCCGAGCCACAGATAATTAAGCAGATCTTGTCCTATCAGCTCTTGCCTCTAATATTTTTTTAAAGAAGACTTACAGATAGCCAATGTGGACAGAGGAGTCTGGTAGGCGGCAGCCATCGGGTTGCACAGAGTCGGACACGACTGAGCGACTTCACTTTCACTTTTCACTTTCATGCATTGGAGAAGGAAATGGCAACCCACTCCAGTATTCTTGGCTGGAGAATCCCAGGGATGGGGGAACCTGGTCGGCTTCCGTCTATGGGGTCGCACAGAGTCAGACAGGACTGAAGCGACTTAGCAGCAGCAGCAGCAGTCTGTCCACACAGTAGTCCGAGCCACAGATAATTAAGCAGATCTTGTCCTATCAGCTCTTGCCTCTAATATTTTTTTAAAGAAGACTTACAGATAGCCAATGGGCATATTAAAAAAAAAAAATGCTTACCATCATCAGTCAACCAAGAAAGGCACATCACACCCATCAGAACAACTCCATCAAAGAACAGAAATAACAAATAGTGGTGAAGATGTGGAGAAAAGGGAACCCTCAGACACTTTTGGTGGGAATGTAAATTGATGCAGCCACTATGGAGAATAAGATGGAAAATTTTCAAGAAACTAAAAACAGAACTGTCATATGACCCAGAAATTTCACTCTTGGATAAATATCTGGGAAAAAAAAGAAAACACTAATTCAAAATGATTAATGCACCTCAATGTCCAGAGCAGCATTATTTACAATTGCCAAGATATGGAAGCAACTTAAGTGTCCATCAACAAATGAATGGATAAAGATGTGTTGTATATATGTATATATACACATACATACACAACAGAATTCTACTCAGCCATAAAAATAGAGCACAATATTTCATTTGCCACAACATAGCCTTGGAAGGTATTATACTAAGAGAAGTAAATGAGATAGAGAAAGAAAACTACTGTATAATATCATATCTGTGGAATCTAAAGATGTAAACTAGTGAATATAACAACAGAATCAAAGGTATAGAGAACAAACTTTTGGTTACCAGAGGAAAGGGAAGGGAAGGGGATTAAGAATACAAACTGCTACATAGTCAATAAATACACTACAAGGATATATTGCATAACATAGGGGAAATATAGCTAATTATTTATAATAGCTATATATGAAGTATAGCCTTTAAAAATTGAGAATCACTATATTGCATTCCTAAAATTTATATAATATTGGGCATCAACTATACCTCAATAAAAAAATGAAGACTAAGAGGAAACAAACAAAAAGATGATATTTCCTTTTAATTTTCTTAGCAACTATTCAAAGATCCATTAATTAACTTACTTAGATTTAATTCTGAACTCTCTGTTTTGTTTCATCTGTTTATGAATCTGTATTTTCATCCATACAACACTTGTCTTGATTACTATAGTTCTATAATAAGTCCTAAGTCAGATATTACAAATCTTCCAAATTTGTTTTTAATTGTTTATCTCTGATTCCATAGTCACTTTGACTATTCCAATTCCTTTAACATGCCATATAAATTTCAGAATAAAATTAAAAAAAAAAACACGTATCAGCCTAAATAAAAGTAAATTTCAGGAGGATAGCCAAATTCAAATATGACTTGACCTAATATATTATCAAGGGTTCTGATTCATCATGTTCTTCCCAGATCTTCCCTTCTCTATGTTTCTATATGGCCTGAGGAGGACCTTCTAGTAATATATAGTTGAGGGTGGTATCAAGATGCATCAAAACTTCAAGCAGAATTGCAATACAAGTAAAAAGATGCCATGAGTTGTGATGAAAAGTCAAAAGAAACATATACCTAATATGAGTGGTCAGACTGAATTGTTTTCACATTTGCAGACTGTAAATCTGAGATACTAGGTAGTATGATGTCACTGATGGGTGGGTAGAAGGGGGAGGAAATTTTAAATTTTATAAAAGCAAGAATACACATGGATACTAAACTGTGATATTATGAACACTGACAGACCACTGTGAAATTTAAATTAACATCATATGGAAGGTGGCAGGCTTAGAAACAATGCATATATATATATATATATATATAAGCATAGTATCAACACATTGCTGATCTTCAAAGTTTATGATGCAGTAAGATTTTACAAATAATTTTACTACTATTGTACAGGGGTATTTTTCACTGGGATGTGATGTGATGATTTAAATTTAAATACTGGAAAGGCCTTTAATGCATAAAATAGTTAAGCTGATAATTTTAGATAAGATTATAACTTTTAGCTCTCAGATATTTAAACCAAAACAAGTAATAAGAGCCAGTAATTATCTTCATCACAAAAATTTTTGTTGACACAGTTTATTAGGATAAATCCAAGAACTCTAGATACCTTTGAATTTAGTTATATTCTTCAGTAGTGATGGGATTTATTGTTCATTTATATTTCTTCTTCAAATGTCCAACAGATCTACAAATGCAAATAAAAATATTTAGAAAGTGGAGATGGGGAGAAAAAGCATAAACAATGAGAAAATCTTATAGTTTGTTAATAGTAAGTCACTAAATAATTTACTGCAAAATCAAGTGCTCAAAGTATAGAAGGGATTATAAGATACCATCTCTTTACTCCTAAGTACAAAATAGGATAGAAATTCTTTGATTTCATATATAGGATTGTTGGAAAGTCCAGGAAGAAGCAGGGGAAATATTCTTGCAAACTGATTAAGTTCTGCTATGGATTTGAAATTGATGAGGTTCTCTGGGTCCTTACTAGAAATCTCATTTATATGGACAATATTTACTAATATGGAAAATCTCAAGTATGAAATTCAGAGTTCATTTTATCCAATTTTTTATTCTGAATATTTTATTTGCCTAATTAAATAAGCAAAGTTAAAAATGATCTCCAAAACTGTTACATAATTAGAAAATAATTAGAGCTGACTCATTAGAAGAGACCCTGATGCTGCGAAAGATTGAAGGCAGGAAGAGAAGGGAATGACAAAGGATGAGATGGCATCACCAACTTAATGGATATGAGTTTGAGCAAGCTCTGAGAGATGGTGAAGGACAGGGAAGCCTGGCATGCTACAGTCCATGGGGTCACAAAGAGTCAGACAGGACTGAGCGACTAAACAACAAAGGTGTTCCAGGAAACTAAAGCTATGTATTAAGGGCATGAAAGTCTACTGGAGTATCATGAACTAAACTTGCAATTTAGAATAAGAAGAGCTTTAATGCATAATTAACTGGAGGGGAGAATTGTGTTGGAAAATTATACTTAGGAGGATATGTCATTATTTGGGTGCAGGATGATGATAGTTTGAATTCAGTTGGTTATTATGTAGATACTGAAAACTTATTTAGAGAGGAAAAATTAATACGGTTATTCATTAAGATAGCCCAATAAAGGAGGAAAAGGGACAATATTTGGGAATGAAGATAAAGAAGTCACCTTCATCAGCTGTACTTCTTTGAAATCTACAAATATGTGACGATCCTTTTTACCTTTTCTTCTTTCTTCATTTCCTCATTTCTTTTTCTGTAACTCTTAAAACTTGAAGGTCATCATTCTTGGCTAGTTTTTTTTTTTTTAATTTAATGTTTTATCTAGATATGTTGTCTTTCATTAAAGTGACTCCAAAGTGTTAAAAACTGTATGTAATAATGATAAAATGATTACTAATTCAGAAAAAAAAATCATCAAAGACAAATTACAGTCCAGGAAAATTATACCTTCAATATCATTGATGAAAATTATTTTTATCTCAGAATTCTTATCCCAGTCAGGAATTAAAGATTTTAAAACTTTTAAACTAAAATTACCCAGCTATGAAGGCTGCTTAAATATTCACTTCAGTATGTATCATGCCATAGGAAAAAAAGGTATTTGTTCTACAACGTGTTCACAATGACATTGAAGAGAATTCTGAGGATGGGAGATCAAGGAAATTGCTGAATTGTAGTTGTGCAGTATTCCCAGGGATCCACCCAGGCTGATCCTAGCAGATGGACAGATCGTGCCAGCTGAGTTGTCTCAGGAGAAACCTCAGAAATAATGTGCTAATGGATTTAAAGGAATATTGATAACACTAATATCCAACACAGACGTGGAACAGTAGGAAGTTAATAAAATAATATTCTAGAAAACTAAGTAAGTGGAACAAAAGGCAATTTACAATTGTCAATGAATCTATAAGTTCTATGAGAACAAACAAATACTAAATGATCAAATATAACTTACAAAGAAGTGGTAAATATGATTATCAATCCGTGAAGGATATCTGAATAAGATCTTTTCTTTTAGATGGTATAGAAGGTGATATTTTGAGTGTTGCTACAGTCTCTCTACTAAGCAATCTGCTAACACTGGTAATCAGTTTTTGTTATGTGACCTCCTTCTTTCCTTCCCCAAATATAGATAGATAACTGGACTGGGAATGTATGTGTACATTCTTGTTTAGTTTGTCAGTCGTGTCTGATTCTTTGCAACCCCATGGACTCTAGCCCACCAGGTTCCTCTGTCCATGAGATTTGCCAGGAGTGGGTAGCCATACCCTTCTCCAGTGGGTCTTCCCAACCCAGGGATCTAACCTGGGTCTTTTGCATTGCATTCTTTACCATCCAAGCCACCAGGGGAGCCCTGGAATGTATATCAGAGCTAAACAAATCAGCTTTCTTTTTTCCTGAAAATTTGACTAAGATCCAGCAAAAGCATAATTAGAACTTGTTTCAAATCAATGGTAGAACATCTTAGGTCTATCTATAACACTAACTGAATTTCCCAGATTTTTCTTTTTAATTTCCTATGTTTCCAAAACACAATTTATCCATTAGTTTTGGATTATGGAGAATATACCAGGATACTTCCAATTTATTCCCGTGTGTTTATAATTTATAAATTTTAGACAGTGATACTTAGTATTATTACTTTCAAACGATTCCATTCAACTACTATTCTTTCTTTTTTTTTTTAATAACAAACTGTTTCATGCTAAACAGGATAAGACTTACTTTCTTGTGAAAACAGATGAGCACATTAAAAGTAATAGGGATGGAAAATAATTACATGAAAATAATAATCAAACACTAAAATGATAACATAAGTAAAAATTATCTTACAACAGTGAATATTCCCAGGGATAAAGAAAGATATTTCATGAATAAATGAGTCAATTAATCAAGAAAATATAACAGTCCTAAATGTGTATACATTTAAGCATAGCTTCGAAACACATGAGCAAAACTGACAAAGTGAAATTAGGAACAGATAAAGCCAGAATGATGGTGATTTCAACACCTCTTTTTAAATAACAGAATAAGTAATTTACTAAGTATTTAGTAAATGTGGAAGATTTAAAGAATATCAATTTGTTACTTTAATTGGTGTATGTAGATTACTATAGCCAGCAAAAGTAGACTATACTCTGAAAGAGCACAAGGGGTATTTACTATGCTAGAACTTATACTGGCTGTAAAACAAGTCTCAACAAATTAAAATAGATTGAAACTATTATGCGAACAGTTGACTCATTGGAAAAGACCCTGATGCTGGGAGGGATTGGGGGCAGGAGGAGAAAGGGACGACCGAGGATGAGATGGCTGGATGGCATCACAGACTCAATGGACATGAGTCTGAGTGAACTCCGGGAGTTGGTGATGGACAGGGAGGCCTGGTGTGCTGCGATTCATGGGGTCGCAAAGAGTCGGACACGACTGCGCGACTGAACTGAACTGAACTGAACTGATACAACATGAATTTTCTCCCCAAATAAAATTATTTCTCAATAACAAAAAAAAAGTAATTAAAAATATTGGAAAACTTCATAAATATGTATAAAGTAAGCAACCTCTTCTAAACATGCCTATGTCAAAGAACTAACTAGTTAAATTAGAAGATATTTTGTGCTCTCTTTGGCACAAAATTGGAATGATACAGAGATTAGCATGATCCCTGTGTAAGGATGAAAGTGCTTTGATTACATTGTAATAAAATATTATATCAACCAAAGCAATACATGGATGAAACTCTTGCTTTTGCATTTTCATATTAAAAAATAAAAAGATGGAAAATCCATTACCTAAGCTTATAGCTTAAGAGTTAAATTAAAATCCATTTGCTTAGAATTAAGGACAATATAAAGAAATTTAAAAAATAAAAAAATATAAAATGGATTTTTTTTCTTTTTAACCCTATATTTTTTAAAATTTATTTTTAATTGAAAAATAATTGCTTTAAAGTATTGTGTTGGTTTCTGTAAAACATGAACATGACCAACCATATATATAACTATGTTCCCTCAGTCTTAAAATTACCTCCCACCTCCCTCCCCATCCCACACTTCTAGGTTGATACAGAGCTTTGGTTAGAGTTCACCAAGTCATACAGCAAATTCCCATTGGCTATCTATTTTATATATGATAATGTATGAAAAAAAAAAAGTGAAAATGAAGTCATTCAGTCGTGTTCAACTCTTTGAAACCTCATGGACTGTAGCCTACCAGGCTCCTCAGTCCATGGAATTTTCCAGGCAAGAGTACTGGAATGGGTTGCCATTTCCTTCTCCAGGGGATCTTCCTGACCCAGGGATTGAACCCTGGTCTCCTGCATTGCAAGCAGACACTTTACCATCTGAGCCACCAGGGAAGCCCATGATAATGTATGCTTCCATGTTACTCTCTCCATTCATCCTAGCCTCTCATTCCCCTCCCAGCCTATGTCCATATGTCTGTTCTCTATATCTGTGTCTCCATTGTCGCCCTGCAAATAATTTTATCAGTACCATCTTTCTAGATTCTATATATATGCATTAGTATATAATATTTTTCTCTTTCTGACATACTTCTCTCTGTATAATAGGCTCTAGGTTCATCTACCTCATTAGAACTGACTTAAATGTGTTCCAAAAAGGAACTATTTTTAAAAGCAACTGGTTCTTACAAACAAAAATGAAATTGATAAAATTTCATAATATTTAAGGAAAATAAAGAAAACACACATTTTCAATAAGAACAATGAAAAGAGGGACTATATTTTCCACCATAGAAGATATATCACTTTATTCTCACTGAAATAAACATTTACTGTTGATATCAGATTTGCCTTCCCTTCATACAATGTTTCTATCATAACTATCTTCTGCTATTTTTTTAAAATGCCTTATCCATCATCATGCTATCCTACACAGTACTGTTTCTGATACAGTAACTCAATTCAATGTGCCATCCCCATGAAATTACTAGTCTAATCATGTTCCCTACCATTCTGAAATATCTGGCTTGACAGAATGGTGGGAAACCTTTTGATGTCTCAGTTATAGTTCCAGCTAGATCATAATCATGATGGTGTGATCACTCACCTAGAACCAGATACGCTGGAATGTGTAGTCAAATGGGCCTTAGAAGCATCACTATGAACAAAGCTAGTGGAGGTGATGGAATTCCAGTTGAGCTATTTCAATAACTAGAAGATAAAGCTATGAAAGGGCTGCACTCAATATGACAGCAAATTTGGAAAACTCCGCGGTGGCCACAGAGCTGGAAAAGTCAGATTTCATTGCAATTCCAAATAAAGGCAATGCCAAAGAATGTTAAAAGTACTGCACAATTGCACTTACTGCACACACTAGTAAAGTAGAGCTAAAAAGTCTCTAAGCCAGGCTTCAACAGTATGTGAACTGTGAACTTCCAGATATTCAAGCTGGATTTTGAAAAGGCATAGAAACCAGAGATCAAATTTCCAACATCTGTTGGATCATAGAAATAACAGGAGAATACAAAAAAAAAAAAAAAAAAAGTCTATTTCTGCTTTATTGATTAAACCAGAGCCTTTGACTATGTGGATCACAGCAAACTGGAAAACTTTTAAAGAGATGGGAATACCAGACCACCTGACCTGCCCCTTGAGAAATCTGTATGCAGGTCAATGGGCAGGAGTTAAAATGGGACATGGAAAAACAGACTGGTTCCAGATCGGGAAAGGAGTATGTCAAGGCTGTAGATTGTCACCCTGCTTATTTAACATATATGGAGAGTCAGTTCAGTTCAGTCGCGCAGTCGTGTCCGACTCTTTGCGACCCCATGAATCGCAGCACGCCAGGCCTCCCTGTCCATCACCAACTCCCGGAGTTCACTCAGACTCACGTCCATTGAGTCTGTGATGCCATCCAGCCATCTCATCCTCGGTCGTCCTTTTCTCCTCCTGCCCCCAATCCCTCCCAGCATCAGGGTCTTTTCCAATGAGTCAACTCTTCGCATAAGGTGCCCAAAGTACTGGAGCTTCAGTTTTAGCATCATTCCTTCCAAAGAAATCCCAGGGTAATTGAGTGCAGCACTTTCACAGCATCATCTTTCAGGATTTGAAACAGCTCAACGGGAATTCCATCACCTCCACTAGCTTTGTTCGTAGTGATGCTTTCTAAGGCCCACTTGACTTCACATTCCAAGATGTCTGGCTCTAGATTAGTCAACACATCATCATGATTATCTGGGTCATGAAGATCTTTTTTGTACAGTTCTTCCATGTATTCTTGCCACCTCTTCTTAATATCTTCTGCTTCTGTTAGGTCCAGACCATTTCTGTCCTTTATCGAGCCCATCCTTGCATGAAATGTACTCTTGGTATCTCTAATTTTCTTGAAGAGATCTCTAGTCTTTCCCATTCTGTTCTTTTCCTCTATTTCTTTACATTGATTGCTGAAGAGTACATCATTACAAATGCTGGACTGGGTGAAGCACAAACTGGAATCAAATTGCCAGGAAGATATCAATAACCTCAGATATGCAGATGACACCATAGCTATGGCAGAAAATGAAGAACTAAAGAGCCTGTTGATGAAAGTGAAAGAGGAGAGTGAAAAAATTGGCTTAAAGCTCAGCATTCAGAAAACGAAGAGCATGCCATTCAGTCCCATCGCTTCATGGCAAATAGATGGGGAAACATTGGCTGACTTTATTTTCATGGGCTCCAAAATCACTGCAGATGGTGACTGCAGCCATGAAATTAAAAGATGCTTGCTCCTTGGAAGGAAAGTTATGATCAACATAGGAAGCATATTAAAAAGCAGAGACATTACTTTACCAACATCTGTTGATGAAAGTGAAAGAGGAGAGTGAAAAAATTGGCTTAAAGCTCAGCATTCAGAAAACGAAGAGCATGCCATTCAGTCCCATCGCTTCATGGCAAATAGATGGGGAAACATTGGCTGACTTTATTTTCATGGGCTCCAAAATCACTGCAGATGGTGACTGCAGCCATGAAATTAAAAGATGCTTGCTCCTTGGAAGGAAAGTTATGATCAACATAGGAAGCATATTAAAAAGCAGAGACATTACTTTACCAACAAAGGTCTGTGTAGGTTTTTTTATTTTGTTTTGTTTTGCTTTGCTTTGTTTTGTTTTGTTTTCCAGTAGTCATGTATGAATGTGAGAGTTGGACTATAAAGAAAGCTGAATGACAAAGAATTGATGGTTTTGAACCATGGTGTTGGAGAAGACTCTTGAGAGTCCATTGAACAGCAAGGAGATCCAATCAGTCAACCCTAAAGGAAACTGGCCTGAATATTCATTGGAAGGACTGATGCTGAAGCTGAAACTCCAATACTTTGGCCACATGATGCAAACGATTGACTCATTTGAAAAGACCCTGATGCTGGGAAAGATTGAAGGTGGGAGGAGAAGGGGATGAAAGAAGATGAGAAGGTTGGATGACATCACTGTCTCAATGGACATGAGTTTGAGTAAACTCCTGGAGTTGGTGATGGACACACAAGCCTGGCATGCAGCAGTCCATATGGTCACAAAGAGTTGGACACGATTGAGTGACTGAACTTGAACTTGAGATCATAATATCTTGCAGGGCTGAGGCAAGGTTCTCTAGAAGGTATATGTGCTTTGAATCAGCACCCAATCTATGACATTCTTTTTCCTATAGCCAGAACTCAAGGGTTCAGGAATCATGAAGTGGAAATGGGAGTGGCAACACTCACTCTTAACCCTAGTGACCTCCCAGCAAAGTTTTTGCTTCCTTTTCTATGATCTTATGTTCTGCTGGACTAAGAGAAGACAATGGCACTCCACTCCAGTATTCTTGCCTGGAAAATCCCATGGATGGAGGAGCCTGGTAGGCTGCAGTCCATGGGGTCGCTGAGAGTTGGGCACGACTCAGTAACTTCACTTTCACTTTTCACTTTCATGCACTGGAGAAGAAAATTGCAACCCACTCCAGTGTTTTTGCCTGGAGAATCCCAGGGATGGCAGAGCCTGGTCAGCTGCCATCTATGGGGTTGCACAGAGTCAGACATGACTGAAGGAACTTAGCAGCAGCAGCAGCCTCAGTCTCTAAAAGAGGAATACTTCTACAAGTAGACACAAAAATGATTTCATTTAACTGAAGTTAAGATTGTTGCCTGGCCACTGTGAATCCCTAATGCCTCTGAATCAACAAGCAAAGATGACAGCTACTGTGCTAGCTGGGGTGACTGATGCAGACTACCAAGGAGCAATCAAACTGCTACTGCACTGTGGAGGTAAGGATATAAAAGTGATCCTTCAGAGCCTCTCTTAATATTATTAAGCGCTATGGATTAACTGTTTGTGTTCCCCTAAAATTCATGTTGAAGCTCCAATCTCTAATGTGATATTTGGAGGTGGGGCCTCATAACTAATATTCTTTTCTCTTTTTTCTCTATTAATAGGAATTTAATAACTAACAGATGTCCCCTATCAGAGCTATCATACATAATAACTATTCATTCATAGTTTACTCATATTTGTGTTGCTAAGTTTGATTCTTGGACTTAGATTTTTTTCACATGTAGTCATAAGTGACATTTTCCATTTTTATACTATGTCAAGAGGTTTCTCAAAAACAAAATAGCTTCATAAAATTTAATGAAAAAAATTATTTAGATTTGGACAGCTTAAAATCTATAATAATCAGACATTTCCTGATTAATGGTATCATTTATTTTTAAAAATCCATATGTCTACCTGATAGTATGAAAGCCTATGATTCTAAGTGAGAAATTACATTTGTGTTTTTCACATGTGCTGAACTCTTATTAAATTCATAACTTTATCTATTAGGTAGTTAGAATAGGAAAAAGGAGTCCAAAATGGAGGTGACTAAAAGACAAGGAAAGGAAAACCTGCTAAAATAGAACAAAGGAAGGACCGGATTGAGGACCACAGGTAAAACAAACAGCATTACTGGCTAGCCCAGTTTACATAGGGCAGGCCTGGATAAGGAGAAAAACATATAAAACGAGGAGCCAAAAACTGGGCCAGGGGCCTTTCTTCTCTTCACGTCTTTTGGGTTGGCACGCCCTCACACCTCGAGGATGCATTTTCCTTTACTTTCTAAATAAAACTGAGCTGTAACATGGAACTGTAACACTGGTCCATCTGAGGGCTGTAATGCTGGTCCATTGCTTCAAATTTTTGTTACAATGAGACAGAATTGAGGAAATTACAAACTCCTCCAACAAATCAAAACACAGGACACCCATATGTGTTGAAAGGTAAAATATTTAAACCATTATTTCCTGGTCACCTGTCTGAGGTCACATCTTTCCTTACATTGAAATAATTTTGATTCATGCTTCATTCTCCATATACTTAGTATTACTTTCCTAAATTTTTAAAGATTCATTTTTATAAACAAAATCAAGAGCAAGAATGAACATACTTAAACTAAAAATACTATACAGAACAAGCATATGGTTGCAGAGAATAGTTCACATTGAGAAAGAGGCTCTGAAACCTTTTTCAATTTCAGAAAAAAATTAAGACATGTATCCCCCCATTGGCATTTGACATATTTTTTCAAAACATCACCTTGTAAGCCCGATGATCTACAATTATATTTGACATAACTCAAATTTTCCTGTTCTTATTTAAAATGCTAATAATCTGGGAAAATTACTATAAAACTTTTCTATGTAATCTTTGGTTAAAACAGTTCCATTGTGCAATATTTAAATTCTATAATATCACCAAACTGAGAAAATCTTAACTGTGGAAAAGTGTCCACAGAAAAGATTGGGCTTCCCTGGTGGCTCAGACAGTACAGAGTCTGCCTGCAGTGCGGGAGACCCGGGTTAAATTCGTGGGTTGGGAAGATCTCCTGGAGAAAGAAATAGCAACCCACTCCAGTATCGCCTGGAAAATCCCATGGATGGAGGAATCTGGCAGGCTACAGTCCGTAAGGTGGTAAAGAGTTGGACACGACTGAGTGACTAACACTTTAACTTTCACACACACACAGTTGCAAAAGTAAACAAGAAAAGCTTACTGGTACATGCAATGACATGAATTTATGCCAAAGCATTATCCTATGTCAAAGAGACTGGACATATATTTTTTTAAATTCATTTATAAAATATTCCAGAAAAGGAAAAAAAAAAAATCTATTATGATAAAAACCAAATAAATGATAGCCTTGGAGACAAAGTAAGAAGGATGCCAGCCATAAGGTCCTGGAAGAAGTTTTACAGGAAATGGAAATAATCAATACCTACTTGAGGCTATGTTTATAAGAATGAATGCATATGCTAAATCTCCTAAAAAATACAAGTTAATGCCTCATATCAATTATACTTCAATAAAATCTTTTAGAAAAGTCACAATCAGATATCAATAGTTTCACTCATCTTTAATGAAAAATCAAATTATAATTGTATCTGGAGAAATAAGGGATTTGAGCAGAAATTTCAAACAGATGGTCTTGGGAGAAACACATTGAAAAAAAGTTGAAAGTGTAACCCACTTGGACTATTTGAGGAACAATATACAGCCCAGTTCTAAATGTACTTATGTATATAAAAAGGTGTATTTATTTGGTGATAGGCTGTGACTGCTTTAGTAGCAAGTGCAGCTGTGGTACTGGTGTACTTTATGAACCACACATTAATTTATTTATACCTCCATGCCTTTGTCCTATAAATGATGGCTTATTACAAATTATGATTATCCTTCTTTCATTAGAAATATAATGAAAACTTGAAAAATGTTCATAAAAATGGGTAGAGGGAATTTAATGTAGGAATGTCAGGCTGAACCTTGTAACTCTTAAATATTCTTTCACAAATACACACAAACATGAGCCCAGTAGCCTGTTTGTTATAATTGGTTTATTATTGTCAAGACTGACTAGCTATTTTCTATGGAATTTAGAACCTGCTGTGTTAGATAATGACTTAACTAGATTTATATTTAGTCTGCTGCTGCTGCTGCTACTAAATTGCTTCAGTCATGTCTGTGCAACTCCATAGACGACAGCCCACCAGTCTCTGCCATCCCTGGGATTCTCCAGGGAAGAACACTGGAGTAGGTTGCCATTTCCTTCTCCAATGCATGAAAGTAAAAAGTGAAAGTGAAGTCACTCAGTCGTGTCCGACTCTTTGGGACCCCATGGACTGCAGCCTACCAGGCTCCTCCACCCATGGGATTTTCCAGGCAAGAGTACTAGAGTGGGTTGCCATTGCTTTCTCCAATATTTAGTCTAGATTATGTCTTTCAGACACTCCTTGCAATAGAGTTCACAGAAAATATAATAAACTAAGTAAAGTAAGTAAAGTCACTCAGTCGTGTCCAACTCTTTGTGACCCCATGGACTGCAGCCCACCAGGCTCCTCAGTACATAGATTCTCCAAGCAAGAATACTGGAGTGGGTTGCCATTTCCTTCTCCAGGGGATCTTCCCGACCCAGGGATCGAACCCGGGTCTCCCGCATTGGAGGCAGACGCTTTAACCTCTGAGCTACCAGGGAAGTCCTGAACTAAAAAGCTGTTAAAGTGATTATATTATTTACAAGTTTAAAACTATGCTAGTTGCACATTATATATTTTGCATATGTATATGTATAAATGTATGTCTGTGTATGTGGTGTTTGTGTGTGTGTGTAGATATGGACAACATCTAAAAACCTATACTGGATTTTGCTTTAATGAATTCTTGTCTATCATAATTCTTTCATGGGAATAGTGTAAAATGATAATAATTTTTAATGCACTCAAACTTCTAAACCTACCATCTTACAAGAATGTAAGTTAAAAGCTGTGTCAGTCAGAGCATGATTAGGTTCATATGCAGAACAGATGCGAATTTTGGAAATGTTGCTTTTGCTAAGTGTATGTGAAGGAAAAGTACAGATGATTATTTTCTGTACGTATCTCTGTGTGTATCTCTGTATGTGAGTGTATACTACAAGTTCTGAATAAAACATATGTCAGTATGTTATAAAATACACTTAATGTATCATTTAGGGCTTCCCTGGTATGCTGCAGTGAATGAGGTCGCAAAGAGTTGGACACAAATGAGCATCTGAACTGAGCTGAATGGGTGGCTCAAATGGTTGAGAATTTGCCTGCAATGAAGGAGATCTGAGTTCAATCCCTGGGTTTGGAAGGTTCCTTTGAGAAAGTAAAGGTTGCAGACCATTTAGTGCACTACTTAAACTCTGAATATGTGGTGTCTTTGGCACCCATAACAGTCCATAAAAGCTAAAGGAACCTTTCCTTGATTTCTATCTGTATTTGCTTCCAAGTGAAAGTGAAAGTGAAGTCGCTCAGTCGTGTTCAACTCTTTCCTACCCATAGACTGTAGCCCACCAAGCTCCTCCGTCCATGGGATTCTCCAGGCAAGAATACTGGAGTGGGTTGCCATTCCTTCTCCAAGCACATGGTAATTGATGGATGTTTACAGTAGTGCTTTAAGAAATATGCAGTGGTAAATCACCCTGAACCAGCTCTGACTTGACTACAGAACTGGAACCTGTGTAGCTGGAGCTTCAGAGCTTGACTACAGCAAGGAACCTGTGGAGATGGACCTGGAGGTGTCTGAAAATGATTTTTCCTTCATTACCATGCTACACATGGGGAGAAAGAGGAAGAAGAAGGGGTTTGCACTCTCTTAGGCACAGCTCATGCCTGTGCAAAGATGTATGGAAGACTGCAAGGCCCAGCTGTTCCTGGAAATTTCCACCCCCTACCCACTTTTTTTTGATGACATGTCTATCTCATGACATGTTTATCTCTTATTCCTTAAAATTTCCTTACTCCCCACCCTTCAGAGAGAAGGTGTTTTTAGAGCATAAGCTCTCCCTTCTCCATTCCTTGATCAGTGAATACGGTTTCTCCTCTGCTACACTGAACCTCGTTTCTTTTGACTGATGTTTGTAGGCAAATAACTCACTGAGTGGTCCTGGATCCTTTGGGGATCAGTAATAGTTACATAAACTTCCTCAGACCATCAACCAATGCCATTGGAAGAGATAAATATATACAAACATATTTTATGATTGCAGTGGCTAATTTTCTCTAGTGTTTTTCACAGACACAGGAATGTATTACAAAACCTTAGAACAAATGCAGTTTCATGGTTCTAGACAAATAAATATTAAATAGCAATGCACTCCCTCATTCTTTAATAAACTGGAAAATGTCCTAATGGAAAGCTTAGACTTCTGATCCTAGAAACTTGCATCATATCACAGAAAGTGCAAAGCATTAACAGTCTACGTTGAAGTTTCATCTTCAAAATCTATTAGAGTTGTGGTCTTGGGATGTTATTAACTGAGGCTGCTATTTCATCTGAAGAATGAAAACAATAAATTCCCAAATTTACATGAAGATCAAAATGAGATTTTTTTAAAAATGCAAATCTCTGTCCAGTTATTGATGATATAATAAAATCATATGTATAGTTGTACAAGTAAAAAATTTTCTAGATTGGCACATCTCAATGATATTTAAAATGTGTTCACATCTTCATTATTTCTGCCTCAGTCAAGTAGGAAATAAGATGACATTTGTATTTAAAGCAGTTTAACAAGACTGCAATAAGAGATAGACTTATCTCCACATTTTTGCATTCTATCTTATGTGGTCATAAGAGTTAGTAGGCACTTTTATCTTTAACTTATTATATCATAATAAAATGAATACTCAATAAAACTAAATTTTATGGCTTTAAAAATATTAAAAGTATATTAAATTAATTTTGAATTATTTAAATCAAGGGTGTAGTTAAAAAGTATAAGAACCTATGTAGGATAACAGTCTCTAAATATTTTAATCAAATATAAAGAGTTCCCTCAATAAATAAAATACTTTTAAATATGCTTTTACAGAAGAAAATATAAACAATTCCATTTTTAATTAAATTTGAATTAGAATTTCTGAAAAATAATGAAATCCAGTATTATACATACTGGTTTATTACAGTTAAGATAAAACTGCCACAAGCATTAAAGATTTTGACAGGATATTCATGTTGATGAATATTTTGCTCATTTGCCTCAAAACGAAAAGGATAAATTTATTATTATTTGGCAGATGCTTTAATTGTAGGCCTTTGGCTGGAGAGAAAACTATGATAGAAATCATACACAATATTTATTGATACCAAAAGTAAAGGACAGTTTTAAAGAGTTTCAGAAGCTCATTTCTACAATGTCTGCATAGTTCTCATCATCTGGAAATTTTTTTAAAAGCTCAATTTAGAAAATTATGAAATTGTTTCTATTTCCACATGGGTGAATTTTTTTTTATTTCTGTAAGCTTTTTTTCAATGATATTAACAATAAAAAATTTTGAAACTGAATAGGACCAAAAGCCCCTCTGTGGCCCCCATTTGCTGTTTGTAGAAAAAACTCTAAGTCTTCTAGGCCGTCCCTGAGTTTCAAAGAGCTGGCACAAGCAGTTAATGCTAAAGAAGTGAGAGAATGCAGAAACAAAGGAAAAGAAAATAGAAAAGTAATGACAATAATTTAGCAATAAAACAGAGTCCTAGTTTCTCCTCAAGGGATATATATACAACCTGACATATACTTTTGAGTTGTTCTGCAGGACAAAGACCGACCTCACAAGAAGAAAGAACATGGTAACTACATGCTGAGCACAAGCAAAAAGACCCTGATTAGCTGGAATCTGAAGGTCGATGACTGAAATTTCTGAACCATCCCCCTGTTACCTCAATACCGACCAATCAGAGGAAAGTCATATACCCTGCAGCTCTCATCTCAAATGTTGCTTTTCTAAAAGCTTCAGTGAAAACCATCAGGGAGTTTGGGTGTTATGCATTTGAGCTGTCTGTTCTATTTGCTTGGAACCTGCAATGAAAGCTGTATTTTCCTTCACCACATCTAGGTGTGACTAAATCAACTTTGCTGCACTACTGGCAAGCAGACTCAAATTGCATTTAATACCAATTTGATTATATGCATAATATATAATGAGATTCCTTGTTTTCTTTGATAAAATAAGATTATTATTGTTTTTAACTTTAATTGAGATATGTGAGCTTCCTCTGAATTAAATTTGCCAAACTTTCTAGAAGCATTTATGATTACAGAAATAAAAAGTAAAAAAAAAAAAAAAGTTACATTTAAGTATTCCATGAAGAAGCCAGAGATAACTTAGTGTTGGTGTCTGAGCAAATTATCAGCTCTAAGGCTGGTGAAAGTGTGTTGAGACTCAATGAGTGTCAGATGATAGATCAGATGTCTTAGCTAAAGAGATAACCCTTGTCCACCAAAAGAAGGGATGGAGACATTTTGTCATGTCCCACTGTCTGTTGCCTAGATTAAATACTCATTGAAAGAGATTCAGTGGCAGGAGTGCTGCTCTTAAGATGATAAAGGCAAAGCCTTCCCTTTTATTGTTCAAACTAATAAGAATGTTGTTGTTTTGTTTTGTTTGCAGATTCTTTACCACTGAGTCACCAGTGAATCAATGTGAATGTATGTACAGGTAGCACAAATAACAGAAAACAGCACAGTAGAAAGATAAAGTGAAAGTCCTGTCAGGCTCTTTGAGACCCCATGGATATACAGTCCGTGGAATTCTCCAGGTCAGAATACTGGAGTGGGTAGCCTCTCCCTTCTCCAGGGGATCTTTCCAACCCAGGGGTTGAATCCAGGTCTCCCCCATAGCAGGCAGATTCTTTATGAACTGAGCCACAAGGGAAGTCCAAGAATACTGGAATAGGTAACCTATCCCTTCTCCAGGGGACCTTCCCAATCCAGGAATCTAACTGGGGTCTCCTGCAATTGCAGGTGGATTCTTTACGAACTGAGCTATCAGGGAAACCCACAGTAGACAGAGGATATAGATTTTAGTGTATTATCTATATTATGGAAAGTACAACTCCACAAAGAACAGTCAACTATTCATCAGTTCAGTCGCGCAGTCGTGTCCGACTCTTTGCGACCCCATGAATCGCAGCACGCCAGGCCTCTCTGTCCATCACCAACTCCTGGAGCTCACTCAGACTCACGTCCATTGAGTCCATGATGCCATCCAGCCATCTCATCCTCGGTCGTCCCTTTCTCCTCCTGCCCCCAATCCCTCCCAGCATCAGGGTCTTTTCCAATGAGTCAACTCTTCGCATAAGGTGCCCAAAGTACTGGAGCTTCAGTTTTAGCATCATTCCTTCCAAAGAAATCCCAGGGTTGATCTCCTTCAGAATGGACTGGTTGGATCTCCTTGCAGTCCAAGGGACTCTCAAGAGTCTTCTCCAACACCACAGTTCAAAAGCATCAATTCTTCGGCGCTCAGCCTTCTTCACAGTCCAACTCTCACATCCATACATGACCACAGGAAAAACCATAGCCTTGACTAGACGGACCTTAGTCGGCAAAGTAATGTCTCTGCTTTTGAATATACTATCTAGGTTGGTCATAACTTTTCTTCCAAGGAGTAAGCGCCTTTTAATTTCATGGCTGCAGTCACCATCTGCAGTGATTTTGGAGCCAAAAAAACAAAGTCTGACACTGTTTCTACTGTTTCCCCATCTATTTCCCATGAAGTGATGGGGCCAGATGCCATGATCTTCGTTTTCTGAATGTTGAGCTTTAAGCCAACTTTTCCACTCTCCTTTTTCACTTTCAACAAGAGGCTTTTTAGCTCCTCCTCACTTTCTGCCATAAGGGTGGTGTCATCTGCATATCTGAGATTATTGATATTTCTCCCAGCAATCTTGATTCCAGCTTGTGTTTCTTCCAGTCCAGCATTTCTCATGATGTACTCTGCATATAAGTTAAATAAGCAGGGTGACAATATACAGCCTTGACGTACTCCTTTTCCTATTTGGAACCAGTCTGTGGTTCCATGTCCAGTTCTAACTGTTGCTTCCTGACCTGCATACAGATTCATAGAAAAGTGAATAATTACAAATTTAACTGTAAAGTAAAAATCTGCTGCCTGCTCCCTACCCTACACCCACCTCTCCATTTCTTAAATAACAATGTCTAGAACTACTCTTTGGAGAAGGCAATGGCAACCCACTCCAGTACTCTTGCCTAGAAAATCCCATGGACGGAGAAACCTAGTAGGCCGCAGTCCATGGCGTCGCGAAGAGTCGGACAAGACTGAGTGACTTCAGTTTCACTTTTCACTTTCATGCATTGGATAAGGAAATGGCAACCGACTCCAGTGTTCTTGCCTGGAGAATACTAGGGATGATGGAGCCTGATGGGCTGCCCTCTATGGGGTTGCACAAAGTCAGACATGACTGCAGCAGCAGAACTACTCTAGATCCACTCTATGTCAACTTAGTCACAAACTCAGAGAGAAAAATTCTAAATTGTCTAAAATCAGGAATATGTTTTAACACAGCTAATAATGGTGTTCCTGACACTTTATTCTGAGGTATCTGCTGTGAGAGACAGGAAATGCATAGCCTAAAGTTGTACTTTTAAACACTATGGATTTACATTTAATGACTGTGCTTAAGTTCTGTTTGAAATAAAACGTCTTACCCCCTCATTGGTTTCTTCTGTTTAGGTTCTGAGTTTTTGGCTTCCTCCAGCTTGAATCCTAATCTCTCTGAGTGTTTAGTTGCTCTGTCATGTCCTACTCTTTGAGACCCCACTGACTGTAGCCTGCCAGGCTCCTCTGTCCATGAGATTCTCCAGGCAAGAATACTGGAGTGGATTGCCATGCACTCTTCCAGGGCATATACCCAACACTCTTCCAGGGCATATACCCAACCCAGGATTGAACCCAGGTCTCCTGCATTGCAGGTGGATTCTTTACCATCTGAGCCACCAAGGAAGCCCAGTTTTTCTAGTCTTACAAAAACAAATAAATAAATAAATAAATAAATAAAATAATAATAATAAAAAGAAAGAAAAGAAAATAATCTCTTCCTGCTTATGCTGGGTCTTCCTCTCATTCACCACTTTTCCCCTCCACCTCTTCCACCACCATTTTTTAGGCTGCTAAAGTTCTGGTTTTGTTTCATATTTTAATTTTAATTGATTTTAGACTAATAAAAAACCTGCAAAAATTAGAGTTTCTCCTCACTCTGCTTTCTCTTATATATATGTAACCATAAAGAACAAAAATTATTGATCAATATTGCTAACTAAACTATACACACTGTACAAAATTTACCAGTTTTTTCTTCTAACATTCTTTTCCTGTTTGGGATCCTAAACCAGATCCCACATTAGTTGTTATTGTTATTGGGCTTTACTTAGTCTCTTCCAGATTGTAACAATTTCATATTCTTTCCTTATCTCTCACAACTTTGACACTGTTCATGAGTACCAATAAGTTATATTTTGTAAAATGTCCCTCAATTTTTATGTTTGATTATTCCATGATTGGAATCAAGTTAGGCATGTTTGGCAATAATGGCACAACAGAGATGCTTGCCTTTCTCAGTGTGTCATATCAAGGGGTCCATGATTTTGAATTGTCATTACTGGTGATGTTATCATTCATCACTCGGCTCAGCAGATGTCTTCTGAGTTTCTCCCTGTGTGTTACTATTTTTTGTTTTGTAGTTAAATCTTGAAGGAGAAACTCTGAGATTAGACAAATCCTGTTCATAATGCATTTTTTAATTCAATAGTACTATACACTTAATGTTTAAAATAAGAGATATTTTTCTATAATTTTAATGAAAGTTTGCAATGGGAAAGTAAAGGCAATGTGCTCAAATTTTTCATTTGAACAGGTAGGAAGCATTATGCTTTTTAAATGTTTTAATTTTGGTGGTAATGAGAAAAGGTAAGGATATCTAAAGAGTCATTCTAAATTGCTATTTTGGATACTGAAGATGATCTTGCTTAAATAAACAAAAATAAAGAGAATTTCATAATCAATACAAGCTGGCTGAAGTAAAGTTTTATTTTTACTGGTTATCAAGTTTTGTCTCCCTATACAGTATAGTAATTATAATTTCTCAGTTGACCTTAAAGTAAAACAAAAATGTCAAGCCATTATTTCTGATATATTTCTGGGCAAAACAGACCAGTCTAATATGTTCCAGCTTCCAATAGGCTGTTTAATCTCCTATATTTTCTGGATGCTTTTTATTGAGCATTCAGTTCAGTTCAGTTCAGTCCAGTCACTCAGTCGTGTCCGACTCTTTGCAACTTCATGAATTGCAGCATGCCAGGCCTCCCTGTCCATCACCAACTCCCAACTCAAATTCATATCCATCAAGTCGGTGATGCCATCCAGCCATCTCATCCTCTGTCTTCCCCTTCTTCTCATGCCCCCAATCCCTCCCAGCATCAGGTTCTTCTCAAATAAGTCAGCCCTTCCCATCAGGTGGCCAAAATATTGGAGTTTCAGCTTCAGCATCATTCCTTAATATGAACACGCAGGACTGATCTCCTTTAGGATGGACTGGTTGGGTTTCTTTGCAGTTCAAGGGACTCTCAAGAGTCTTCTCCAACACCACAGTTCAAAAGCATCAATTCTTCAGTGCTTAGATTTCTTCACAGTCCAAATTTCACATCCATACATGACCACTGGAAAAACCATAACCTTGACTAGATGGACCTTTGTTGGCACAGTAATGTTCTGCTTTTGAATAGGCTCTCTAGGTTGGTCATAACTTTCCTTCCAAGGAGTAAGCCTTTTTTAATTTCATGGCTGCAATCACCATCTGCAGTGATTATGGAGACCCCAAAAATAAAGTCTGACACTGTTTCCCCTGTTTCCCCATCTATTTCCCATGAAGTGATGGGACCAGATGTCATGATCTTCATTTTCTGAATGTTGAGCTTTAAGCCAGCTTTTTCACTCTCCTCTTTCACTTTCATCAAGAGGCTTTTTAATTCCTCTTCACTTTCTGCCATAAGGATGGTATCATCTCCATATCTGAGGTTATTGATATTTCTCCCAGCAATCTCGATTCCAGCCTGTGCTTCTCCCAGCCCAGTGTTTCTCATGATGTACTCTGCATAGAAGTTAAATAAGCAAGGTGACAATATACAGCCTTGATGTACTCCTTTTCCTATTTGGAACCAGTCTGTGGTTCCATGTCCAGTTCTAACTGTTGCTTCCTGACTTGCAAACAGATTTCTCAAGAGGCAGGTGAGGTGGTCTGGTATTCCCATCTCTTTCAGAATTTTCCACAGTTTATTGTGATCCACACAGTCAAAGGCTTTGGCATAGTCAATAAAGTAGAAATAGATGTTTTTCTGGAACTCTCTTGCCTTTTCCATGAGCCAGCGGATGTTAGCAATTTGATCTCTGGTTCCTCTGCTAGTGGAGGTGATGGAATTCCAGTGGAGCTATTTCAAATACTGAAAGATGATGCTGTGAAAAAGAGCTGCACTCAATATGCTAGCAAATTTGGAAAACTCAGCAGTGGTCACAGGACTGGAAAAGGTTAGTTTTCATTCCAATCCCAAAGAAAGGCAATGCCAAAGAATGCTCACACTACCACACAATTGCACTCATCTCACACGCTAGTAAAATAATGCTCAAAATTCTCAGAGCCAGGCTTCAGCAGTACGTGAACTGTCAACTTCCATATGTTCTTACTGGTTTTACTAAAGTACTTTTAAAATACAGGAATATTTTAAAAATAGTGTTGTGTTGACCAGCAAGATTAAACATCTAATCATGAAATCAGTCCATTCTGAAGGAGATCAGCCCTGGGATTTCTTTGGAAGAAATGATGCTAAAGCTGAAGCTCCAGTACTTTGGCCACCTCATGTGAAGAGTTGACTCATTGGAAAAGATTCTGATGCTGGGAGGGATTGGGGGCAGGAGGAGAAGGGGACGACCGAGGATGAGATTGCTGGATGGCATCACAGACTCTATGGACGTGAGTCTGAGTGAACTTCAGGAGTTGGTGTTGGACAAGGAGGCCTGGCGTGCTGCAATTCATGGGGTTGCAAAGAGTCAGATATGACTGAGCAACTGAACTGAACTGAATCATGAAACAGTGTACACAGCCTGGTATGAAATATATGATATGAATAGTAATGTCCATGTCGCAAATGTGAACTTCCTGAAATAATAAGTGGATTCATTTATCTGAGCCTCATTTTAGAAACTAAAGTCTTTTTATTTGATATTTAAAAATTACATTTAAAAACAAATCATTCATTTCAAATTCTACTTTATAGATTGAAGTTTTTACCATTGACTTTAACCTATTATTCTATTTCCTATAGTTCTTAACATTTTAATGCTTTTTATCACATATACTGGGGCTTCCTAGGTGGCACAAGAGGTAAAGAACCCACCTACTAGTGCAGGAAGCATTAGAGATTGTGCTGGATCAGAAAGATCCCCTGGCATGGGAAATGTCAACCCGCACCAGTATTCTTGCCTGAGAAACCTCATGGACAGAGGAACCTGGAAGGCTACAGTCAATGGGGTCCCAAAGAGTCAGACACAACTGAGCATGCATGCATATCACATAAATTGCCTTGTGAATACATTCTGTTCTCAATTTCTAAGTACTTCTAGATTTCTATTTTGTCCAATCTATATTTCAGGTTGGATGAACAAAGCACTATATTCTTAATATCCCCAAAGTGATTTAGTATTGTCCTACTTTTAATGGTTGCTTTAGATATTAGTTGTTTGGATATTTTACGCTGATAAAATAAAAATCAGAATAAAATATTAAATGCTAGTTTTTCCTACATCACACTTATTCATTAATATAATATATGTAAATCATATAAATCATTAATATTGCAAGTAGCTTCTTTTCAGACCATTAACATTTTAAAATTAAACAATATTTTAAGAATAAGCATATAGAAAAAAACTACACAATTTGCATGCACAAATATTAAGTATAACTTTAAGAAATGGTCAAATATAGACCAGAAATAGTTTATTACAGGCAATTTCACAAATGTGGCACTTATTAGGTTAAAAATCACAGTATTTTTTTTTATATTTGAATACCGCAGTTATAATGGCAGAAATATTGAGACTTGATCAAATGTTACCTTTGCCAGAAATAGGGAAATACACTGGGACTTCCCTGGTGGCTCAGGCTTCACTAGCGGCTCAGATAGTAAAGAATCTTCCTGCAATGCTGGAGATCTGGTTTCAATCCCTGGGTAAGGAAGATCCTCTGCTGAAGGGAATGGCTACCCACTTTAGTATTCTTGTTTGTAGAATTCCATGGACAGAGGAGCCTGGCAAGCTATAGTCCATGGAGTAGCAAAGAGTCGGACAGGACAGAATGACTTTCACTTTCACTTTTCCTGGCAGCTCAGCTAGTAAAGAATCTGACTGCAATGCAATTTGGATTCCTGAGTCAGGAACATCCCCTGGGGAAGGGATAAGCTACCCACTGCAGTATTCTAGTGCTTCCCTGGTGGCTCAGCTGGTAAAGAATCCACCTGCAATGCAGGAGACCTGGGTTTGATCCCTGAGTTGTGAATATCCCCTGGAAGAGGGCATGGCAACCCACTCCAGTATTCTTGCCTGGGAAATCTCATGGACAGAGGCTGTGGGCTATAGTCCATTGTGTTGCAAAGGAGTTGGACATAACTTAGCAACTAAACTAAACAAAATAATGACATAGTTTTTAAACAGTTTTCTTATAAAAATATACTTTGTGCAAAAATACATAAATATAAATGAAGCAACTGACAAACAACTAATCTAAAAATATACAAGCAACTTATGCAGCTCAATCCCAGAAAAATAAATGACTCAATCAAAAAATGGGCCAAAGAACTAAATAGACAGTTCTCCAAAGAAGACATACAGATGGCTAACAAACACATGAAAAGATGCTCAACATCACTCATTATCAGAGAAATGCAAATCAAAACCACAATGAGGTACCATTTCACACCAGTCACAATGGCGGTGATCCAAAAGTCTGCAAGCAATAAATTCTGGAGAGGGTGTGAAGAGAAGGGAACCCTCTTACACTGTTGGTGGGAATGCAAACTAGTACAGCCATTATGGAAAACAGTGTGGAGATTCCTTTAAAAATTGCAAACAGAACTGCCATATGACCCAGCAATCCCACTGCTGGGCATACACACTGAGGAAACCAGAATCGAAAAAGACACATGTACTCCAATGTTCATTGCAGCCCTGTTTATAATAGCCAGGACATGGAAACACCCTAGATGTCCCTCAGCAGATGAATGGATAAGAAAGCTCTTGTACATATATACAAGGGAGTATTACTCAGCCATTAAAAAGAATCCATTTGAATCAGTTCTAATGAGATGGATGAAACTGGAGCTGATTACACAGAGTGAAGTAAGCCAGAAAGAAAAATACCAATACAGTATACTAACACATATATATGGAATTTAGAAACATGGTAATGATAACCCTGTATGCGAGACAGCAAAAAAGACACAGATGTATAGAACAGTCTTTTAGACTCTGCGGAAGAGGGAGAGGGTGGGTTGATTTGGGAGAATGGCATTGAAACATGTATACTTTCATGTAAGAAACGAATCACCAGTTTATGTTTGATACAGGGTACAGGATGCTTGGGGCTGGTGCACGGGGATGATCCAGAGAGATGATATGGGGTGGGAGGTGGGAGAGGGTTCAGAATTGGGAACTCATGTACACCCGTGGTGGATTCATGCCAATGTATGGCAAAACCAATACAGTATTGTAAAGTAAAATAAAGTAAAAATAAAAACTATAAAAATGCTAAATATGACACATCAATAAGGTTTATTTTCTTTGTGAAACATACGATTCAATGTTCTATATCTAGAGCTAAACCTGCTCTAAATATATATGACTAGGAAAAACCTTATTGTGTAGCCAATTTTCTTTGACACCATAATTTTAATAATTGCAAAAAACCAAACAATCAAGAAGGAACATCAAATGTAAAAATTGTGTTATTTTCGTACTTGGCTGGTCAGCTCACTGCTTCTTGTAATTAATTTAAAACATTGTTATTTTGAGATGTCTCCTTTCTTTCTAGCTTGATTGTAGTTTTTACTTAGTGTCAGACCGAATCTCTCATCATCAACACTAAAAGCCTTAGAGGATGCATTTTAAATTAAAAGAACTAATTACCTTTGAAATTTAAGTGACTTTTGACTTCTGCCACATACAATATTTTATAACAAAAGTTTATTGGCCTCTTTCTCTTTGATTATATTTAGAAACAGAAATACTGTCCAGAGGAGTATACAAAAGTAAACTAGATGCCACATTGGATTTTGAACTTATTTAAGACATTACTTTGCCAACAAAGGTCCATCTAGTCAAGGCTATGGTTTTTCCAGTAGTCATGTATGGATGTGAGAGTTGGACTGGGAAGAAGGCTGAGCACAGAAGAATTGATGCTTTTGAATTGTGGTGTTGGAGAAGACTCTTGAGAGTCCCTTGGACTGCAAGGAGATCCAACCAGTCCATTCTGAAGCAGATCAGTCCTGGGTGTTCTTTGGAAAGAATGATGCTAAAGCTGAAACTCCAGTATTTTGGCCACCACATGCGAAGAGTTGACACACTGGAAAAGACTCTGATGCTGGGAGGGATTGGCGGTAGGAGGGAAAGGGGATGACAGAGGATGAGATGGTTGGATGGCACCACCGACTCGATGGACGTGGGTTTGGCTGAATTCCAGGAGTTGGTGATGGACAGGGAGGCCTGGCATGCTTCGATTCATGGGGTCACAAAGAGTCAGACACAACTGAGCAACTGAACTGAAGACATTGAAGCTTGAAGTTTACAAATGTCTTTTTCTTAATCTTTAACATTTTAAGATGCTGTTTCTATTACTGCAAGAAGGAAATATGAAAAAGATGAATTTTCTTTGCCCCTTTTATATAGATGTTCCATTTTAGCTGTCATGACATAGTTTGCCAAATTCTGTCCTAGAGAACAGACATTAAGATTATCATTTTTTCTTTTGCTGTGACAACTGATTGAAGGACAAATCTTGCAGCCATATTTATTACAGAAATGATGCTGGTGAAGTTTTGAAAATTTGCTATCCACATGAATTGTTTTCTGGGTTTTATTTTTTAGGCCATATGCTAAATTCCAATTCATCTTCATTTCTATCCCTTAGAAGAGAAAAGAACTTGATTAATAAATATTTGAAACAATGCTTTTGTTATATTCGGATGAATTCTCAGGTAGGACAAGATTTAATCATTCAGTGTGTCAATAGTAGCACAAATTTAGTTTTTGAAAACCAGGTATATATTTTATTCTCAGAATAATGTTCCCTTTTTTATAAGTCTGTTTTTATAAATCTATATAACCAAGTGTACCTAAAATTTTAACATATGACTGGCTTCCATTTCCTTTATGAATAACCCTATTTACTTAGTGAATACAACGGAAAGCCTTAAGAAATTGTTTAAAAGGAAGTATGAAGACTATGAATTCTAAGGTTTCTAAAGACATTTCCACTCTTTGTGGAGAAAAATAAGTCAAATATTCTTCAATCATGGAGAAGGAAATAGCAACCCACTTCAGTGTTCTTGCCTGGAGAATTCCAGGAACGGAGAAGCCTGGTGGGTTGCTGTCTCTGGGATCGCACAGAGTCAGACACTACTGAAGCGACTTTGCAGCAGCATCAGCAGCATCAAAAAGGGAAGCTTTTAACTGTGTGAATCACAATAAATGGTGGAAATTTCTGAAAGAGATGGGAATACCAGACCACCAAACCTGCCTCTGGAGAAATCTGTATGCAGGTCAGGAAGCAACAGTTAGAACTGGACATGGAACAACAGACTGGTTCCAAATAGGAAAAGGAGTANATACTAAAACTGAAGCTCCAGTACTTTGGCCACCTCATGGGAAGAGTTGACTCATTGGAAAAGACCCTGATGCTGGGAGGGATTGGGGGCAGGAGGAGAAGGGGACGACTGAGGATGAGATGGCTGGATGGCATCACGGACTCCATGGACTTGAGTCTGAGTGAACTCCGGGAGTTGATGATGGACAGGGAGGCCTGGCGTGCTGCAGTTCTTGGGGTCACAAAGAGTGGGACACGACTGAGCGACTGAAGTGAACTGAACTGAATAATAAATTATATATTAACCTAGTAATTACGCAACATTACATAAGCTACTTTTCTTTTTTTAAGTAAGATTAATCGCTGTGCCTAACTTATGGGATATCATGAGGGTTAAAACACAGTAGTTATCAGGATTTTTGATACATATTAAAACACCTGGTGGCTCAGACAGTAAAGTGTCTGCCTACAATGCGGGAGACTTGGCTTCGATCCCTGGGTCGGGAAGATCCTCTGAAGGAGCAAATGGCAACCCACTCCAGTATTCTTGCCTGGAAAATCTCATGGACAGAGGAACCTGGTAGGCTACAGATCTTGGGGTCGCAAAGAGTCAGACACGACTGAGCGACTTCACTTTCACTTTTCAAAGCACTAAATGATAGCTAATTATAGAAAAATACACAGAACTCACTATAAAGGCCAGATCATCTTTATAAATAGGAAAGTAAAACACATGAAACAACAGGTAAAATGTTGTCTAAGTGATAGACGCTGCTGCTGCTAAATTGTACTTTTTGGAATAGATAGGATTTGAGTATGCTGCTTCTGTTGCTAAATCACTTCAGTCGTGTCCAACTCTGCGACCCCATAGAGGGTGAAGTTAAAAATGATAGTAGAAAATTCAGAGTTCAAAACAATTCACACTAGTTATAGTGACCTACTAGCCTGCTGACAGAAATACAAGAAGTATGAGACATCTATTACTATTATCTTTTGACCTCAGAAATAACAATCAGTATTTGTATCAGCAAAAATGTGTTTATTCCAAAGAGCAGGGAATTGTAATTCAGGATGAGCTAGCCATGGCAAAAGCAATAGGCAAGTTCAACAAACAAAGAGAGGATCATTATTTTATATAGAAAAAAGAAGATGTTAAAAGAGGTTGTTTGAATAAAAATCCATTGGAGCAAAGTGAGATTTCACGTGATGACAGTTTCTCATTGGCCAGTTGCTGGAGCAATTTCTTATAGGGAATAGAATATATATTTCCCTATTGGGGGCTGTTATTAATGATCCTTTTCTGTGGATGATTTGTTTTGTGGCCTGTAATTGACAATTCTTCCTGTAATTCATATGGAGTGTTACTGCATGAGAGATCCCTTCCCAATTCCATTTTAGTGAGGTCCCCCTTTATTAATTTTTATACATTCAACAGTAATGGAAATGAAAAATGTATTTAATAAGCAATAAAGCAAAACAAAGATTTTGCAAATAAACATCAAATTTCATGTTTTGTGGCATTATAGTAAGTAAATGCAGTTTTTAGACTTAAAGGATTCTAGCTGGCAGTGGAAAGCAGAATGGAAGAATAGATGAGGATGGAAATAAGGAAGTGATACTGAAGCAGATATGAAACCAAATTAAGTGTGAAGTTTCAAGACTCTGGACTTAGGTCCATGAAGTGCAAATGTAAAGTAAACGTGAATCCAAGTCACATCAGAATAAAATAAAATATAATTTTATTACATAGCTTCAAAGTTTAAATAGATGGAAACCATGTAATACATTAAAAAAGAAATGGTTCATACGAACTGTAATTTTAAAATTTATACTGCCACATGATTGTAAACTTTAGTTGTCTTAAGTTAGTAATGAGTGAAAAGCTATTTATGCTGGATATGGGTCAAAAATGACTATTATTTGAAAAAATATATATATATAATGGGAAGAAAGGGCTGCATAATGAGATACTGCAAGACTCAGATACT
>SJXQ01010355.1:117346-128056 GCA_006408695.1 Aepyceros melampus
AAAAAAAAAACAGGGAGGAAGATATTCTTCAGTAGAATATTTTTAAATTTAGAAAAGGAAGATGGAAAATTACTATGTAACTTTGTTTAGGTTACTTTGACTGAAACACATGTTTTTGGTGGATTTCTTTTCCTCAAAGAACTCTCTAAATGCAACTTGCTGGATTCCTCATCTGTCATCATGTTGGAAACCCTTCCTAGACTTATGTATTTAGGGAGTTTTGTCAGAAAACATTTTTAACTTGCAGTATTTAAAAGAATCATATTTACTGTTCTTAAAATGTCATTCAAATGCATGTATTGTCTATTGTTTGGGGATGGGAACTAGTTTTGCAAAAAAAAAAAAAAAAAACACCTAATGTTGTATAATAATGCCCCAATGATCTTGCTGGTTAAAAATACAGTATTTTTGGCCATAAAAAAAAAGAAAGAAAGAAATGGTTCAAGTTTCAGCTCTTTCTTTTACCTGTGTGTACCTTGACAGAGCAAGATAAATAACCAAAGTATAGTTTCCTCTTCGATAAAATGTATATGATATACTATGGGCAAGATAATATCTCCTGATATTATTTTATAAAATTATGTCATTAGATCTAGCTTCTGTTTGAATAGCTTTTTGTTTGTTTGTTTGTTTTTTGTCTTTGATAGCCAATACAAAGATAGTATGTATAATCCTTAGCATGAAACTGTGGTAACATGTAAATTAAATAAATGGCATTAGAATTGTGAACATTAAGAAAAGGACTAGATCTCAATCCTTCAAGAATTGGAAGACTGTACTATACTTTTAAATAATAAGAATTTAGAGGACAAGAAGTTTGGGGCTGGTGCAGGTAGAGGAGAATTATACTGAAATATATTATGTACCTGGTTTGAAAGGGATGTTCTCTATCAGGTGGAATTAGAATAAAACTACTAGCATACAGTTTCTATTAAAGAAACAGTTTTCTTTTTGTTTAAGTTATTAAAGTTCAAATGCCTTTATTAGATTTTTGTCTTACCTAGTTTTATTTTTCCCCAGTGGTAATAACTGTCTAATACCACACAACCAATTTAAATTTAATCCAACTGATAAAACAGATCGTGTTATACCACAAGGGATTCTGACCAAACTCTCTAACTCTGCTTTCCCATAGAGATTATATTCATGAACGTTTCCTCAGCCATTATCCAAATTACAAAGCAGAAGTAAACTTTTATATAAATATAGTTTGAAAGCAGGTGGTGTTTTGATTATTTGCATCTGAACATTCTAATGAAGCCATGAGATATGAATAGATGGTAATTTATTGAAAGAAATGAAAAGGGAGTTTTTAGATGAAAGCACAGGGTAAGAAGAATGCTTCATGAAATAACCAAGTATGAAATTTAAATTCTCCTGCTGAGCTAAATATGCCTTGACAATGTAATGAACTTGGAGAAAAATAACAGAATGCTATTATATGCTCAAGTTTCCAAAAGCCATGCTGTTAGCTATTGTAAATATTGCAGTATACCACGGAAAGGAATGCTTTATGTTTATACTCTTTTTTTTTTTTACCTAAATTTTTTGCCTTTACATTGCTATAAATTACAGCTGAGTTCAGAAGATATGTAATAAAGATTTATAAAACTTTTCGCCCTTTAAAAAAAATAAAATGGCAGTACATATTTGACTTCTGACTTTAAACTTTATTATATATTTTTAATCTTAGTTATTATCTAGAAAGACCATAAATTCCCTTATCCTCAAAATGCCTACAACTGTGTATGTTAACTTTTTGAAAATATTTTCACTCTCATTGCTGAACATGCAGTTGCAGAGTCTAGTGAAAGTAGAAATGGTCAATTATATCAGAAAGCTACTATTTTTGTTCAATTGAAAAAAAAATTACCAAAGGCCTCGGGGAAAAAAATATTTGCCAAATAGCATACAAAATGAAAAATCACAATTTAAAATACTGTTTTTAATTATCACAATAAATAAAATAGGTTTGTTTAAAATTCTGAGGCCTGTGGAAATCATTTCTATTTTTAAACATAAAATTATTTTGATAAACATGTTAAAATAAAGATCTGTAATATGTGAATTAATAAGTATTTCTATTAACTTTCAATTCAGTTCAGTTTAGTTGCTCAGTCATGTCCAACTCTTTGCAATCCCATGGACTGCAGCACTCCAGTCCTCCCTGTCCATCACCAACTTCCAGAGCTTACTCACACTCATGTCCATTGAGTTGGTGATGCCATCCAACCATCTGTCTGTCATCCCCTTCTCCTCCTTCCTGCAATCTTTCCCAGCATCAGGGTCTTTTCCAATGAGTCAGCTCTTTGCATTAGGTGGCCAAAGTATTGGAGTTTCAGCTTCAACATCAGTCCTTCCAATGAAGACCCAGGACTGATTTATTTTAGGATGAACTGGTTGGATCTCTTTGCAGTCCAAAGGACTCTCAAGAGTCTTCTCTAACACCACAGTCCAAAGGCATCAATTCTTCCGTGCTCAGCTTTCTTTATAGTCCAACTCTCACATCCATACATGACTACTGGGAAAACCATAACCTTGACTAGGCAGACCTTTGTTGGCAAAGTAATGTCTCGCTTTTTAATATGCTGCTATTAATTTTAACAACACAGAAGTAGTATAAGTTTGAGTCTATGGGTAGTGGTAGGTATATTTTAATGAGAACAAAAATTTTACCATATATTTTATGCTGTCATCATTTAATAGAAAGTTTAGTATCATAATTTATTGCTCTTTCTGACTCACATACCAAGTCAGTCACCAGTTACTATTAATAAAACCCAGTAATATTTGTTAAAATTGGCTACTTTTCATTCTTCACACTTCTGCCTTCATGTAGACTTTTATCTTCTCTTATTTGAACTATTTTAAGGGTCTTTCTTGCTTTTTTCTACCAGACTTTCTAGCTTAATATGTTCTGAATATGCCTTTCAAAATTACTTTTAAAAGAAAACAATTAATTTTACTCTACTATAAACCTCTTTTGTTTATGCAAATTATAAGGTATAAAAGCCACTTGTTAGTTTGGCCCAATCCACTCTCTCCTGTATCCTTTTAACTCATCAGTTCCCACAGACATGTATTTTCAATTTTACATTGAATAAGACACTGTTCCAGACTTTTTCATGAGTCATTACCTACATATATTATTCCTTCTGCCATGAGTGACCATAATCATTAATAATTTGATTAACAAATTTATATATGTCCTCTCAGACTTGGTTCAATTGTGACCATCACAATGAAACTTTCCCTAATCTCCCTAGAAAGATTTGGTTTCCCAGTCTTATAATTTCCTAACAAACACTTAATTTTCTACACTATAATAAAACTTGCCACATTTATGATTATTAATTTGTTAAGACCTTTGTGTTATTAAATGGATTATAAGGGTCTGTAGAGATGGTTAGATAGCATCACCAATAAGGTCAAGAATTTGAGTAAAATCTGGGAGATAGTGGAATACATTGGAGCCTGGTGTGCTGAAGTCTTTGGTGTCACAAAGAGTGAGACATGATACCGTGAGTGAGCAACAAGAACAAGAATTCTGATACAACAAAAAAGAGGTTGGTGAACAAACATGGGACCTTATATCAATAAAGAATCTCTTCCTTCACCATGGAACTCTTGAATCAAACTCAGAATTTTTTATTTTGAATTTTTAAAGAGATCTTCATGTGGTTAGTTTTAAAAAATTCTGCTGTCATGTATATATATATATGCATACTTATATTTACCTATTCATTCTTTGGACCAAGTACAGAACTCAATTAATATTTACCAAATGAAGAACATTTTAAGTTTGAACTTAGTACTATGAATTTTACTGATGAATTATATAATTTAAACTTGAGATTTTATTATACATTTGATAATATAAAAAACAGTTCTTTTTTTCCTATTTTAAACTTTTATGTTAGTGATACTAAGAGGAATAGCAATTCATCAGCATTCCATTTTAAATATTAAAATCAGGGATTAGTTCGTCAATTAGTTCTCTTCGTTGTGCTATGTGCATAGTTGCTCAGTAATGTCTGACTCTTTGTGACCTCATGGACTGTAGCCCACCAGGCTCCTCTCTCCATGGGGATTCTCCAGGCAAGAATACTGGAGTGGGTTGCCATACCCTCCTCCAGGGGATCTTCCAAACCCAGTGAATCAAACACCCAGGTCTCTTGTGTTGCAGGCAGACTCTTTAATATCTGAGCCACCACTGAACTCTTACTAAATTAACTCTAGAATGTGTGTGGATTATATACATAGTATCCTATGTAACTGATTTGCCTGTGATATGCTCTTGAGAAAATCCATATTTGTGCAATTAAAGCATTTTTTTTTCAACTTGCATTGAATTTCATGTTAGCAGAAAACTTACTTATTCAGGACCTATAATCTAATAAGACTAGATCTAAACATGAATTCCTGCTGCTTAAGGGACAAATAAGTCTGAAGATTTATCCAGGGCTGACTGCAAGTCATCAATTTAGGACAGTGGTTCTTTAAACTAAGTTGCTCGATATGGACTAACCACTGAATTTTATGGAAGTCTCTCTCTCCTTGGCTTAAATGTATTGAAAAGAAATTCAGAAAAACTCAAGGTGCTCTCTTGTCTGCCTCTAGGATGTACTAATATGGTCTATTGAAGATATACAGATTACAGATTAATAATCAATGAGAGCTCATTTCACCTAAGAGAATAATATCCCTCAAAGTTAATCATAATGGAAACTCATTTTATAAGACCCTTTTATAAGTCTGAAGAAATATGTTCATGCAGGTGCAGGTTAAAATGAAAACATAATTGAGAAAAATCACTCTGTACACTCTCTGAAAGATAACCATAATGATTAAATACACATATTACCAAGGAAAAATGTTGTTTTAATTCCTAAAGTACATTTTTTGGAGCTTGGTTCATATGAGAAAGTTTTACTCTATGAAGCTGCATGACTGTACAAAACAATTTCTATAGTTTCCTGTTTCATGAAACTAGAAATAAAATAATCACTATTAACTTAAAAAAACCTTAAAATTATCAATAATTAAAAACTTCAATATATTAATTATTTGTTTAACTGTAGATGTTGATGCTAAATGTTGTTCTCTTCATTCATTAGCCTGTTTTAAAAGCTGAATATTTAGTACTGCAGACTATTAATTATTAATAAAAAGAATAAGAGCTCAAATTACTTCCTTTCAAGGTGGAAGCTTGAATAAAAGCTTTAAGAGTTGAAGCCCTTCCACTCTTGGAACATGGATATATTTCTGAGAAGAAATGTTTTCTTTGGTTTTGGCTTTTATGTGTATGATTTTAGGTATAAAAATGTAAAGTTGAAATTATGTCCTCTGATACTGATCCCATTTGCATCTCCTAACATAATGCAAATATTGCACAATTAAAAGTTCTTGAATCTGTCTCACTGTAAATTGGCCAAGAGGCAGTGAATCTGCCAAAAAGAAGTAGAACAGCTGTGAAGATGCCAACACAATTGAGTACTCCATATCTACATATTTCTAAATATGGAAATTTATTGTACACTTATGGGCATAGAATGGCAATGGGGTCAATTCAACCATAAGGCAATGCTGAGACACCTTCATTCTGACCTTTTCTCTTGGCATAAGTTATGTCTTAATGAATCATGTCTAGTCACAGACTGTAAGTGCATATGGGGAAAAAAGAAAACATAAAACATGATGTCCACTTATGAAATAATAATTCTAAAATGCTATTTAATCAATTAACTGAAAATAGACAAGCAATATTTAATTTTATTTGAGACATAGTATATTGGATGTCATTCATGTATAAATAATTAATGTAAATATGAATATTTCAAATTAAAATGAAGCTAATTACATTTAATTTTTTTCCTCACATTTTCTTTATCAGTGTAGCATCTTACTTCATCACTCCTATTTGCCAAACTCAGGCAAATTCAAACTATCAAAATCCACCTGTCTTCAGGTTACAATTATCAGGTAGCAAAGATAGATCCATAATGTTTCAGAGATTTTCTTGGTATCTAATTTTCAAAATTACTCTCCAATTGCTTTTTTTTTCAAAGATAAAAAGTTAATGTAGTCTTTTCTGTAAGATTTTTATGAGACCTTTTTAAAATTGTTAGCTCTATTGAAACAAATTGTTCATACTCAAACTGAGTTTCATAACAGGGTAAAACAATTACTGGGTTATGTCCAAAAAGTAATTTATAAGTGAGAAATGACACTTTATACTTATTCATTGATATATTCAGTATTATCAATTTACTACTACACACCAAGCCCTAAGCCCCGATCGGAATATTTCCTTGCCCTATAAAACAGAGATGATTTTATATATGGTTATGGGACTTTTAATAATAGCCGATAAAAGGCTATTATAAAAGGCTATTATTATTTCCTACAGTGAAATTGTGCCATTATTCCATTGAGGGTTTCTAATTATAGTTTGAAATTAATTTTCCAATTATAGAATGCTTAATCATGAGATTAAGATAGGTAAAAGAAAGTATATTGTTTCCCATATGAGCTTGAGATTGCTAAATTACAGAAGTATTTTATATAGCAAATAAAATTACTATTTCAATTTACTACTACACACCAAGCCCTAAGCCCCGATCGGAATATTTCCTTGCCCTATAAAACAGAGATGATTTTATATATGGTTATGGGACTTTTAATAATAGCCGATAAAAGGCTATTATAAAAGGCTATTATTATTTCCTACAGTGAAATTGTGCCATTATTCCATTGAGGGTTTCTAATTATAGTTTGAAATTAATTTTCCAATTATAGAATGCTTAATCATGAGATTAAGATAGGTAAAAGAAAGTATATTGTTTCCCATATGAGCTTGAGATTGCTAAATTACAGAAGTATTTTATATAGCAAATAAAATTACTATATTATTATTTGCAGCATTCATTTTCTCTCCTTATGTATAAAAATGATTATTTTAGTTTCTAGAAATGTTATAGAAACTGGACAAATGTAGACAAATGTAAGCATTATATAACATTAGAGAACCTGAAGTTATAACTTCAGTGAGAAAGGAAACTGTGGCTTTAACCAATATACAACATTTTATAATTTGACTTTTGTTTTATTGATCAAAATTCCAAATAAAAATAATTAATAATTATTAATAAAATATCATACACTGAACAGGAAAGTTACTCAGTGGTGTCTGACTCTTTGTGACCCCATGGACTACACAGTCCAAGGAATTCTCCAGGCCAGAACACTGGAGTGGCTAGCCTTTCCCTTCTCCAGAGGATCTTCCCAGGGATTGAACCCAGATCTCCTGCATTACAGGTGGATTCTTTATCAGTAGAGCCACCAGGAAAGCCCTATCATACACTGCTGCTGCTGCTAAGTCGCTTCAGTCGTGTCCGACTCTGTGCGACCCCATAGACGGCAGCCCACCAGGCTCCCCCGTCCCTGGGATTCTCCAGGCAAGAACACTGGAGTGGGTTGCCATTTCCTTCTTCAATTATCATACACTAGAGGTTTTTAAGGTTTTTAAATACAATAAGCCACTTCCTTATAGTCTGAACATTTTCTAAAATTATGTACTGTGTTTTCTCTTCATTTTTTGTGCTAGATTCTACTGACCTATGGAGAAGGTAATGGCAACCCACTCAGTACTCTTGCCAGGAAAATCCCATGGATGGAGGAGCCTGGTAGGTTGCAGTCCATGGGGCCACAAAGAGTCAGACAGGACTGAGCGACTTCACTTTCACTTTTCACTTTCATGCATTGGAGAAGGAAATGGCAACCCACTCCAGTGTTCTTCCCTGGAGAATCCCAGGGATGGCAGGGACTGGTGGGCTGTCATCTATGGGGTGGCACAGAGTTGGACATGACTGAAGCGACTTAGCAGCAGCAGCTGCTACTGACCTATACCTGCTTTCTGAATAAAGCACTTTAAATCGAAAATAAACATTACCTTTGTTAATTTTGAATATTGGAATAATTTAAGAACAAAGCAACAACCTTAATTTTAGAGAAAGATAATAGTGGAAATAATTATATTGTTAAAACCTCAGATTACTGAACTTTTATTTAATTTCTAAACCTAATGACATGACGACATGTTGGCACTCAAGAAAGGGACTTAAATATGTTAATGTTATATACTTGAAAGAATTTCTGTAAGTAAAATGAATAAAGAGAAAAAGAAAGAAAGAAAGGAAAAAAGGAGGAGGGAGGAAGGAAGGGGAGAGAGAGGGAAAGTAAATGCATTACATGATTTTCAGTTAAATCTGAGAAAAAAAGTATAACACTCATTTACTAAACATAATGCTTTTTACTAAATAGTATTTCAAACATCTGTATATTATTCACTATCCAGGCAGTTATTTTAATAGTTGCACAGTAGGGTTATTAGCATATACAAAATATTTAAAATGAACTTTATCAATATAAGAAAGCTAGCTAAGCATTCCTGTTGTTGCTGCTGCTGCTAAGTCGCTTCAGTCATGTCCGACTCTGCGACCCCATAGACGTCAGCCCACCAGGCTCCCCCGTCCCTGGGATTCTCCAGGCAAGAATACTGGAGTGGGTTGCCATTTCCTTCTCCAATGCATGAAAGTGAAAAGTGAAAGTGAAGTTTCTCAGTCGTGTCCGACTCTTCATGGACCCCAAGGACTGCAGCCTACCAGCTCCTCCGTCCATGGGATTTCCAGGCAAGAGTACTGGAGTGGGGTGCCATTGCCTTCTCCAGGGATTCCTAGCCATATACAATAATATAAAGTCACTGTATTGATTTAGAAAAAGAGTGATGAAAAGGATAAATTTTAATTTTCCAAATTCTGGTTTAACAGTTTACATAGATAGTTTTTAAAAAGTAAATAGCCCCCAAAAAAGTAAATAGCCTTATATCTAATCTATGGCACTGATTTCACTAACATACCATAATGGACATATATCTAAATCATTGGGCAATTCAAAACTGTAATCCTTTTCCATTATGCAACTAAGCAAATGACATTAGAATATAATCAAATTTCCTCAAGGTTAAGTGATCTATAGTTGGATATTTCTATTGCATAATTGCCTTTGAGTTATATTTCCACAGTTCCTTAGAAAGCTTAAGTGTTCCGAAGTATAAGTTTATTATTATGTTAGACAAGTCAAAATTAGCTGGAAACACCATCCTTGGCAACCATAATAAAATCCACCATACAGCTAAAAAGAAATACTGCAGTTTATTTTAGTGCTCACTTATAATCTGAGCATTCAAAGGAAGCATAAAGCCTGGTCTATTTAAAATATGTTGTTTTTAACTATGCTGAGAAGAAATAGGGGAATGATAACGCAAAATATATTTTTTGATTAGAAGAGGACTAAGAGCAAATTTTAATGAAAGCTTACAACACATTTAGTTAATGTGCATTTGACATAGACTAGCAGGAAAAACAATATCACAATAAAAGTATTTTAAAGTATTTTCCACTGTCTAGTTGACTATGTTCAAGCAGTTAATTGTATTAAACATTATACCTTAGTAATACTGATGAGAAAATTATTATTTAAGTGTCTGCCTATGTTCATTTTCTTAATAACAAGTATAAAAAACAAAATTTAAAGTCTTCTTACATTAAATATCACATTCTTTCCCCTTGTCAAATGTAATTCAAAACTCAGATGAAAGGGAGAAATCTCTCACCCACAACACAAACAGAAAACATATGGCACCCACAGAAGGTATGGATGGAGTTGGATTTCTTTCCTCCCAGCTATGCATATTTCAGGTCTAGGGATAGAAACAAAGATATTACTAAAAAGTGATGCTGAACTGTAAGTTATGGAGTGGCAATGGAGTGTTTGCAACTATTTGTGCCAGGGACTATTATTTATTTAAGAAGACAATCTAGAATTAAACAAAGGACTTCAGCAGAATTGAAATGGTGCCTATCTAAGGCTTATTGAGCCCATACCCTGATATATGAGACAGAGCTCAGTTCAGTGAATGCTTTCCTTGTACTCTACAGTTGGGAAAATGAGTGGAAGCTATATGCTGTTGTTGCTGTTTACTAACTTAGAAGTGTCTGACTCTTTTGCAACCTCATGGACCATAGCCTGCCAGGTCTCTCTGTCCATGGGATTTCCCAGGCAAAAATACTGGAGTGACTTGCCACTTTCTTCTCTAGGGGATCTTCCCAACTCAGGGGTCAAACCTAGTTCTGCTGCGTTGGCAGGCAAATTCGTTACCACTGAGCCACCAGGGAAACTCATGTGGAAGCCATATAAATGGTAAGAAACGACATCATCCAAGATTAAAGATGTGATTAAAAATGAAAGCAAACAAAATAGCCAAAAACACATTTCAGAGATTGTGCAGAGTTGAGAAAATAAGTACAATTTGTTTCATATAAACTGATCCCACTCACCCCTTACCTCCACTGCCAAAAAAAAAGTCAATGAATGAATTGATATAGGAAAACAGCCAATAATTCTACTTGATATAGAGTTTCTAGTATTTTTTCAGGAATCTATGCCTACCAGGTTTCTTATCTGTCCTCAATCAATAGGAATTGACTAGAGGTCAGACAGGTGGCTAGTAGTAAAGAAATAGTAGTAAAGAAGCCACCTGCCAATGGAAGAGACATAGGAGGAAAGGTTTTGATCCTTGGCTCAGGAAGATTCGCTGAAGGAAGAAATGGCTAGCTACTCCAGTGTTCTTGCTGAGATAATTCTATGGAC
>SJXQ01010356.1:0-47491 GCA_006408695.1 Aepyceros melampus
TTTGTAGTAAAGAAGGGAACTGGAGGAAATAGTATTAAAAAAAAAAAAAAAAAAAAGCTCATTTTAAAATCTCACCTCATATTTTATAACATTCCCAAAGGTTTAAAAGTGATCTGGAGGTTTCTTTTATTGTCCTCTCCTTTGAAAGCATGTTGTCTCCTACTTTCCCTTAACACATACTTCATCACATTTTGATTTATCCGTTCATAAGACAGTAAGTAAAGTCACTCAGTCGTGTCCGACTCTTTGTGACCCATGGACTGCAGGCCACCAGGCTCCTCAGTCCATGAGATTATCCAAGCAAGAATACTGGAGTGGGTTGCCATTTCCTTCTCCAGGGGATCTTCCCGACCCAGGGATCGAACCCGTGTCTCCCACATTGGAGGCAGACGCTTTACCATCTGAGCCACCAGGGAAGTCCTGGCATAAGAACTGGCATAAGACAGTTCCCACTGACAATCCTAGCTGTGTCTTATAAGGCATATTGTGACATGATAAAATTACTGTGATGTCTGGTATTCTAACGCTGTCTGGGACATATTAGTGTTCAATTTAAAATGTTTAGGCGAGTAAATGAAACAATTCTTGGTGCTGCTGCTCAGTTGCTCAGACATGTTTGACTCTTTGGAACTTCATGGACTGCAGCAGGCCAGACTTTCCTGTCCTTCACTGTCTCCCTGAGTTTGCTCAAATTCATGTTCACTGAGTTGATGATGATATCTAACCATCTCGTCCTCTGTCACTCCTCTTCCTGCTCTCAATTTTTCCCAGCATCATGGTTTTTTTCCAATGAGTCACCTGTTCACATCAGGTGGTCAAAGTATTGGAGCTTCAGCTTCAGCATCAGTCCTTCCAATGAATATTCAGAGTTGATTTTCTTTCAGTTCAGTTCAGTTCAGTCGCTCATTCATGTCCTACTCTTTGCGACCTCATGAATCATAACATTCCAGGCCTCCCTGTCCATCACCAACTCCCGGAGTTCACTCAGACTCACGTCCATCGTCCGTGATGCCATCCAGCCACTCATCCTCTGTCGTTCCCTTCTCCTCCTGCCCCCAATCCCTCCCAGCATCAGAGTCTTTTCCAATGAGTCAACTCTTCACATGAGGTGGCCAAAGTACTGGAGTTTCATCCAGCATCATTCCTTCCAAGAAATCCCAGGGCTGATATCCTTCGAATGGAGTGGTTGAATCTCCTTGAACTCCAAGGGACTCTTAAGAGTCTACTCCAACACCACAGTTCAAAAGCATCAATTCTTCAGCTTTCAGTCTTCTTCACAGTCCAACTCTCACATCCATACATGACCACAGGAAAAATCACAGCTTTGACTAGATGGACTTTAGTCGACAAAGTAATATCTCTGCTTTTGAATATGCTATTAGATGTGATTTTCTTTAGGATTGGTCAAACTCCTTGCAGCCCAAAGGACTCTTGAGAACCTTTTGCATCACAATTTGAAACATCACTTCTTTGGCATTCAGCCTTCTTTATGGTCCAACATTAGCATCCGTACATGGTTACTGGAAAAACCATAGCTTTGACTATATGGACCTTGGTTGACAAAGTGATGTCTTTATTTTTTTAATATGCTGTCTAGGTTTGTCATAGCTTTTCTTCCAAGGAGTAATCATCTTTTAATTTTACAGCTGCAGTCACTGTCTGCAGTGATTTTGGATCCCAAGAAAATGAGATCTGTCACTGCTTCCACTTTTTCCCCTTCTATTTGCCACGAGGTAATAGGACCGATTGCTATGATCTTAGTGTTTTGAATGTTCAGTTTCAGATGAGCTTTTTCACTCTCCTCTTTCAGTCTCATCAGGAGGTTTAGTTCCTCTTTACATAACCTTGACTAGACAGACCTTTGTTGACAAAGTTACATCTCTGCTTTTTAATATGCTGTCTAAGTTGGTGATAACTTTTCTTCCAAGGAGCAAGAATCTTTTAATTTCATGGCTGCAATCACCATCTTCAGTGATTTTAGAGCCCCCAAAAATAGTCTCTCACTGTTTCCACTGTTTCGCCATCTATTTGCCATGAAGTGACGGACCAGACACCATGATCTTAATTTTCTGACGGTTGAGGTTTAAGCCAATTTTTTTCACTCTGTCCTTTCACTTTCATCAAGAGGTTCTTTAGTTCTTCTTCACTTTCTGACATAATGATGAGATCATCTGCTTATTTGAGGTTATTGATATTTCTCCCGGCAATCTTGACTCCAGCTTGTGCTTCACCCAGCCCAGCATTTCTCATGATGTACTCTGTGTAGAAGTTAAATAAGCATGGTGACAATATACAGCCTTGACATACTCCTTTTCCTATTTGGAACCAGTGTGTTGTTCCATGTCCAGTTCTAACTGTTGCTTCTTGACCTGCATACAGATTTCTCAAGAGACAGGTCAAGTGGTCTGGTATTCCCATCTCTTTAAGAATTTCCCACAGTTTGCTATTATTCACACTGTCAAAGGCTTGGATGTAATTAATAAAGCAGAAGTAGATGCTTTTCTTTTTTTAATTTATTTATTTTAGTTGGAGGTTAATTACTTTACAATATTGTATTGGTTTTGCCATACATCAACATGAGACCACCATGGGTGTACATGTGTTCCCCATTTTGAACTCTCATCCCACCTCCCTCCCCTTACCATCCCTCTGGATCATCCCAGTGCACCAGCCCCAAGCATCCTGTATCCTGCATTGAACCTGGACAGATGATTCATTTTCTGGAACTCTCTTGCTTTTTAAATGACCCAGTGGATGTTAGCAATTTGATCTTTGGTTCCTCTGCCTTTTTTAAAATTAGCTTTAACATCTGGAAGTTGTTGAAGCGGCTTGAACATGTGGAATCTGTCACTATTTCCACATTTCCCCCCTCTATTAGCTGTGAAGTAATGGGGCCAGGGGCCATGATTTTAGGTTTTTTTTTTTTTTAATTAAGTTTTAAGCCATTTTTTCACTCTCTTCCTTCAAGCTCATCAAGAGGCTCTTTATTTCCTCTTTGCTTTCTGCCATTAGAGTAGTATCATCTGTATATCTGAGGTTGTTGATGTATCTCCCACCTATCTTGATCCAGCTTATAACTCATCCAACCTGGCATTTCTTATGATGTGCTTAGTGTATAGATTAAACAAGCATGGTGACAGCAGACAGCCCTGTCATGCTCATTTCTCAATCCTGAACCAATCAGTTGTTCCATACAGGGTTCTAACTGTGGCTTCTTGACTTACATATAGATTTCTCTGAAGACGGGTAAGTTGGTCTAGTATTCCCATGTCTTTAAACACTTTCCACAGTTTATTATGATACACAGTCAAAGGCTTTGGCATAGTCACTGAAACAGAGAAAGATTTTTTTTTTTTTCTGGAACCGTAGCTTTCTCTATAATCCAGCAAATGTTAGCAATTTGATCTCTGGTTCCTCTTCCTTTTATAAATACAGTTTGAACAATCTGGAAGTTCTTGGTTCACATAATGCTGATGACTAGCATGCAAGATTTTAAGATGTGACCTTACTAGCATGGGAGATGAGTGCAATCATTTGGTGATTAGCACATCCTTGGTACTACCCTTTTTAGGAATTGGAATGACAATTGCCTTTTTCAAGACCTGTGGCCACTTCTTGGCTTTCCAGATTTGCTGATATATTGAATGTATCACATTGATGGCATCATCCTTTAGGGTTTTGAACGGTTCTACTGGAATTCTGTCACATCCACTAGCTTTATTAACAGCAGTGCTTCCTAAGGCACACTTGACTTTGCCCTCCAGAATGTCTGGCTCTGGGTAGCTGAGCACATCATTGTAGTTATCCAGTTCATCTGGATCTTTTTAATACAGTTCTTCCATGTATTCTTTCCATCTCTTCTCAATCCCTGCAGCATTTACTGGGTCTCTTCAGTTTATTTTCTTTATTTTGCTCATCTTTGGGCCAAATGTTCCTTTGATATTTCCAATTTTCCTGAAGTGATCTCTAGTCTTTCCCCTTCTGTTGTTTTCTTCTAGTTTTATACACTGTTCATTGAAGAAGGCCTTCTTGTCTCTACATGCTGTTCCTAGGAAATCTGCATTTAGTTGAATATACCTTCCCCTTTCCCTTTGCTTTTCACTTCTCTTCTTTCTTTAGCTCTTTATCTACAATTTTAGAATTGTAAAGATAGCTCCCATATAATCAAGGTATGGTTTTCCATTGAGCCTTTAATTCTTCCCTGTAAAGTAAAAGTTATAAAACTTGGAGAGAATAGCTGATATTTTTTCTTCTCTAAAGCAAAAGATTGGTGAATTTTAACTGAAGGGAAATCAAATATTCCTGGCTTTGTTGATAGACAGCTTTTCTGTGTATAGTGCATTGGAATAATTATTTGAGAAAAATTTGTATGATATGATTTTGCAGGTAATGCCAGTAAGGTCAGTGTCAGCTTAAGTTATCTATGGTTTGATATCTGTCAGCCAAATTAGTGCTGCCTAAGAAGGAAGCTTAACCTGAGCATCAACTCTTCAGGAAGTTTTTCCTATATGAATCAGCAATTCTCTCCACCCTCCTTTCTTCTTTACAAGGTTAAGAGTTTTACCGCCCCTTTAGGCTTACTCTCTTGCCAGTTGCTTTATACACTTTTGTAGCTGACATTTAACTGATTACCCACTGAATGTGATATTCTACGAGGAATTAGAATTTAATGGCATATATGAGGAAGCATAATTTTATACATATTAATACTCTGTGGGTGAGCAACTAAAAACAAAATTTCAGCACATGTAGGACACATATCCTCTCTGAGTATACCATTTTTATCATACTGAAATATGTGTAATATTTTATTAAAAGGGAATTTAGAATGGATCTCTACTGAAGTGTAACCTGATCACCGGATTCATAGTTGAAGGATATTAGGCAGGTGAAGGGTAAAACTAAGCAGATGTGTGTTCACACAGTTCTGACAGCCTCTCCTTAAATGCTGAACAAAGATGGACATTAAAGAACACTTTAAAAGTCTGCCATGTTTTCAAAGTATTCCATGAAACTGGAAGTTTTGAATATTGTCTGTCAGTTCAGAAGAGACTATTGAATAATGATAACATAAATTCTATTTATACTTCTTGATTTCATTCTCTATATATTAGCACCCAGGGAAAAGTATCCCATTTCAAGAGAGAACATTCTGCAAGGTATGTGGTTAGCTGAGATGCTCTAGCTGAAGTGCCCTCAGGATCCACTACAGTCTGTTAACTGAGGTCTTTAAAGGTAGCATCAGCCTTGAGAATGATGATTTACAGTAGTCTGACTATCTCTTGATTTACAGTAATCTGACTATCTCTTTCTAAGGTAGAAATCTCATCATAGCAGCACTATTTCCTACTTAGGGACATTCTCAGAGTTGAACTCTTAATATAATTTGAGGACTTTCGTACTGAAACCAGCTTCCTTCTGCCTTTCCTTTACAAATGTCAGCCTCAAAGAATGGTCCTTAGACTTCCCATGCCTAATCCTTGCTCCTTTTCTTTTCACTAAATAAATGTTTTCCAATTCAGCCAAACATAGACTATCTACAAATATAAGGTGATATTTGTATAATTACGATATGTACACATACAAATACACACACACACACACACATATATGTATGTATATTTATATTTTACATATTTTTGTTTAAACCTTAATGAGGTTATGTAGAGGCTGATGTATGATCTGGAAGTGACTATCTACATTATGCAGATGAAAATATTTCACACTCGGAAATATATAGACAAGTGTCTGCATTTGCAAGGTAAAGGATGAGCGGCTGTATTTTTAAGACTCAATTACCATATGCTATTACATGTTTTGGAGAATTTTAATAGTTTCTCTCCAACACACAAAATTTGTTTGCTTTTTAAATGAAAATCAAAATAGATTAAATTATAAGTATATTTTTCCTTCAGTCTCCCAATAAAAGAAACAAAACAAAACATTTGCATGAATAGTGGTTCATGGGTGGATGAAGGCAAAACAAACAGAGTCAGAGATGACAGTGGCTTTACATAGGAAAGAGTAAAGTCACAGAAGACCAGGGGAAGGAGAGTATAGCTTTGTATAGTCTGGAGGTTGTGGACAGATAAAGACTTAGATTGTCCTTCCAATTACTCTCTGTAATCAGATTATTTTATTTGATTGCTTGTTGGAGCAGAGACTAGAAAACAGGATTATCTTGAAAGAATACCAATTCCAACCTGTTCTTTTTCCCAACTCTTATCTTTCTGAGAAAATATGGAAAGAGCAGAAAATAGCTGGAACATTTACATCTCAAGTGTTTACAAAGATCCTGCAGTGAAATGATGACTTTGCACTGTTTATATTTCCAGAATGTTCTATAGCTTGAAAGTTGTATAAACAGATATATGCTTTTGGGCTTGAGTTGCATAGCTTGAATTTTCTTAGTATATTATGTGTTCAAATAAGAGCCCATGCAAGTATGAAGACCACTGTTTCCTAATCAAAGTGGGAGAACTTTGCAAAATGTTTAAAATCTTCTGGAATAATTGAATAACATATGTAAAATTTTAATAAAAATTACGAAGGAGAAAATTCCTTTTCACCAGTTCTCATTCTGGTTCTCTACATTAGTCTTTTTCACATTTTCACAAATTCTTCCATATTCAATTTGCCTACTGCTATTTTTATTACCAACACAGATCTTCTCTTTAACTGAATGTCCTTCCATATTCTTTCTCTCTACCTGGTGAATTTCTTCTCATCCTCATGTACTAATCCTCATGCCACTCCCTAACGCTCTCTTTCGGCTATTACAGTTTACTCTTTATTATTATCATTAGACTAAAATTTTCAAGGGCATGTCTTTTTCTTCTTGTTTCTCCAATATGTAATATATAATAGTCAGCAAATTCTCACATAGGCATGTAATTACTTTATAAACTGTCACTATTCTAAATTTCCAACCTAAGCATTCAATTATCTGTCATGCAGACTCTGATTCATTCAGACTGGTCTCTTTACCATGCAAAATGTATCTGAATACAATTATTTGAAAACACAGGCTAAATCAAAATAATCAAGCAATCAAATCACTTGCACTCTTCTCTCCAAGACTACTTTTTTATTGCTTCCTCACATCTTCATGGGATTCCCTGGTGGCTCAGATGTTAAAGACTATGCCTGCAATGAAGAGATCTGGGTTCGGTCCTTGGGTCAGGAAGATTCCCTGAAGAAGAAAATGGCAACCCACTCAAGTTTTCTTGCCTGGAAAATCTCATGAAAGGAGGAGCCTGGCAGGCTACAGTCCATGGGGTCACAAAGAGTCAGACATGACTGAGCAACTTCACACTTTCACTTTGACTTCTTCATATGATTTTCCTCAGTGGTAAAGGTAACTTTCACCTTATTTATGAACTTCTGCTTTCCAGTCCAGATCATATTGATAATCTCTTACTTTTGATCTCGCAGTGCTTATTGTTTATATAAGGTTTTATTTTTATCATTCTTGTACTATTACTTTTGCTGTGCTGATCTTGATAGTAGCATGTTCTTGATTTGTGGGTGTGGTAACTAAATTACAAACAAGAAAGATATGTACAACATTTTGATCAAGGACACTGACTTAATTTAAGGGTAGATGGTTAGTAAGGATCAGGAGAATAAGGACATTTGTTCCTAATGAAGAAACTAAATAAGCAAACCAACAGCAGAGGGCAAAGGATGAAGAGGACATTTGGGTTTTGGCTGGGGAAGCCAAGAGCATGTGGAGAAACTCTTGGCAGTGGAAGAATCATCAAAGCTTCCTGTGCAGTTTAACTCCATATGAGCAATTTACAATAAAGTGTGGAAGGAAGGAAGAGAAATAACTAGCCAAGGGGCCATGAGGAAGCAAAAACAAGCCAGCAGCATGAATTATCTTTGCCAATGAAAATGCTTCTCTTTTGTAGAAAGTCAGCATTGATAGCAACAACAGCACTGATGCTAAGAGTAAAATTCTCTGCCTTGTCACTTGAAATCTATAGTCAGGAAATCAGAAGGAGATTGCCATGGATACATTCTTTAATCTGCATGGTGGAAAGCGCAAACATAAAATTTAGAGCAACTCAGGCAGCTTCAAAATGATAGAGTGTTTAGTGGCATGTGTGAATGTGGGAGAGATGGCACTGTGGGCCAATCCCAATAAGTCATTTTTGTCTAATTACACTGTTTGATATGCTCAGATTAGTATCACCAAAGGAAATGCTTGAACATATTTGGAAATATTTTTTTTTAATGTTAAATTTAAGCTAATTTTCCATGTGGACATTAACTTCCCAACTACATTGTAGGCTATATTGTCATTTGCTTTTGTTCTTGCTGTCATTTTCATTTGGTAAATAGGTAATATAAAAGTAAAAGACCAGGGGTTTTATATATTTTTTTCTTGGGGGTGGGGAGAGTTAAGGAGTATTGTTGGTTTGTTGTTTTATTTTTTGCCCCAGCTCTATTGATGCCTAATGATGTGGCTGGATAATTTACAATGAAAAAGTGATTATAGATGTTCTCTGCATTCATTAGATTATTTTTAGTAAAATGAGACAATTTATACAGAAATACTTTAAAATATACAAATTATAAGAATCTCAGAACTTTCCATTTCTCACAACAGTTAGTATATTCTCATTTAGATTGTGGGATATGAGACAAAGATTATTCAGTAATGGCCAAGAAAGAGAGAGGTAAATGTGATAGCCAAAGGAACATAACAGTTGGAGACAAACGGGCTACTTGAGATAACTAGGAATGGCCAACACTAATGCAGAGTCCATGTTCTGGATACTACACCTTTTGAGATACTGAAATGTTATTATAATGTTTTTCTAAGTGACTAATGAATAAGGAAATGGCAACCCACTCCAGTATTCTTGCCTGGAGAATCCCATGGACAGAGGAGCCTGTACAGTCCATGGGGGTCACAAGAAGTTGGACATGACTTAATGACTAAACCACCACTAAGTGACTAAACTTCTAAGAATTGTACCACTATAGCCAAACTAAAATGAAATACTGCAGCCAGAAAGAGATTATTGCATAGACCAAAATGCAAACATATTTGACTGAAGCACTGTCCTAGTAAATAATGATGTCCTGGTAAGTGACTAAATGTGTGTGTGTGTTAGTCATTCAGTCATGTCCAACTCTTTGTGACCCCATGATCCATAGCTCGCCAGGCTCCTCTGTCTACAGAATTCTCAGGCAAGAATACTGGTTGTCACTCCCCTCTCCAAAGGATCTTTCCAACTCAGGGATTGAACCTGGGTCTCCTACATTGTAGGCAGATTCTTTACAGTCTAAGCCATGAGGGAAGGCTCCTAAATGACTAAATAAACATTCTTGAAGACCAATTGATATTTTTGTAAGTGTATTTGGGGGAGAAGAGAGTTAGATGATCAAAATTAAACTATTTTTTTTCCCCAGAGTTTTCTTCTCCACAAATAGGAATTTCAGACTAAATTGTTGGTAATGAGCATTTAATGTACATTTAATATATATATAAATTATTTATTTTGATTAAAGCTGACTAAATTTTTACTCCCTAAGATCCTTATTAATGAGTCACAAGAAAACATCAGTTGATAATCGACATAATAGTGCAGCTGAATAGCCTGATAATTTTTTGTTGTTGTTGTTTTGCACGATCACAAGGCCAATAAATCTAATGACAGCATATCTAAATTTGATTTCAAGTAGCTGCTGTCCTCTTCCACAGTGTGGGCAATGCCATCCGTCCTTCTATAAAAGGTTATGTTATCAACAATCAATCACATTTTATGATAAAATGTATCAACTTTATTCATTTTTAATGGAATTTCTTCATGCATTCTGAAATTCTGAAGTACCTTGTAAGTATGAGGCCTACAGCTTCCTGAACTCATGAGACTTGCATTAGCTTAGACCATAAAATTTACTATATTTTCAAAAAGTTCATTATTTATTGAGTGACAATATATGTTATCAGCTTTTCTGGATCACTGTTTGTCACACAGATATTTGATTTTCTGAACTGATTTATTTTATATAAATTTATAAATTATATGTTTTCTTCAGCTGTTGTCAAGTATTAAAACTCCAGGATGCAGCAGTATTAAAAACCTGCATTTTATTTTGCCAACAATTTTTATCCTAAGTTACTGACAAGTCTCAAAACAGATTAACATATTCAATCATTCACTGAGCACATAACAGGAAATGAACTAGATCAGATATGGCAGGCTTGTTCCACTCTTAAAATTTATAAATTGATGAATGATATTTACCACAATCTAGGAGAAGACTCTTGAGTGTCCCTTGGACTGCAAGGAGATCCAACCAGTCCATTCTGAAGGAGATCAGTCCTGGGGGTTCTTTGGAAGGAATGATGCTAAAGCTGAAACTCCAGTACCTTGGCCACCTCATGCAAAAAATTGACTCATTGGAAAAGACTCTGATGCTGGGAGGGATTGGGGGAAGGAGGAGACGGGGACAACAGAGGATGAGATGGCTGGATGACATCACCAACTCGATGGACATGAGTCTGAGTGAACTCCGGGAATTGGTGATGGACAGGAAGGCCTGGCGTGCTGCAATTCATGGGGTTGCAAAGAGTCGGACACGACTGAGCGACTGAACTGAACTGAACTGAACTGACTGAGGCAACCTAGAATTCCAAAGGATGGGAAAAAATGGAGAAAAAAAAAAACAAATTTCGTTCACATTGCAAGATAAGGTTATGTGTGACAGAATTAGGCATATCTAGTAGAAGAAACCTAATTTACTACCTAAATCTTTAACTGGAAGATGTGACCACAATCCACCTAGATGATCAATTAAGGATCTTCAGTCACTAATCCCAACACATCACTGAAATACGATACATTTAAGTTTCCTCTTAGCTGTTATTTTTTCCTTTTGCCACCATTGGTTTAAAACACAAGAGTTTCTTTGGTATTTTAGGTAAGAGATGGTCAAATACTTAACTTTCTATTCAGTTCTGTATAGTACTAAAAAGTTGCTTAACTGCTTGGAAGTTTCATTAACAGTGTCAAAAATAGTTTGATGAATAGATAGGTATTATATTTCATACACAGAGCAAGAATTCCAATGGATGGAGATTATAATTATTTCAATAAAAATAAGCTAGGCAAAAATTAAGAATATGTACTCAAGTAAAAAATAAATAGACCATTTGATTAGTGAGGATAAGGTTATCTAATTTAAAACCATTTGAGTCATTAAATCAGACAATTTCATGATGCTATGAAAATGGTACTTTCTGTATATTAAAGATGATTAAACATGGATTGGATTGAATGTTTTATGGTGTTTCCAGACATTCATCCAGAATTTGCATCAGGTAAAGTTCATGAAAAAAAAAAAAATCCCAACCTATTATATGCAACTATTTGTCTCTGTCTTGATTACATAAATACTTTAAGACTTCATTTTATCATTTCAGTTCTTAAAAATAAAGTGTTGATTATTCATTAAAGTAAAAAAAAAAGAAAAGAAACTCTAAGTATGCCACAGTGGCTCAGACAATATAGAATTTGTCTGAAATGCAGGAGACTCAGGTTTGATCCCTGAGTCTGAAAGATCTCCTGGAGAAGGCAATGGCAACCTACCCTGGTATTCTTGCCTGGAGAATTCCATGGACAGAGGAGCCTGGTATGTTACAGTCCATGGAGTGGCAAAGATTCAGACATGACTGAGCAATTGCTCACACACTAACTTAGTTAACACACACTAACTTAATTTTGTAGGTATAATTCTATCTGGATCAAAGTTGCTTTGGGTGAGCATGTTATACAGTAACAATTTAATGAACTGCATATATAGGCTATAAAATACTGATAGAATAGCAATCTTTGCCATCATGCATCTTCCAATATTCTCTACAAAGCCTTAATGTGTATTCTACGCTTGCTTCTGTGCCATTAGAGAGGCTGCTATGCCAAGCTGGCTGGCCTCCTCTTCTCTAGGTAAACTCATGTTGCTCAATAGCATTAAAAAAAAAAAAAAAAGTTATTACTACACACACACACACACACACACACACACACAGACACATAAGGCAATGTTCCTTGGTAAAGATTCAATTTGTTGGGTTTCTGTATAATTAGGGGTGAGTAACCTGACTCTGCCATGGACAATAAATTTACAACATTTTGCTAGATGGAGATTATAGAAAAACTATTGTTCTAAAAAAATTAAAGTTCTTAATTGTCAAATACTTTTTGATCTTCAATTTTTTTTTCCCTCCTGCCTGGAACATATATGTGAGTCTGTGGTACAGCAGCAATAATGTGAGCATTACACACACACACACACACACACACAGACACATAAGGCAATGTTCCTTGGTAAAGATTCAATTTGTTGGGTTTCTGTATAATTAGGGGTGAGTAACCTGACTCTGCCATGGACAATAAATTTACAACATTTTGCTAGATGGAGATTATAGAAAAACTATTGTTCTAAAAAAATTAAAGTTCTTAATTGTCAAACACTTTTTGATCTTCATTTTTTTTTTTTCCCTCCTGCCTGGAACATATATGTGAGGTCTGTGGTACAGCAGCAATAATGTGAGCATGGGGTAAAAGCCAGAGCTTGAAGAAGGCAAAGTGAAAAGAAAGCAAGAAACTGCACCCCTTTTGTGATAATGGAACAACTGCATAAGTTTTAGACTACCTACTTACAGGCTCATATTTTGTGGGAAAAATGAAACCTCTTCTTGACCAAGCAACTCTCACAGTGGTTCTATAATGTGTACCCTAACCCACACCATTATGATGTCTAATTCCATTGTGGAGTAAACATTGATTGCTAATATCTAAAACAATTCCAATTGTACCTTGAAAAATAATCATCAGTAAAAATTGAACTGAGGACCTACTTGTTGAATAAGGTGTTGAGAAAAAAGAGAAGAAAGAGAAATGGGATTGTGAATTAACTATTAATGATGGGTCCTGACTTTTGGATTCTAAAGCATTTTAGCAAGACCTGTGAAAGTAAGGAAGTATTTTTTTTTCCCCTGAAAGACATCAAACAAGGCATATCAAAGCCATCTTGAAAAAATGAAGTTGCGAATAGCTTTATATTTATTTCCTCTCAGATTCTTTTGGAACTTCAAAGATAAATCTAACTTCAGACCCAAAGAATTTTGATAATATCTAAGTCCTCTTGCTCTCATATAAAATAGTTGTCCTTATGTGGAAACATTTCATTCTTGCCAAAAATGTCCATTAAACAGAGAGTAACTTTCCTGTGTCCTGAGAATGTAAACAAAGTCAAGAATGATTTTTTTTCTTATTCAGAAAGTTTTTAGAGAAATAGAGGCAGAAAGTAGAGAAAAAGGTTTTTATTATCTCCTGCATCAACCTCCTCTTATAATAAAAAATATAAATTCTTATCTAATTTATAAGGATCCTAATGATTCTCAGCATTAGAACATCAGCATCAACAGAGGTGTACATTAATTTTTATGTTTANCGGGGTGGGTGGGTGTTCACACACAGGCTCTGCCGCGGAGACGCCGTGGGGACCCCTCCAGGCCCCACCGCAGCCCCGGCCAGCAGTTCAGTGCACTCAGGCAGCGAGCCCTCCAAACACCCCTGACCTGGCCCACCCCAAGGGCCAGTAGAAATGCAAAGTGTGGCCACCGGGTGACCTTCAGAGCCATCACTGACCGTCTGCACACAAGACCAGGCCTCCCAAGGACACCCCACTTCTCATGTCCCTGGGCGCAGTTCTGAAGCTCAGCAAACGCCCAGCTGAGGGTCTGACCTCAAGGACTGCCTCTGTTGGCTGGGGTGGGATGGGGGGTATGCCCTCCCCTAGTGTGGCCACCGGGTGATCTTCAGAGCCATCACTGACCGTCTGCACACAAGACCAGGCCTCCCAAGGACACCCCACTTCTCATGTCCCTGGGCGCAGTTCTGAAGCTCAGCAAACGCCCAGCTGAGGGTCTGACCTCAAGGACTGCCTCTGTTGGCTGGGGTGGGATGGGGGGTATGCCCTCCCCAACTCCCCACCTCTATTCCTAAAACCTTGCCTCCAGCCAAGCCCCTGTCAGCTTCTAGCGTCCTCTGTGCTCCTGTGGCCTTGACTTGTGCATTCTGTGTGCTTTGAAAAGTGAGAGTGAAAGTAAAAAAAAAAAGAAAAGAAAAGGCAGAGGAACCAGAGATCAAATTGCCAACATCCGCTGGATCATGGAAAAAGCAAGAGAGTTCCAGAAAAACATCTATTTCTGCTTTATTGATTATGCCAAAGCCTTTGACTGTGTGGATTACAATAAACTGTGGAAAATTCTGAAAGAGATGGGAATATCAGACCACCTGACCTGCCTCTTGAGAAATCTGTATGCAGGTCAAGAAGCAACAGTTAGAACTGGACATGGAACAACAGACTGGTTCCAAATAGGAAAAAGAGTACGTCAAGGCTGTATATTGTCACCCTGCTTATTTAACTTCTATGCAGAGTACATCATGAGAAACGCTGGACTAGAAGAAACACAAGCTGGAATCAAGATTGCCGGGAGAAATATCAATAACCTCAGATATGCAGATGACACCACCCTTATGGCAGAAAGTGAAGAGGAGCTAAAAAGCCTCTTGATGAAAGTGAAAGAGAAGAGTGAAAAAGTTGGCTTAAAGCTCAACATTCAGAAAACTAAGATCATGGCATCTGGTCCCCTCACTTCATGGGAAATAGATGGGGAAACAGTAGAAACAGTGTCAGATTTTATTTTTGGGGGGCTCCAAAATCACTGCAGATGGTGACTGCAGCCATGAAANCTAAAAAGCCTCTTGTTGAAAGTGAAAGAGGAGAGTGAAAAAGTTGGCTTAAAGCTCAACATTCAGAAAACGAAGATCATGGCATCTGGCCCCATCACTTCATGGGAAATAGATGGGGAAACAGTAGAAACAGTGTCAGACTTTATTTTGGGGGGCTCCAAAATCACTGCAGATGGTGACTGCAGCCATGAAATTAAAAGACGCTTACTCCTTGAAAGAAAAGTTATGACCAACCTAGATAGTATATTCAAAAGGAGAGACATTACTTTGCCGACTAAGGTCTGTCTAGTCAAGGCTATGGTTTTTCCTGTGGTCATGTATGGATGTGAGAGTTGGACTGTGAAGAAGGCTGAGCACAGAAGAATTGATGCTTTTGAACTGTGGTGTTGGAGAAGACTCTTGAGAGTCCCTTGGATTGCAAGGACATCCAACCAGTCCATTCTGAAGGAGATCAACCCTGGGATTTCTTTGGAAGGAATGATGCTAAAACTGAAGCTCCAGTACTTTGGCCACCTCATGCGAAGAGGTGACTCATCAGAAAAGACCTTGATGCTGGGAGGGATTGGGGGCAGGAGGAGAAGGGGACGACTGAGAGTGAGATGGCTGGATGGCATCACGGACTCAATGGACATGAGTCTGAGTGAACTCCGGAAGTTGGTGATGGACAGGGAGGCCTGGCGTGCTGCGATTCATGGGGTTGCAAAGAGTCAGACAGGACTGAGTGACTGAACTTGAACTTGAAAGGAACTTAACTGTAGACCTTCAAGGCAAAAGTTGATCTGTGTCATTAGAGGCTGGGTCAGTGATTACTCCCAAGCAAAAGGAAGGAAAAAGTGACTAGAGGGCACAAGTGTGGTCTTGGCCTGAGTAGTGCTAATAGGGCTGTACTTGTTTTTTAAATCACTTATTGTCATATCAATGGCTCAAATCCACTAAACTGTACAGAAAATCTAAAGAAGTCACAAATCAAATAGAGGACTGTTTTTTTGGAAGAAAACCATTTGCAAGGTAATTAGATCATTTTCTTAGTCTTACTCATTCTCCTTTCCCCTCATGAATGAAAAAGGACAGCAAACACCAATAGCCGAGAAATCTGAGGCTATTTCCAACTAAAAACTGACATCATGCAACGCTGTACACCTGACTTGGGAAATGAGAATCATTACCTTATTTTTCATATGTGTGTTTATATAACTGCTAATTAGCTAGAATGTTTAGATGCTATTTGCAATGGCATTAATAGTAAAGTTACCCATGGCACAGACTGCTCTGAGAAGCTTGACTCTTATCAGATGGACCTCTGTCTGGGACAGACTGAAATTTTAAATGAGAGTGAAAGCTTCCTTTTAACGAGTAAAGTGGAAGATAGTTCTAAAGCCTCTTTTCTGCTCTACAACTGCAGGACTTTACCTTAACCATCTCCTTCAGAAAGATTTGGTTCAAGTGTCAATTCCTTCAGGAAGACTTCCCTGAAATACTCCCCACATTCCTATCCCCAGGCAAGGCCAAGTACATCTCTTCGAAGCTCCGTCAAGCTTGTGGATATGCCACCTACGATAATGCTTACCACACTGTGTCTTAATTACCCACTTAACTCGCCCATCTCTCCTACTAGCTGAAGTGTTCCTTAAAGCCCTTCAATTTGATTTGCACACCTTTGTGTCCTTAAGGACCACTCAGCACATATGCAGCAGAAACAAAACAGATATTGACTGGATAAATCCTGCCTAGCATCTAGCCCACAAAATAATGCAGAGTGGGCTCTCGGAAACCTCTACTTCTCATTTTTGAGGAAGAGCTTGGATATTTTCCCAGATACAATGCAGAAAGTATTAAACACCCAGTTCTTGTACTGAGTCCTCTCTGGAGTTGGCTTGAGGAAAGCTATGCCCCTCTAAAGAGGTGTTAAGTACTGACAACTGCACATATGGGGGCCTGAATCTACAAAGCAGGGTTTATTCCAACGATGGAAGGAGCATGGGAAAGGGGGCAAGTGAGGAAGAGTTGAGTGGAGGGTTATAAAATAAAGAAAAACATCACCTTATTTTTCTCTAGAATTTGTGTCAGGAGATGAGAATCTTCTTTTGTTGTTTTGGTTTTTGAAAAAGAGATTCATATCTTAATTGTTTTATCTGGATAGGTAAGGCTCCTCCTCTGTGTTGGCTATTTTGACAGTCAAGCTGTGTTCACAAACCACTCCCAAATTCTGAGGCTTAAAACAATCTACAATTTATTCCCAGGTTCGTGGGTCTAGTTCAGTTCAGCTGATCTAGTCTGAGCCCAGCTGGCGATTCTGCTTCAGGCAGTGCGCAGAAGAGCTTGGCTTCAAACTGTGTATTGGGTCTAAGTCTATCTTACGTCTTAGACTGTCCTGTCTGTTTTTCCCCTTGGTCCAAGACAACCTGGGGCATGTTCTCTTCATGGCAAATGGCAAGAGCACAGGAGACAAGCTCAACCATGTAAGCACAGTGGAATCTCTGTACACATCATGTTTGCTCATATTCTATTGGTTAAACCCCAAAGGGCATGGAGCTGAGATGTATACACTCCATCCAAAGAGAAGAAGGTAAGTGAGTATTTGCTGACAAATATTCCAATCTATCACAGCTGTCAATGTTCTAAACTAGGAAGTCAACAAACTGTAGCCTGTAGGTCAAATGCGGCAGGCTACTTGTTTCTGAATGCAGAGGTTTTATTGAATACCACCACACCCATTCCTGTGGTTGGTATCGATTGCTATGGATACTTTCACATGAAGAGAGCGGAAGGGAATAGTCACAACCGAGATTATATGGTTCACAAAGCCTAAAATACTTCCTTCATTATTTGTAATTTTCTAAAAAGGGGGACTGCTGCTTCCATCACCTTCTCAAAGAGGAGCTAGCTGAAATTTAGAGTTACTGTGTTGTAATCAGCAAAAAGTAGGCTAATTGATGAATATTAATTTTTCCAATGCATGCTCTGATTCTTCAATGAGGAAAAACTTATAATTCCCTCTCCTGTTTATTTTTCCATAGGTGGCCCTCGTGACACAGCACAGCTCAGGCACAGGTGGTCTTATCTCATGCTGGCTTATCTGAGGGCCACTTCAGCAGTACTTTTAGCCCAATACACGGCTCTCTGCCTTATTCTATTCCCTTAATCCCACATCACTAGAGCTGGAGAAAAACACTGTCCCATCTACACTGGTAGCTTCCTGAATGATAATACCCTTCACACTTGGAGAAAAAAAAAAATCTGAGATCCTTTTGCTTCCAGAAAGAAGAGCTTACATCTTTGAACGGCTATATCTTTGAGATGTCCCCAGGCTGGCTGTAAAATGGCCAAAACTTCAGCTCCATCTGCTTCGAATCAGAATTGATATACTACCCAGATGGTAAACAGCAGCTGCTCTGGGGCAGTAGCCACCACAGCAAGCATTTTACACAAGTCTAACAGTCTCCTGGGAGAAGAGGAAAGAGCCTCTGGGCACTTACTGAAGTGAAGAAGTGAAGTGAAGTTGCTCAGTCGTGTCTGACTCTTTGCAACCCCATGGACTATAGCAGGCTCCTCTGTCCATGGGATTTTCCAGGCAACAGTACTGGAGTGGACTGCCATTTCCTTCTCCAGGAAATCCTATTGGTGGCAGTCAAATCAAGTCTCTCAACCCAGGCTCCCAGCCTTCTCTGTATTACTTCCGGCCACAGCAAGACACCGTATGTTCTACTCCGAGAGAGGATTGAGAATAACAGACACTAAAAACACTTAATTCAGCAAGACCTTAGTCATCAACTTATCCAGAGGCCTGGGGAGCAGATTTGGCTTACAGAAATGTTTTGCTTGGTCTTGTACAGGATTTCTAAAGATTTTGAACTAATTGCTAACATTTTAAATAATGATCTTTCAAGTAAAATTCCAGATGTCTAGCTTCTCTGGAAAAGTTAAAAGACACAGAATGGCCAGGCCTGCATTCCCTTACCATGAGAACAAAGCCAAGAAACTGCTGAGCTCTTCAGATAGAGCCCACACTCTCCACTTGGCCTCAGCCTTGACCTTGCCTGGGGGCATCCAAGTCCACCTCTCGGATCTACTCCCTCTCCCTTGCTTGACAGGCAGAGAGTCCTACAACTGAAGGCTGTGTCTCAAGGTGCTATTTCACAGCTTTCCTCATGCTTGCTATTGAAATTATTCTTGCCTAGAAAGGTTTGCTTACAGATGGAGAAAACAAAAAAGTAGCAGCTGAGGCCTACGGGGATTATGAGGGTTCACCCATCCAAAAAATATTTCAAGACATATTTGAGGATTAAGACTTGGGTCTTCCACTTCCTTCTTCTCTGTCAGATTCCTGGAAGGAAGTAGGAGGAACATAAGAAGGTGTTCAAACGGCCCTTAGGATACAGTGACTGGGCTTGTCCCTGAAGACCAGAGCTGCCTCGGGGTGCCCACTCTGTGCCAGGACTGGGTTTCTCAGGGGGCAGGAAGCATCTCGAGTTGGCTCTCCTCTTGCAAGGCCCACCACGTGTTATGAGACCCGGTACATGACGGTTTTTTTCAAGTCCTGTTTAGAGCTGACAGTTTCCAAAATGATAACAGCTACAAGTGGAGAACGGGAATAACATGGGAGTCACCTGACATTTACAAGCATAATGTGCCAGTATGAGAAAAAGGCAAGATAGCTAAAAAAAACACAGATGCTTTCAGAGTAAGCATGCACAGAGAAGACAGTGCTGTGTGGAAAGGAAGCTAATCCATAGTATCAGAAAACATAATAGACAACCTTTCTATTCTAAAGGTATCACTGTGAGATTAGGAAAGTTCTGCATGCCTAAGAAGACCTGGGGATTCTACATGTCAGAATTCAACTAACTATTTAAATTTTCAAAAAATAAAAACTTCTATTTAGTGTCTATTTAGATGAGCTGCTTATATTTTTAGTATATCCCAAAGTTGCTTTGCAGTAAAGATATTCTAAGCAACAATAACAACAAATGATTCATTGTCCTGGGCTTCCTTACTCTAATGCTCTAGGGTGTCCATTCTACCTTGGAAGGTGAAGAGAGACCTGGTGGAACTCTAATGACAGTGGCTTTAGTAGAAAGTCTGGCAGTGGCCCAGGTTAGGAAGCTAATGAATTTGTGTTACATTCCAGCTTCCTGGGCTAGAGGATTATCATGATGAAGAACTACAGGAAGTTTAACAAAATCAAGATCAAACAAACCTGTTTTTGGCAAACGTCCACTACCATTATGCTCACATTTCAAAACAGCCCTGGCTTACTTTATGTCTTATATACGCCAAGTTAAATATAATGTCTAGAAAAGCAGTTCTAAAATCTAGACAATTGGATTGAAATTTAAAACACCTTCACATCACTTCCAAATTAGCAGCTGTAGCAGTAGGAAATTACTGTACAGAGAAGTCTGGAAAATAAGGTTATTTTAAGTTAATAAGTAAAAAAAAATTTAAAGCATCTAAATAAAATCATTCACCAACTGTTTAATATAAATTTTAAAATCTTTCCTGAATCAAGGAGTCAAAATTTTCCAGCAGATCCCTATTAATTTTCCAACTGAAAATGACTGAAATACTTAGAAAAAGAAAAAAAAAATCTATGCACATGTATGAAACTCTACTGGGCATTTTATAGATTTGCCTATATCACCAGGACTATAACAGGAAATTAAGATAATACTGTCCTCTGAAAGTTAAAACCATAAAATCAACACATAGTGAATCAGAATAGATGTGCTCAGTCCTTAAAGACACAAAATGGCTCACAGGCCAGAAACAAGAACAAGGTGACTGGACATGTGTTCAAAGGTGGGAACGTGCCCACCAGAAAGGGGGGTGGTCAGTCCGCAAAACACAGGAAAACAGGGTCACGAACAAAGGGCAGCTGTGACCAGCCTGGCACCGTTCAAAGAAGGGCACCTTGCCTATTGGATTTTAAGTCTTCAACACCCTGGCTAGATGATTCCTACGATTACGATGATGGCATCAGGGCATCATCAGTGTCATTTTGTTACTGAGCAATTTAATAATTCCTGACATGTCTCCTACAACCTGTCATAAATCTGTGCTTCTTATTAAGATGCGACAGGGAAACAGCACACCAGTTAGCCTGAGATTAAACAGCCAGATTCTGAGACATGAGTTTACCTGTGTGAGAAAGTGCCCCTTCTCATAGGGCTCCGGACACAGAGGCTGACAAAATCAAGTTTTTCAGTCAACACGAAAGATGGCTGACTCAAAGCTAACAAAGTCACGAATGTGATACCACTGAAAAGCTTTTTTGGGGAGGTGAATGTTGAGATGTCTCCTGATGACCCTCAGTGGTATTATCATGCAAAATTGCTCGAGTGGCTCCTAGAGATATCACCCAGAGACCATGTTAGTGATGGTTAGCCACCATAAAAATTAGCATATCCTATATATAGTATGCAAGTGGGAATATTGCAAAAGAGAATTATAGAAAGGTTGTATCATCACTCCAGTATTCTTCCAATATCTCTTCATAAGCTTACATGTAATAATCATTTTTCTTAAGTAGACTTAGTGAATGACAGTTACCAAGCTCAACCCAAAGCTGTAATAACTGAACTTGACTATGTAATGGTGACACAATATTTGCTTATTCTCAATCTGACTTGTAAGCATTTAGGTATGATTACAAATTCATATTCAATAAAAAGTCGGGGAGGGTACACAGTTCAGTTAGAGATTTTAAATAAGTACACAAAAACTTAAAAGCTCAAGATGCCTAAAGTTCTGAAGATACTCTGAAGTTACATACTCTTAACCCTAAGAACCATAGCTACAATCTGATAGTAGTCTAATATATTTGAAGGGCTTCCCAGATGGCACCAGTGGTAAAGCTTCTGCCTGCCAATGCAAGAGACACAGGTTTGATCCCGGGTCAGGAAGATCCCCTGGAGGAGGGCATGGCAACCTACCCAGTATTCTTGCCTGGAGAATTCCATGGACAGAGGAGCCTGATGGGCTAAGGTCCTTAGAGTCGCAAAGAGCCAGACATGACTGAAGCAACTTAGCACACATGCTCACACACACAATATAATTGAAACCTGGTTTAAGATTTACCAGTCAGTATCCATGTACTTCTTATAAGAAAGAACAAATACAAAACACATCTTTAAAAACTAACAAAATGCAAAAGCTTACTTAGTGATAGATTATAATCATAATGGGAAGCTTTACTTTTTTATCTATTTAGTATGTTAAAGACACAAATGGATATAGATTATTCAAACACTGTAAGTTTTAACACTGTAAGTTTATTAAACACTGTAAGTATTTTTTCAGCCCTACAACTCTACATACATATATGCTATTTTAAGGATATAATATGACATGTTCAAAATATTGATCATAAAGCTGGACTATTAAAAATATATAATTTGGCAAGCCTTGCAATTAGGTGCAAAATACAGAATAAAAAATAAATAAGTTCTCTAAAATAACTACTGAGATAAAAATAGTTAAAAATTAAAAGACTATTTAGAAAATACAGTGGAATGCTGTCAAAATTAGACTTGTCATCAAATTCACTTCTTTAAAGTGCTCAGGAAATTAAAAGACGCTACTCCTTGGAAGGAAAGTTATGACCAACCTAGACAGCATATTCAAAAGCAGAGACATTACTTTGCCAATAAAGGTCTGTCTAGTCAAGGCTATGATTTTTCCAGTGGTCATGTATGGATGTGAGAGTTGGACTGTGAAGAAAGCTGAGTGCCGAAGAATTGATGCTTTTGAACTGTGGTGTTGGAAAAGACTCTTGAGAGTCCCTTGGACTGCAAGGAGATCCAATCAGTCATCCTAAAGGAGATCAGTCCTGGGTGTTCACTGGAAAGACTGATGCTGAAGCTGAAACTCCAATACTTTGGCCACCTCATGGAAAGAGCTGACTCCTTGGAAAAGACCCTGCTGGGGCAGGAGGAGAAGAGGACGACAGAGGATGAGATGGCTGGATGGCATCACCAACTCAATGCACACGAGTCTGGGTAAACTCCGGGAGTTGGTGATGGACAGGGAGGCCTGGAGTGCTTTGATTCATGGGGTCGCAAAGTCGGACATGACTGAGCGACTGAACTGAACTGAACTGAATTGAAAGTGCTCTAATTACTTTTTCAATATAGCATAAGATTAAAGAATTAGGCATTTAAACAATAAAGTTATAAAAGCTCTAAGTATGCCATGGGGAAAAAATTAAAAAATGAAAAACAATGGTACAATTAATAAATAAATTCAAACCAAGAATGATGATAATTGTTTCAATCTGAGTGATTGCTACAATGTAATTCATTATATTAAACCCCCTACTTTTGTACACGAGTGAGTATTTCCACAAATTTAAATTACATACACAACCGCCTATCCCCCAAATCAAAACCTAGTTTGGGGAGAGGAGATTAAGAAAGGAATACATGGATCATAATATAAATAGGAGAGGCTATTTTTCAAAGTACTTTACACACATCACATTTAAAAATCATAAATGTCAATATAAAAGAAATATATATGATGCATCAAGAAGACATAGATGGCTTGGATAGAATGAATCATCGTGAAAAAGTTGACACAGAATCACCTAGAGTCAGAGTATGACAGAAGGTTCAAAATTCGAAATAAAAGATAAACAAACATCAAAAAGAAAGAAAAGCTGTCCCATCATTAAACAAAGTTAGCACAATCCTAACATAATCTGACCAAAAACTCACAAGAACAAAAGAACACAAGTATAAACCTATCCCATCTATTAACTGTCATTATATTATGTAAGAGCGGATGCCTTCTATTAACATAATAAAATCCTTCCCTCAGTCATGCACAATTTGAGTACTTAACACACATTATGCCATTTAAATTTCACAATAGCTCCCATAATAGGTCCCATGTATTAGAATGTATTCCTGCAACATCACAAAAATAAGTCAAAATTCATATGAAAGAAAAAAACTAAACCTAACTGGAAGGCACGTATTTCTGTTTACACATTAAAATGTTTCACTGCATTTTGAAAGCGTGCATGCATACAATTTAAACTTATGTGGGCTGAAGAACTTTGAAATTATGTATGTTTTGACTGGTTTCAAATCTTGGAGGAGGGGAACCCTACCTTTCCACAAAGATATTTTCCACTTTTCTTAAACTGTGGCTCTCTCAAGTCTCTTATTCCCCAGGTTTTGAAACATATGTGATAATGAGAAAAGCTGAAGGAAAATCACTGTAAGGTGAAGGAAAATCAGTGTAAGCAACTGACAATCAGTGTCAGGAGACAAGGAAAAACTTATAAATGAGAGAGATATGTGCCCAGTCTTCCAGGGTCAAAGGTGTGGAAATAGAGGCCACAAGATTATTCATCAGTAGAAGCCAGAAACATGGACTCTAATAGCAAATTTCTCAAATATTAAGCACTAGTTCAATTAAATCAATAATAAGCATACTGATGGTCAAGGAAAACTCATTACAGACAAGCCACTGTGTGGCCTGTACTTCCCTAAGCTTCTCTGCAAGAAAAAACTTGCGTAAACCAAAAAATATCTACAGATGATAAAGATATGATCAAAATTTAGGTGCAAAAGAAAGCTATTAATCAGTTGTTCAAATACATGGAGAAAGAAATCTATGCATCAAAATATATTGAAGACTTTCTAAAAAGTTAACAAAGCAAAATCATTATGTTATGTTAAGTCACTCAGTCGTGTCCGACTCTTTGTGACCCCATGGACTGTAGCCCACCAGGCTCCTCAGTCCATGAGATTCTCCAAGCAAGAATACTGGAGTGGGTTGCCATTTCCTTCTCCAGGGGATCTTCCTGACCCAGGGATCGAACCCAGGTCTCCCGCATTGGAGGCGACGATTTAACCTCTGAACCACTATGGTTTATATAGCAGAAGAAATTGTGGTAAATAACACATGATTTTGGGATGAGGAATTCCTTCTCAGAAAATCTACAATGGGAAACAGAACTGAATACATAAAAATCAAGTTTTTATTCAAAAACATTAGAAGCTAAACAAGAATACTGAAAGACAGGTCATTAAAGTCTTAAAATTCAGCTTGAAAAATGGGCAAAGCACATCAAGGCATAAAAGAAAACTAAATTTGTTAATAAACTAATGTAAATCTCACCCAATACCTATTCATTTTTTAGGGAAGCAAATTCAATTCACAATATTATTTATTAAATACCTTCCTGGGACCTTCAGTGAAGTGAAGTCACTCAGTCATGTCTGACTCTTTGTGACCCCATGGACTGTAGCCTACCAGGCTCCTCTGTCCATGGGATTTTCCAAGCACTAGTACTGGAGTGGAGTGCCATTTCCTTCTCCAGGGGATCTTCCCGACCCAGGGATCAAACCCAGGTCTAAGGGACTTCCCTGGTGGCTTAGACGGTAAAGTGTCTGTCTACAATGTGGGACCTTCAGGTAGAGGTCAAATTTCTTAATCTTGCCTAACCTAACACATGGCTTACTTCCCCCAATCTCTCCAGAACCATTTCAGTTCAATTCAGTTCAGAACCACTTCAGCACACCACAAATCACAAGCTTGCGTTCCCTAGAAGAACTGCCTGGGTCACACAGCATTTGGCATAAGCCTTCTTGGAGGAGGTCACCATTAACACCACCACAGAGCCACCAAGCAGACAATCCACAAACTGAAGAACAATTATACTAAAGAAATTCTCGCACTGTTATCAGAAAGTTCTAGGACCCAAAACAGATTTCCCAACATTGGGATCTGGCAAAGGGACTGAGAATCCCCAGGGAATTTGTCTTTGGAGGCCAGGGGGATTTGATTACAGAATTTACACAGGATTTACACAGGACTTGGACTGCAAGGAGATCCAACCAGTCCACTCTGAAGGAGATCAACCTGGGATTTCTTTGGAAGGAATGATGCTGAAACTGATGCTCCAGTACTTTGGCCACCTCATGTGAAGAGTTGACTCATTGGAAAAGACCCTGATGCTGGGAGGGATTGGGGGCAGGAGGAGAAGGGGACGACCGAGGATGAGATGGCTGGATGGCATCACGGACTCAATGGACGTGAGTCTGAGTGAACTCCGGGAGTTGGTGATGGACAGGGAGGCCTGGCGTGCTGCGATTCATGGGGTCGCAAAGAGTCAGACACGACTGAGCGACTGAACGGAGGGAAACACTCTTGGAGGGCACAAACAAAACCTTGTGCACACCAGGACTCCGGAGAAAGGAGCAGTGACCCCACAAGAGACTGACCCGACTTGCGTGTGAGTGTCCAGGAGTCTCCAGCAGAGGCTGGGTCGGCAGTGGCCTGCGGCAGGGTCTGGGGCACTAGTGAAGCAGTGCACGCATGGGATCTTTTGAAGGAGGTCGCAGTTATCTTCATTACCTCCATCAAGGTTTGGTCTCAGATCAGACAACAGGGAGGGGACACAGTTCCTCCCATCAACAGAAAATTGGGTTAAAGATTTACTGAGCATGGCCTCACCCATCAGAACAAGACCCAGTTTGCCCCACAGGCAGTCACTCCCAACAGGAAATTTGCATAAGCCTCTTATCCTTACCCTTCAGAGGGCAGACAGAATGAAAACCAGAACCACAGAAAACTAATCAAGCTAATCACACGGACCACAGCCTTGTCTAACTCAATAGAACTATGAGACATGCTGTGAAGGGCCACCCAAAATGGACAGGTCATGCTGGAAAGTTCTGGCAAAACGTGGTCCACTAGAGGAGGGAATGGCAAACCACTTCAGTATTCTTGCCTTGAGAACCCCACGAACAGTAAGAAAAGGCAAAAAGGTATGACACTGAAAGATGAACTCTCCAAGTTGGTAGGTGCCCAATATGCTACTGGAGAAGAGTGGAGAAGTAACTCTGAAAGAATGAAGAGACAGAGCCAAAGCAAAAACAATGCCAGTTGTGGATATGATTGGTGATAGAAGTTAAGTCCAATGCTGTAACAATATTGCATAGGAACCTGGAATGTTAGGCCCATGAATTAAGGTAAATTGAAACTGGTCAAACAGGAGATGGCAAGAGAGAACACGGACATTTTCAGAATCAGTGAACTGAAATGGACTGGAATGGGCGAATTAAATTCAGATGATCATTATATCTACGACTGTGGACAAGAATCTCTTAGAAAAAATGGAGTAGACCTCATAGTCAACAAAAGAGTCTGAAATGCAGTACTTCGGTGCAGTCTCAAAAACTTCAGAATGATCTCTGCTTGTTACCAAGGCAAATCGTTCAATATCACAGTAATCCAAGTCTATGCCGCAACCAGTAACGTTGAAGAAGCTGAAGTTGAATGGTTCTATTAAGATATATAAGGCCTTCTAGAACTAACACCCATAAAGATGTCCTTTTCATTATAGGGGACTAGAATGTAAAAGTAGGAAGTCAAGAGATACCTGGAATAACAGGCAAATTTGGCCTTGGAGTACAAAATAAAGCAGGGCAAAGGCTACCATAGTTTTGCCAAGAGATGCACTGGTCATAGCAACACCCTCTTTGAACAACACAAGAGAAGACTCTACACATGGACATCATCAGATGGTCAACACCAAAATCAGATTGATTATAGTCTTTGCAGCCAAAGATGGAGAAGTGATATACAGTCAGCAAAAACAAGACCAGGAGCTGACTGTGGCTCAGATCATGAACTTCTTATTGCAAAATTCAGACTTAAATTGAAGAAAGTAGGGAAAACCATTAGACCATTCAGGTATGACTTAAATCAAATCCATTATGATTATACAGTGGAAGTGAGAAATAGATTCAAGGGATTAGATCTGATAGACACAGTGCATGAATAACTATGGACGGAGGTACATGACATTGTACAGGAGGCAGTGATCAACCATCCCCAAGAAAAAGAAATGCAAAAAGGCAAAATGGTTATCTCCTATCTGAGGAGGTCTTACAAAGAGCTGAAAAAGAAGAGAAGCTAAAGGCAAAGGAGAAAGGAAAGATTTACCCATCTGAATGCAGAGTTCCAAAGAATAGCAAGGAGAGATAAAAAGCCTTTCTTGGTGATCAATGCAAAGAAATAGAGGAAAACAAGGAATGGGAAGGCTTACAGATCTCTTCAAGAAAATTAGAGATACCAGGGGAACATTTCATGCAAAGATGGGCTCCATAAAGGAAAAAAATGGTATGGACCTAACAGAAGCAGAAGATATTAAGAAGAGGTGGGAAGAATACACAGAACTATGCAAAAAATATCTTCATGATTAAGATAGCCACGATGGTGTGATTACTCACCTAGAGCCAGATATCTTGGAATGCGAAGTCAAGAGGGCCTTAGGAAGCATCACTAAGAATAAACCTAGTGGGGGTGATAGAATTCCAGCAGAACTATTTCAAATCCTAAAGATGATGCTGTGAAAGCGCTGCACTCAATATGCCAGCAAATTTGGAAAAGTCAGCAGTGGCCACAGGACTGGAAAAGGTCAGTTTTCATTCCAATTCCAAAGAAAGGTTAATGCAAAAGAATGCTCAAACTACTGCACAATTGCACTCATTTCACACTCTAGTAAAGTAATGCTCAAAATTCTCCAAGCCAGGCTTCAACAGTATGGGAACCATGAACTTCCGGATGTTTGAGCTGGATTAACAAAAGACAGAGGAACCAGAGATCATCAAAAAAGCAAGAGAGTTCCAGAAAAAACATCTACTTCTGATTTATTGACTATGCTAAAGCCTTTGAGTATGTGGATCACAACAAACTCTAAAAAACTCTTAAAGAGATGGAGATACCAGACTACTTCACCTGCCTCTTGAGAAAGCTGTGTGTAGGCCAAGAAGCAACAGTTAGAACTGGACATGGAACAATAGACTGGTTCCAAATAGGGAACGGAGTATGTCAAGGTCTTGTACTGTCACTCTGCTTATTTAACTTATATGCAGAGTATATCATGAGAAATGCTGGGCTGGAAGAAGCACAAGCTGGAATCAGATTGTGAGAAGAAATGTCAATAACCTCAGATACACAGATGGCACCACCCTTACGGTAGAAAGAGAAGAAGAACTAAAAAGCCTCTTGATGAAAGTGAAAGAGGAGAGTGAAAAAGCTGGCTTAAAACTCAACATTCAGAAAACTAAGATCTTGGTACCTGGTCCCATCACTTCATGACAAATAAATGGGGAAACCATGGAAACAGTGAGAAACTACTTTTGGGGGCTTCAAAATCCCTGCAGATGGTGACTGTAGCCATGAAATTAAAAGGTGTTTGCTCCTTGGAAGAAAAGCTATGACTAACCTAGACAGAATATTAAAAAGCAGAGACATTAATTTGCCAACAAAGGTCCATCTAGTCAAAGCTATGGTTTCTCCAGTAGTCATCTGAACTGAATCAGTTCAGTTCAGTTCAGTTCAGTCGCGCAGTCGTGTCCGACTCTTTGCGACCCCATGAATCGCAGCACGGCAGGCCTCCCTGTCCATCACCAACTCCCGGAGTTCACTCAGACTCACGTCCATTGAGTCTGTGATGCCATCCAGCCATCTCATCCTCGGTCGTCCCTTTCTCCTCCTGCCCCCAATCCCTCCCAGCATCAGGGTCTTTTCCAATGAGTCAACTCTTCGCATAAGGTGCCCAAAGTACTGGAGCTTCAGTTTTAGCATCATTCCTTCCAAAGAAATCCCAGGGTTGATCTCCTTCAGAATGGACTGGTTGGATCTCCTTGCAGTCCAAGGGACTCTCAAGAGTCTTCTCCAACACCACAGTTCAAAAGCATCAATTCTTCTGCGCTCAGCCTTCTTCACAGTCCAACTCTCACATCCATACATGACCACAGGAAAAACCATAGCCTTGACTAGACGGACCTTAGTCGGCAAAGTAATGTCTCTGCTTTTGAATATACTATCTAGGTTGGTCATAACTTTTCTTCCAAGGAGTAAGCGCCTTTTAATTTCATGGCTGCAGTCACCATCTGCAGTGATTTTGGAGCCCAAAAAAACAAAGTCTGACACTGTTTCTACTGTTTCCCCATCTATTTCCCATGAAGTGATGGGGCCAGATGCCATGATCTTCATTTTCTGAATGTTGAGCTTTAAGCCAACTTTTCCACTCTCCTCTTTCACCTTCAACAAGAGGCTTTTTATAGGAATCACATTCTCACCAACTTCAGCTTGTACTTTCCTGCCTACCTTGAGAGCAACTTTCCTTTATCTCTAAGACTCTTCAGTTCAATTTAGTTGCTCAGTTGTGTCCGACTCTTTGTGACCCCATGAACTGCAGCATGGCAGGCCTCCTTGTCCATCACCAACTCCTGGAGTTTATCCAAACTCATGTCCACTGAGTCGGTGATGCCATCCAACCATCTCATTCTCTGTCATCCCCTTCTCCTCCTGCCTTCAATCTTTCCCTGTATCAGGGTCTTATCAAATGAGTCGGCGCTTCTAATCAGGTGGCCAAAGTACTGGAATTTCAGCTTCAGCATCAGTCCTTCCAATGAACAACAGGACTGATCTCCTTTAGGATGTACTGGTTAGATCTCTTTGCAGTCCAAGTGACTCTCAAGAGTCTTCTCCAACACCACAGTTCAAAAGCATCAACTCTTCGGTGCTCAGCTTTCTTTGTAGTCCAACTCTCACATCCATACATGACTACCAGAAAAACCACAGCCTTGACTAGATGGACCTTTGTTGGCAAAGTAATGTTTCTGATTTTTAATATGGTATCTAGGTTGGTCATAACTTTTCTTCCAAGGAGTAAGCGTCTTTTAATTTCAAGGCTGCAGTCACCATCTGCAGTGATTTTGGATCTCCAAAAAATAAAGTCTATCACTGTTTCCCCATCTATTTCCCATAAAGTGATGGGACCAGATGCCATGATCTACACTTTTTGAATGTTGAGCTTTAAGCCAACTTTTTCACTCTCCTCCTTTACTTTCATCAAGGGGCTCTTTAGTTCTTTGATTTCTGCCATAAGGGTGGTGTCATCTGCATATCTGAGGTTATCGATATTTTTCCTGGCAATCTTGATTCCAGCTTGTGCTTCATCCAGCCCATGATTTCTTATGATGTACTCTGCATATAAGTTAAATAAGCAGGGTGACAATATACAACCTTGATGTACTCCTTTTCCAATTGTGAACCAGTCTGTTGTTCCATGTTCACTTCTAACTGTTGCTTCTTGACCTGCACACTGATTTCTCAGGAGGCAGGTAAGGCGGTCTGGTATCCCCATCTCTTTAAGACTTTTTCACAGTTTGTTGTGATCCACACAGTCAAAGGCTTTGACATAGTCAATAAAGCAGAAGCAGATGTTTTTCTGGAACTCTCTTGCTTTTTTGATGAGCCAGTGGATGTTGGCAATTTGATCTCTGGTTCCTCTGCTTTTTCTAAAACCAGCTTGAACATCTGGAAGTTGTTCCAGTACTGTTGAAGCCTGACTTGGAGAATTTTGAGCACTACTTTACTAGAGTGTGAAATAAGTACAATCACGCAGTAGTTTGAGCATTCTTTTGCATTACCTTTCTTGGGACTGGAATGAAAACTGACCTTTTCCAGTCCTGCGGCCACTGCTGAGTTTTCCAAATTTGCTGGCATATGGACTGTAGCACTTTCATAGTATCATCTTTTAGGATTTGAAATAGTTTCCTGGAATTCCATCATCTCCATTAGCTTTGTTCTTAGTGACGCTTCCTAAGGCCCTCTTGACTTCATATTCCAGGATATCTGGCTCTAGGTGAGTAATCACCCCATCGTAATTATCCTGGTCCTGAAGATATTTTTTGCATAGTTGTTCTGTGTATCCTTGCCACCTCTTCTTAATATCTTCTGCTTCTGTTAGGTCCATACCATTTTTTTCCTTTATGGAGCCCATCTTTGCATGAAATGTTCCCCTGGTATCTCTAATTTTCTTGAAGAGATCTGTAGGCCTTCCCATTCCTTGTTTTCCTCTATTTCTTTGCATACCATCATCTCCATTAGCTTTGTTCTTAGTGACGCTTCCTAAGGCCCTCTTGACTTCATATTCCAGGATATCTGGCTCTAGGTGAGTAATCACCCCATCGTAATTATCCTGGTCCTGAAGATATTTTTTGCATAGTTGTTCTGTGTATCCTTGCCACCTCTTCTTAATATCTTCTGCTTCTGTTAGGTCCATACCATTTTTTTCCTTTATGGAGCCCATCTTTGCATGAAATGTTCCCCTGGTATCTCTAATTTTCTTGAAGAGATCTGTAGTCTTTCCCATTCTATTGTTTCCCTCTATTTCTTTGCATTGATCATTGAGGAAGGCTTTTTATCTCTCCTTGCTATTCTTTGGAACTCTGCATTCAAATGGGTATAACTCTTACTTATTCTAATAAGCCTTAACTCAAAGGTCTTTCTCAGGGAAGCTTTTACTTCTTCCCATTTTTCTAAATCCCTGCTCCTATCAGAGAATAGTGTACACAGATATCTATCATCCTGCTTAAGATTATTTTTGATCTACTTTAGACAAAACAAACAAATAAAAAAGATTAGGCTTATGAAAGGTGTTGTGATTCACCTGTTTTCCAATCCCTCCATTCTGGGCAGCTAGGAGTAGGCATAAATGAGGAGGGGCTACAGTGTAGTTAAAATAGCATCAAAAACATAAAACACTAAGCAATAAGCTTAAAATATATGCAAGGTCCCAACACTGAAAACTGTAAAACACTGTTGAAAAAAATCAAAGAAGATGAAAATAGACAGGCAGCTGACCAAGTTTACGGATTGAAAGGAATCATGTTTAATATTTCTATTCTTCCCAAATTGATCTAGAGAGTCAACTCAATCTCAACCCTAACCTCATCAAGCTTTTTTGGTGGAAACTGACAAAGTAATTTTAAAATGTATATAGAGATGCAAAGAAATGAGAATATCCAAAGCAATTCTGAAAAAGAACAAAATTGGAAAACATGCGACTTAAAGACCTAGTCCAACACTTCAGTAATGAAGACAGGGTGGCACCAGCATAAAGATCGACAGACAGACCAACGGAACCTAAGGGAGAGTCTAGGAAGAGGTCTGCACTGATGTGACCAATTTACTCCGGACAAAGATGTCAAAGCAGCCCAGCTGGAATAAGAATGTATGATGCTGGGACAATCAGATATCAGAAGTGAAAAAAAAAAACAAACCAATGAACTTCAAACCCTAACAAACACCATGCAAAAAATAATTCCAGATGGATCATAGGTCTAAACATAAAAACTAAAAAGATTAAGCTGTCATAAAAATTGCAGGAGAATATTTTTAAAACCTCTTTGTAGGCAAGTTTTCTTAAGACACAAAAAGCCAAAATCATTTTTCTTTTTTAATGTGTAGGCTGTCATGAGGTATTTCCATTGGCCAGATGCAGTGACTTGAGTATAAAAATGAATAATGACTGTAATGTTGGAATTTATGTTGGAAAAATTAAGAAGTTCCACGAGTCTACAGTAATACTGCAAAAGAGGAAGAAGGTAGTTCTCTTTTACAAGAAACAAATGTTAGATTAAAACGTAGAAGAAATGATAAAATAAGAAATACAACAGTTTGTAACACCTAACTAATTCAGACAAGGATCTTTACTGGATGCCTAAAATTATTAAAACATTGTTGGAGAATAGATATTCAAAGTCTCAAAGTGTCAACTCTTAGATTATATAATAATTTCATTAGGAATAATATACATTTATAGTAGAGAGATCTGGCAGTCTCCACCTGTACCAACTAATCAAACAGCATTACCAATACTAGAGCAAGTTGACACTATGCGCCTTTTAAAGTGATACAATCAGAAGTCTATAACATCAATTATAATGTTCCTGTGCAAAACAAGTTTAATCTAAATTCCATACGGATACAATCAAACACAGTATGTGGGATATTCTACAAGACAGTTATCCTGAATCTTGAGCAAAGTCAACGTGATGAAAACCAAAACAAAACAAAAGGTAAGAAAGTGGTGTGGATACTCTTCAAACTTAAAAAGTAAAAAGAGCCACAACCATCAAAAGTAACGCACAAGCCTAGACTGAATCCTGAATAAAACAAAAACTAAAAACCCAAAAGATAAAGCTACAAAAAACAACTGAAAAACTGATTATAGTTTAGTATTCTGGTTATGAAATTCTTAACCTTTGAATAGTTCAGAAAAACAAGGATAGAAGGATGTTTTGGGATGGGGTTGCTCTATCAATCCCTCTAGTATATACAAACATATATGTATAATATAAACATATACATATATTTAAATAGAATATGTATAGTGTATATATAGCATATGTGTGTTTATATGTGAATAAAAGTAAATTCTCACTGTGAAAAATCATTGTTAACTTTAAGTATGAGCTACCTCTGAGAGCAGAATAAGGAACTGGAATGATCCTAGAAATCTTCTTAAATTGTTTTATAAAAGAGAACAAACACATGGAGATTTTGTAAACACATCTTTGTACCACAGGGTGGCTAAGAGTTGGACAGAACTGAAGCTAATGAGCACACACACATACGACAGACAATGGAGACACATTAACAGACTTAAAGGAAAACCTACGTAAGATTTCTGGGCATCCAAATCATTCTGCCCCTAATAAAAACACTGAATTTCCAAGACAGAAAGAGAGATGGCTGAAGACTTCTAAAATGCGTGTGACTGAAGATAGGAGTCATCCTGTCTGGATTTTTGAGCCAACACCGAATATCTGATAATTGTCTTTTTTTTATTATTGTCATCAACAAGGCTTTAATAAATGAAACAATAAAGTGCACATCACGCAGTGGTTTGGGGTCTAAAGTTTGACCTGATCTTTAGTGAAAATGTACACAAGCCATTACTTTATCGTAAGCTTTTAAAAAGTCAAATTTCCCCTTCATTTGTTCCATCCGTTAGTACTCACACTCTTCCCAGACACGGGGGAGAAACGGATCTGCCACACAGCATCATGCGTCACATGTCGTTTCACTTGTGCAGCTGACTTATCCCACTGGGACCTACATTTCAACTGCACTTCCTTCCTTTTGTTACTTTTCTTCAAGAATTAGAAGTCCAACTCCATAGTAATATCCCTATATACTCACTCCACGGTTGTATTCTGAATATTGTACTTATGCTCCAGATGTCATATTTTCTAGAATTGTTCACACTGAGAAGTAAGAAAAGCTTTTATTCCATTCTGATATGTCTGCTCACCATTTGCTGCTATGTGTTCTGCTCTCTTCCCCCTTCCACACATTCAAGGCTCTCCATTCAAATTCTGTGTCATTTCGTGCAGTCTCATCTCATTTAATAATTTCTCTTATATCAACAGATTACTTGTGTATGTACAACGAGAATTTAACTTTTTGACAATCTGTTTCAAGATTCTCAAATTTATTTAGAATTTAGCATCAATGACTTGGAAAAAGTAAAGCAGAAAACAAGTATATTATGAAGTTCTAAAGTCACTCCTCTCACTGATACTAACTGATCTCCCAAGAATAAACCCGTTTCTTATGGCAACTACTTCCATACCAATATTAAAAATATCAGTGCACTTTTATTTGACATATAACACAGAAAGAAATATTAAGATTTAAAGATAGCTGGGCAAACATATATTGTTTTCATAATTTATGAGGCAACTCTAAGGCATTTATTAAGAAACTGAATCTGGATATATAAGATTTAAGAGTTGTACCTGATAATTTTTGACTATTCAGCATCTGCCAAGAATATACCGCATCTACTTCATTTACTCCACAAATACACTTTTAATACCAAAAAAATGTCAAGTCCTCCTCTGAGCACTGGGGATGTGGCAATGAATAAAACTGAAAGAATGCTCTCCTCTAACAGTTTACTGTCTAGAGGGCAGGGACAGAGGATAAAGAAGCACTAACCTGAACCCCAACTGTAAACAGCTTGCTTGGTCAGGATGACGTCACTGAAGTCATTACAGGTGAACAAAGGTGGAGCAGAGACTAGTAGGAGATGAGGAAGAGATGCCACATAGGTATCAGGAAAAAGAGCAGGGCTCCAGGAGGGAAGAGGATGGGTGAGGCCCTGAGGAGGGGCAGAGCTGGCCAGGCAGAAGTTCAGCCAGGTCATCCATCAGCTTCCAGCTTTGCAAGAACTGACAGACAGGAGAGCAGCAGGAGGTGCTGAGAAGTTAACAACCTGGGGGAGCCTTGGAGGACCTCACAGGCTACAGTAAAGATAGTGAATGAGGTGGGGAAACACCAGAAGCTTTTCAGAAGAAGAGAAGCCTGAAGCAACTTAAGCTTTAGGAGACTCTCTGGCTGAGAGAGGCAAAGAAGCAGGGAGCCTACTTAGGGGACTATGTGGCTGTAATTCAGGAGACAGAAGATGTAGTGCCTTAGTAAACAACGGTGGTGATGGTGGTTGGTTCCAAATACAGAGCCAAATTAGTAAAGGGATGGATTGGGCATGGGATACACAACAAGGAGAGGACTAGAAGTCAGCTGCCAGACTTACAGCCTGAGAAGATGGAGGGAGAGACTCGCTATTTACCGCAAGGGAGAAGCTGGAGGAAGGGTGACTCTGAGGGAGAACATCAGTGCAGTTTGGACACGACGAGTATACGATACTTATTCATATCTAAGTGAAAATAAAAGCAAGCAGTAGGGTATGAGTCAGGAGTTCAGGGGAGAGGTCTGAGTTACAAGTAGAAATTTGGGAGTCAACAGCATGTGGATGGAGGTTAACAGCCATAAGATGTAACAGAAATTAGAAGAGTCTCCCTTCTCTCCATAAAAGAAGAGGAGGAGGTATAAAAAACAAAGAAAGTGCATCTATTTGTAGAACAGAAAATAATTATGAGGTGCTGCTAAGTCACTTCAGTTGTATCCGACTCTGTGGGACCCCACAGACGGCAGCCCACCAGGCTCCCCCGTCCCTGGGATTCTCCAGGCAAGAACACTGGAGTGGGTTCCACTTCCTTTTCCAGCTCATGAAAGTGAAAATGAAAGCGAAGTCGCTCAATCGTGTCTGACTCTTCGCAACTCCATGGACTGCAGCCTACCAGGCTCCTCCGCCCATGGGATTTTCCAGGCAAGAGTACTGGAGTGGGGTGCCATTGCCTTCTCTGAATTATGAGGTGGGCCCTATGTAAATCCTCTAGTTCAGTTCAGTCACAGTTGTGTCTGACTCTTTGCAATCCCATGAACTGTAGCATGCCAGGCTTCCCTGTCCATCACCAACTCCCGGAGCCTACTCAAACTCATGTCCATCAAGTTGGTGAAGCCATCCAACCATCTCATCCTCTATTTAAATCCTCATTTAAATCGTAATTTAAATCCTCTAAGAGTTCTCATTTTCTTAAATTATAATCATTGAACACCTACAAATGTAGAACTCCCAAAAGGTAATGCAATTTTTCTCTGCTCTCAGAAAAACTTCCAAATAGTCACAAAGTGCAGGTGTGCGTGCTGTCACTTCAGTCGTGTCTGACTCTTTGCTACTCTATGGACTAAAGCCCACCGGCTCTTTTGTCCGTGGGATTCTCCAGGTAAGAATATTGGATTGGGTTGCCGTGTCCTCCTCCAGGGGATCTTCCTGAGTCAGGGATTGAACCTGCATCTCTTATGCCTCCTGCGTTGCAGGCGGATTCTTTACCCATTGAGCCACCTGGGAAGCCCCAGTCAAGGAGGCAGATATATAAATATTACAAGGGGGTGATCGAAGAGAAGGGAAAGAAATCAAGTATATACTCTTGATAATAAACATGTCACTAGGATGTTGCTTGGTCCATGGGAGGATGAGTCAGCAGGACAAAGGTCTTTGACAATGTATATCTGTTCTACTAAGGATCACAGGTTGACAAAGTTGATCAAAGTCACGTTGGGTAGCCTATGTTGTAGGCTCACCAGCCTGCAAGGCTCAGCAACTCAATATTCAGTCATATCACCAGCACTGGCTGTCAGATGGCTGGAATGTTATAGCTGTATCTCATCACTTTTCAAAGGTCAAGAGATACAGAGAAAGACAAACAAGAATAGTATTTTATTTCTCTCTCTTTTTTTTTTTTCAGAAGCTGCTATGAAGTGGCCCAGAATAACTGGAACAAAAAAGTCACTCCATTATTCTTGCCAGGATTCTTGGCCCCCAAGAATCCTTGACCTTTGTATATATATATATACACACACATACCTGTAAATACATAAAAAATGCTTAAGGCAAGAAAAATTAGCCAGTAATAATCAGTAAGATCTCATACTTAAGCTTTCATAATTAAGAGAAGGTGTTAAACTTGATTCTTCTGCTAGCTCCACCTTTCAAATATTACATTCTTAACTGATGACCGTGTCATTCCTCCCAATAACTCTCATCAGTCTATTCCATGGTTTTCCCAGTCAGTGTTTATCTAATTACTCCAGTAATTCAGTCTACTTGTCTCCAAAACATTCTCCATACTGGAATCATGCTGCTGCTACTGCTGCTAAGTCGCTTCAGTCGTGTCTGACTCTGTGTGACCCCACAGACCACAGCCCACAAGGCTCCCCAGTCCCTGGGATTCTCCAGGCAAGAACACTGGAGTGGGTTGCCATTTCCTGATGCGTGAAAGTGAAGTCACTCAGTCGTGCCCGACTGTTCACGACCCCATGGACTGTAGCCCACCAGGCTCATCCGTCCATGCGGATTTTCCAGGCAAGAGTACTGGAGTGGGGTGCCGTCATGCTAGTTTTTCTAAAATGAAAGCCTGAAGGAACCACTTCCTCCTTCTGCTCAAAACTCCATAGTGTCTGACTCTGTGTGACCCCACAGACCGCAGCCCACAAGGCTCCCCAGTCCCTGGGATTCTCCAGGCAAGAACACTGGAGTGGGTTGCCATTTCCTGATGCATGAAAGTGAAGTCACTCAGTCGTGCCCGACTGTTCACGACCCCATGGACTGTAGCCCACCAGGCTCGTCCGTCCATGCGGATTTTCCAGGCAAGAGTACTGGAGTGGGGTGCCGTCATGCTAGTTTTTCTAAAATGAAAGCCTGAAGGAACCACTTCCTCCTTCTGCTCAAAACTCCATTTCCTCATACCCAGAGCTCTAGATGGACTAACTTACGGTTGGTTTCCCTGTACACGAGGTGGTTCGCACTATCACTGTCTTTGTCTTAATACTCCAGCCTGGAGTGCCTTTTCCTGCAACTGCCAAACAATTAACAGCAATGAAAGCCTATTCATTGTTCAAGGAAGCTTAAGTACCACTTCTTCAATGAAATCTTCTCTGATCCCACTGAGAGATTATCTGTCTTTACCAGTACTTCTAATCTTTCATACAATTTTACATATTGTTTACATGTCTTATTCTCAGTGTTATACCAAAGGTCCCAGAAGACACTTCTGTATCCTTAGCACCTAGGGAAATACCAGAGGGCACTTTCACACCTAGAGCAGGGGTATGAAGGCACACGGGCTCACAGAAAAGGCTACAAAATCTGGAAAAGTCCACCTGTTACTGAAACAGGCAGAGAGCCTGGTCTTTTCCTACAGGGTTAAACTGGACTCCATTGGTTACTGGCTGTCAAAAGACTGAGGTATGGCTGTGGTTCACTTCTCCAGGATATAGAATTACAGAATTTATGTTTCCTGGTTGTCCTATATGATATTGCCTTTAGCACCGGTACAAGCAGAGGTCATTAAAAAAAAGTTATTGGTGAACGCTGCTGAAGGACAAAGTACAGAACTTTCAAACTGAGTCTGTGCTGAGCAGCAGAACATTAACATTTCAAAGTGTGATGGATGGTCAGCCTAATTCTCACACTTCTTTGGCTTAAAAAAAAAAAGACAACTACCTCTAGTCTAGAAGCACCACCTCACCAATCTATTTCCAGAGACTTCCAAGAAGTGAAAACTTTTGCCCTCCACATAGAATCTATACCTGTGCTTTTAATCAAATGATTATACAATTCTCTATGATATCACAATGTTGCAAAGTCTCCACAAAAAAGACCACAAACTGATGGCCTGGGACCAAACCTCGTCCATACGTAAGTGATACTGCCTGTCTATCTACTGGCTTGCGTGGTGTTTTTAGTCACTAGATTAATTAAAGATAAGCATTTTTTACACAACTAAAATCCAGATCTCTAGCTTCTCTTGAAAAAGAGGCAGTTCTGGCAATGCTCCCCAGTTCACTCAACCACCTCACTTATAGCCCTGTCTGGTCCTGCTGGCTTTTGTTTTGTCCCCTGATTTACCTCCAATACTTTGGCCACCTGATGCGAAGAACTGATTCATCTGAAAAGACCCTGATGCCGGGAAAGATTGAAGGTGGGAGGACAAGGGGATGACAGAGGATGAGATGGTTGGATGGCATCACTGACTCAATGGACATGAGTTTGAGTAAACTCGGAGTTGGTGATGGACAGGGAGGCCTGGCGTGCTGCAGTCCTGGGGTTGCAAAGAGTTGGACACGACTGAGCAACTGAACTGAACTTACATAGTCTTTGGGTCCCTAACAGTCTGTGGCCAGTCTGCTGGCTGTGCAGGGCCAGAGTTCACAAAGAACACTGGCGAGTTTCACATCCAGTATGACTGCTTACTACTTGTGTAATCCCAGAGAAGTCACTTAACCCTCTCCACGCCTCAGGTTCTCCTTGCACAAAATGAAGACAATAATACGACCCATCTTAGAGAGTTGTTGAGAGGAATAAATTAGTTTAGTAAAGCAGGGGTTCTTTACGTGTCTGTGGAGGGAAGGACTCTGCTCACTCACTCCAGGACATGTGGCAAAGACTGGAGACATTTTTGGTTGTCACAACTAGGGGGGAGAGCGGACTGGTATACAGGGTGGGTAGAGCCTAAGTAAGCTGCTAAACCCCTTACAACTCACAGGACAGCCCCTATCACAAAAAATTATCCAACCTAAAATGTCAACAGTGCTCAGGATACCAAATCCTGACATAAAGCATTTAAAAGGAATGCTTAACACAGAGGAAGCCCTCTCAGTTATTATCAGTAACAACAGAAGAAAGCCCTAGCTGGGGCTCCCATCTCAGCTGGAGAAAACTCTTCATTTCTCAAGAGCTCCTTTTGCTACCTTGGAGGAATTTAACAAATAGAGAAATGTACTTGAAATTCCCTGGTTCTGTCATTCATTCAGCAGGTCATTAATCAAGTAAAGAACCATGAGAATATATTTTCCTAAAACAAAAAGCAAACAAGAACATCCTCTAGTGAGCAACAATGCACAGTGTCAGAAAAGTAAACTGTCCGGGAAAACACGGGACACAGAAACTGGTGATTACTGCAACTTAGAAGACACCAGACTGAATTTCCTCCAGCTCCTAGTTTAATACAGAGGATGCCCATTGATCCCAAGATATTTTTTAGAAAACTGTGGTGAGAGGGGAAGTAGAAGAGAAAAGTTTTTGCTCTTTCATTTTATTAATTAATTTGTATTTTACCTTTTTTGCTGCCCTGAGCAGCATGTGGGATCTTAGTTCCTCAACCAGGGACTGAACCCATGTTTCCTACCAGCGAAGCTCCAAGTCTTGACCACTGGATCACCAGGAAAGCCCCAAGAAATAGGCTTTAAACTAAAGAGCCTACCAAACCGGATACCAGCCACCGGTGCCCAAGAAGATCCCATGGGCTTAAACAGCTCAGTTGGGGATCTTTGGGGAGAGTTCCTGCTTTGACTTGGAGTCACAAGAAGAGGTGTCTTCCAGATGTAGGGCAGCTCAGTAGCCAAGCAAGTCAAACAATCCGGAAAGGCTTCAGCCGTGCTGAAATACACTTAAGAGGCTACCAGGAATTCTGCGGCAGGACATCAGAACAAGTGCCAGCCCCTGTTGCCGTGAACCAGGAGTGCTGATCAAGCTCCGTAGCCCAGCATTGCAGGAATCTCTGACTTGTCCTCTGGGCTTCAGTTTTCTCAGTCACTATTAAAAAGTGGAACTGCTGTTACTTTTTTCCCAAAACCATAAACACAGAGAACACTGATTCTTATTTGCAACAATGTGCCTTCAATACTTACAGCACAAACATCTCAGTTCCCCTCAAGGGACCCCTTGGTAACTGTAGCAGTCAGACCCTTAACTGTAACAGGAAAGAAGTTCTGTTGAATCAAAGCCAAGAAAAGCATTAAAGATGCTTCTAGCAAAGGTGAGGTAATAAAAGTTCTACAAATCTAAAAAGGCTAAACTAAAGGACTCATTGTAAAGCAAAACAAACTAAAAAATAAAAATTAATTAAAAAAAAAATACTTTTCAAGTCTAAAACGAATTGTTAAATCTCTTTTAAGCTCAAGTAACATATATTTGAACACTCACGTACAATATAGTATGCTACCAAAGATATCCAGATTGGTAAACTGCATCACAGAGCAAGACTACCAGAAGTGCTGTCAAAGAGAAGACTTCCACTAAAGAGATAAAGGAAACAGCTTATTGAGAAAGGGGCACAGACGGACACAGTGGCACAGGCAGAACTTTGCTGCAATTGTTTATGTAGAACGCATTTCAGGCTGCAGGCGGAGCACAAGCAATGGCACTAAAGCTGGAATGGCCAGGAGTCCAGTTTGGGGCACTGGGTTCATGGTGGAAGGACAGCACTGTAATCTGAGGCCAAATCATGACAGCTTGGACCTTCAGAAGGTGTAAGTCAGCTGCACAAACTAATTTCAGTAACATTATTCCGATTTGACTGATAGAAGAGTTGATCACCATTAAGTTACTGTGCTGTACTTAGTCACTCAGTCGTGTCCAACTCTTTGCGACCCCATGGACTACAGCCCACCAGGCTCCTCTGTCCATAAGATTCTCCAGGCAAGAATAATGGAGTGGGTTGCCATGTCTTCCTCCAGGGGGTCTTCCCAACTCAGGGATCGAACCCAGGTCTCCATCATTGCAGGCAGATTCCTTACCATCTGAGTCACTTACAGGAGAGTCAAAAAGCTATCAGAAAGTAAATTCAGCTATTTGTTAATTTACTATAATTCATTAGTTATATTCTAATCATAATTAATAAAATTAGCAAATGTTGCAAATAAAGAACGGGTATTTTTAAATTGTAGAAAGAAAGTGACCCCCTTTTCAATAATATAATTTAGAAATGAATTTTGACTCATTTTTAAAAAATGATAATGCATTACTAAGAAAGAGAAGTTGTCTCCCTGAGCTGGCTCAACAGCTTCCTCAATTATAGGAAGAAACCATACTTGCCAACAGAAACTATGAACCAGCGAATGCTCAGCAATGTTCCCGTACTTGTAAGCAAATGGTTAAAGCTAGGAAAACAACACATTGTAAACTCCCTACAAAGATATGTGAAATTGAAATGTAAATTTTAAAGTCATTTTGAAGCCACTTTCTACTAAGAAAACCAAGGTTCACAAAGAAAGCTTACATCTGCTCATTGCTAAAACAGAGAATTAAAATACAGTAAGGGGCTGTTTTCAGAGAAGGCAATGGCAACCCACTCCAGTACTCTTGCCTGGAAAATCCCATGGACGGAGAGCCTGGTGGGCTGCAGTCCATGGGGTCACTAAGAGTTCAGCACTAATGACAACTTCACTTTCACTTTTCACTTTCCTGCATTGGAGAAGGAAATGGCAACCCACTCCAGTATTCTTGCCTTGAGAATCCCATGGACAGAGGAGCCTGGTGGGCTACAGTCCATGGGGTCTCAAGAGTCGGATACGACTGAGCAACTAAACCACCATCATCACCACCAAGGGCTATTTTAGCCCAAGCAGCAGCACTGTCTCATCTTTTTAAAAGATGCCTTGTATGAGTTTATGGACAATAAATTCATGATGTTGAAATATTATATTTCTCTATATACCAAAACCCCTTGTGATGGACCGTCCATGAAGTTTAAGTATAGCAGAAAAAACATTAGGCTGCAAATTAGTAGGATGAGAATCTGATGCCAGTTCTGTCTCAAAAAGCACTGAACACGCTTCTCCAGTCTCACCTTTAAACTACGAGGATTGAATCATGATGTCTAAAGTGCTATTTCATAAAATATTAATTTCATAGTAGAGAGTTGTTGTAATACACTCAGGGAGGTAGTGTATCACGGATCAAGGTTCAGTGGCAGACTAACTGGTGTGTGCAAACCTGGGCTCCCTCAGTACCAGGGGGTAGCCTTATGCAGAAGTTTCCTCTTCTATCAAGAAAGGATAACATTTACCTTTGCAACAGGTAAGAAGAATCAGAAATTATATAATGCATCTGGTATACTGCAGGCACTAAATAAAGGCAGACATTAAGTCTCTGGCCAATAAGATAAGTTCTGATGAAGAAGAGGAATCCACTTGACAAAGCAGTTTCCTAGAACTCAGCCTGGAGAAGAGCAGGGACTGAATGCCTGGCACATAAATACTGGGGAGGACTCACACTTGGGAGTAAGAAGGATCAAAGCAGGAAGGAGAAGATAAGCAAAGGCTCAGAGTACTGCACATAGTAACAACGAACAGGAAAGAAACAGCAAGGGACACAGTGCTTGAGGGAAGAAGACATTTTTCCATTAAGATGAGGACCACTGGTGAAAAAACATACACAGTGATTTACTACAATGATTTCATAACCAATATAAAGCAGAAAGCCGGGTTAGCATTATATGAATGTCACTAAGAAAGATGAAGAGAGCTTTGACAATTCTTTGCCTGCAATTCGCACTCGGGATTGAGATGATCGCAGTCCTGCCCACCTCTGAGGGCCACTTCCCTCACTACTGTCCTCCCACCTCACTCTCCCCTAGGTAGACCTCACTCCAGCCACACAGCTTCTCTTCTATCTCTGGAACATATCAAGCTTCTTTTTCCTTTAGCTCCTTTGCACGGTTTACTTCTGCTTGGAAACTTCCAGCAGATCTTCCCATGGCTAACTCATTCTAAACATTCAGATCTCCTCCAAATTTCCTCAAGGAAATCTTTCCTGACCACCCATATTTAAATTTCCCCCCACATCCCAGTCATGCTCCAGCCCCTGGTAATGTCTTTTCTAGCATTTATCATTATCTAAAATTGTCATTTTTGTTTATATATAGTATCTACATCAAAATGGAAGATCTTGAGGGCAAGACTACTATTTAAATGTTTCCACATTCAATCCTCAACATCTAAAACAAAGCATGAGATGAGGCAGAGATGAGGCGATAATCAGATAAATTTGTCCAAAGACTAAAGTTAAATGATAAAAACCATCCTTCTGTGAACCTTAGTAAGGGAAAGTCCCCTGAAGTGGTTTTAATTTCATCTCTTTAATGCAGTTTTATGCAATAAAGCAGTCTTAAAGGTCAATGTCTGAGACAGAAAGATTTAAAGAGAATGAATTCTTCAAAACAATACAAAACATTATATATAGATACATATATTAAACAGTACACATTTTTACTTTATGAGCACGAATTATGCCCCACCTTATTAGAACCCATAAATAAAGCATCTTAGTTATCCTAAGATGTTTTGTTTCATGAGGATGTATGGGTAGATGGAATATATATATGTGAATTATCTTTCAGAACTCTTCTCCATAAAGAATTGAGATAAACTGACTAATTCCAGTATTAGTATGGAAAGGTTTGACCTGTTGTTAACCTAGCTAAGCTTATCCAAACTACTACTGAGTCAAGTGATGAATTCAGTAATTCCATCTGTGAAACAAGAAAAATGACATGAAGATCAATTGGCACTTTAAGAGAATAAGAGAAGTTCCACAATGTTAACTTATGTTTGAACTAAAAGAAAAAAAATCCCTCTCTAATCCTAAACCAAAAAATAAACATGCTACTGAGATTTCAAAATATGACCAGATACCCATGAGTGAGCAAAGCAATGAACTGAAACCAGAGCCAGAACATTCGTGATTCGTGCTTTAATTTTTAAATTTTGTTTGGAACACAGCTTTCCTTGATGGAAGAAAAAAAAAAAAAAGAGGTCAGTAACCGACGCACTAACCTAGTCACCATTCTTGGTTACTATGGAGGGCCCAAGGGGCCCAGAGGGCTTGATTTCACCGAGGGCTCCGCAGGATGAAGGAACGGAGACCTCTCTACTAGCATCCATGCCCTGAATGCCCACCCAAACCTTGGATGAAAAGGGGCGCAGCAATCTGCAACTTCACTTCTGTACCCATTATAAACAAGACGGCCAAGCCCCTCCTCCTCTCCAGAGGAGGCGAGGGCCGTACAAACAAGCCAGGATGCTCGGTTCTGGCCTCCGTTCGCGGGTCTCCAGTGAGCCCCGGGCAAATCATCTGATCTCGATGACTCAGTTTTCCAATCTGTCAAATAGGGTGACTAGAAACCCAGCCTACCTCATCGGGTGGTTCCGGGCCGGCCGCCCCAGGCTGGCCGGGAGACCGCGGCTCTGTGGCTGCGCCAGCGGCAGTGTCCGCCGGCGGAGGGGCGGGGCTCGGCGGGGCAGGACCAGGAATCTAGTCCTGCAGAAGTCGCGCAGCCCACCGCCCGCGTACTGTCGCCCCAGGACCTCCCAGAGTACCCGGCCTATGACGTCAGCACGCTGACGTCGACGCACAGAGGTCGCATCTCGCCCCAGGGACCAAAGACCCGGTAAGGCCAGAGAGCCCCTATAGCAGAGCGGCGATTGGTGAGTGACTCTATCAATCATATACTGTCCAGTGAGCGTCGCGGAAAGGCGTGAGGGGCGGTCCGGCCGGCCCTGAGGCGAGAGTGGGAATATGAAACTCCGGCTGACTGAATTTTCGCGAATCCGGTACCGCGCGTTTTTCTGATGCGTCTCTTCGCTCCCCTGATAGATTCTTCTGGCTTCCCCCAGTCTTTTGGGGCAATTTAGGGTCCAACTCTGGGAAATAATCATGGGACTGGATTTCAGGGCCCTTGGGCGCTCCAGAAGTGAAAAAGTAGGATATTCAATTTCTCTGTTCAAGAGTTAACCTCATTTTTGAATTCTCCTCGGCCCCAGCCCCATCTCCACCCCGACTTACACTCTCTCAGCGCTCCTAGCGCATAACACTTCAGTTTTAATAGTGGTGGTGGTTTAGTTGCTAAGTCGTGTCCGACTCTTGGGACCCCAAGGACTGTAGCCCGCCAGGCCCCTCTGTCCGTAGGATTTTCCGGGCAAGAATGATGGAGCGGGTTGCCATTTCCTTTTCCAGGGGATCTTCCCAATCAGTTTTAATAGCAGTCAGCATTTTTTTTTTTTAATATTTGTATAGGTTTTCGTTCGAAATTGACCTCCTTTATTGTTTGACTTTAGGTTATATTTTAATGAAACTACTACAGTTAGACCATTCAAATATCTGAAGGACTAGAGAGTAACATAGAGGGAATTCCCCTTCCAGGTCCTGAGGCGCTCGGTTCGCCTATTGGTCAATAACTTGAGTGTTGCTGATTTTTTGCGTATCCTTCCAAAGATATTACGAGTGCTATTATTCGTGTTAAATTACATATAACCATAAATTTAAACGTCACACATTAGCTAATCGTTTTAAGGGAGTAATTAAAAACCAGTCACTATTTGGTGACTTCTGGGCTTCCCTTGTGGCTCAGCTGGTACAGAATCCGCCTGCAATGCGGGAGACCAGGGTTCGATCCATGGGTTGGGAAGATCGCCTGGGAAGGGAACGGATAGGCACTCCAGGATTCTGGCCTGAAGAATTTAATGGCCTGTATAGTCCGTGGTGCCGCAAAGAGTGGGACACGACTGAGTGACTTTCACATATGGTGACTTCTAGTTTTCTGCGTTTACATACCAGTAGATGTTGGTTTTTTTCCCCCAGTCAAGATTATATCCTTCAGATCTTTCCATATATATATATATATATATATATATATATATATATAATTTAC